>JAMPIV010016391.1:0-472477 GCA_024509875.1 Oreohelix idahoensis
ATACACATTTGTTCTCCCGGGCTACTAGTTCGTGCACTGTGCTGAGATCCTCCTTGTGTGATCTAAGGAGGAGATCGGAGCACTGATGGAGTTATCTGTGTGCAATGAAGATAGTCCTTCAAACCAAACCAAACGCTGCACTTATTTCAGATTCTGAAAACTCAGAAACCTAAAAACAGACATAATTTGTTTAATCAATTTAGATATTTAGAGCGCTCAGTAGTTTTAAAGTAGATCATCACACTGCTTGGTTGCCGACCGCTTTCTTAACCCTTAAGTATCGAAGTAAGTTCTACGCATACGTGCTATTTGTCGTCCGCAATTAGATTTCACGATTCAGCGTAACGATTACCAAAATGGCGTTAGTATCTCTAGTTTGTTTTGTTTTTCCTCTCAATAATTATTTTTTAAAGCTTAATGTATGTCAGGATTAGGGTTTAGATTAGCATTAGCGGTTATTGTTTTAATATTTACAGCTATTTAATATTTGCAAAAAATAAAAACTGGAAACACGATTACGGCCACCGGGTCTGTGTCAGAATTTAGTGTCAGATTTAGACTTAGAATGCTGAGAGAAAACTATTCGGTAATGCTGCTTTAACCCTACCCAAAGGTTCATACTAGATCGGGCGTTGGCGTAGCTGGCGAGTCCTTTTTAGGGCTTTATGCTAGCAGATAGATAATGTTGGTCCTTTTCAGGACTTAGTATCTGTCAGGAACCTATTTTACTGTGGATAACACTTCACTGGTTCTACCACTGCAATGAGGATTTATGATGATAAATAAGACTCGTTCTTCCCAGGATACAACCCCACCACAATGGCTGACATAAGAAATAACACCTTTAACAGGAACTTCCCTTTAATACTATGCACAATACAATAAGGCCTCACACGGCCAACAAACGCATCAAATATAATAATGAAATGCCAATGTAACTTGCCTTAACAGCTTAGTCTATCAGACACGACAGTACGACTTACACTGAAACATTGCAATGAATATCGCTCACCTTGAGCGGCAAAACTGTGACAAATGACACACTCAAATCAATGGCAACTTATAAATCTACGGCCTGTAGAAAATACCCACTAGACACTACACAGCTCTAGAATTATACGTCATTATCCACCAGGACCGAAATATGGCAAGCACTCAGAACAAATAGTCCATAACATGAACTTCACAGCTAACTTGCTGGCAAAGGGAAATATCTGCGTCCAACCAGGACGATGGCTAGTTTCTGACTGACTGGATTTGAGCCTTATTTGCCGACTTCCGTTAGTCACATGACCCACCAATTCAGCTAGGCCCGGCCTCGCCTGGCTGGTCCTTAAGGCGAAATAGCGCCGTGACAGTATCTATCAACGCTGATCGGGTTAGCAGTCTGCAGAGTTGACTTTTTTGGGATGGTAAATGCGCTCTGATATAACCAAATAGGTTGAAAGGAACGCGCCTCGCCAGAAGACGGCAAAAAAAAAAGAAAAAAATCATAGCCGGGAGTTGTAGTGAGGATAAGCACCGACTACAGATGAATGATTATATGGCACACACCTCAAATAGCCTCTGACAACCAAGTCCAGCTCCTGGTCTTCACGTGCGGCTCAATTCTGGGAGTAAACCCTAAGGGTACATCCGGAGTCGGAGTCAATAAGACAGTCTAATGTTGATTCGAAATTATTTTGGCAACACCTGCGACGTGGCTGGTACCAAACTTCATTGGCTACAGCCATTCCTTTGGACCTACTGGCTGTGTGGAAAGGGGGAACATACTGCTTTGGGAACAGCTTGATCCTCATATAACTGTGTCCAAGCTCGCGCCATGGAGATGGTTGCATCCTCAAAGATATGTTATACAGGCAATAGGCAGATTCCAAAAGAACATCCGGGCGACCGCAGCTGACGTTCAGAGACGTGTGCAAAGATGTGTGCAAAGATGTGTGCAAAGATGTGTAGGCACTGGACATAAATCAAGCAGCCTGGAAGGATGAAGCTGCCGAATGCACCAGGTGGCGATGCTCCCTACGGCACAACCTAATACTGGGTGATAGAAGCTCTTACAACAAGCAGAAAAGAAAATAACACGCCGAAAGGAATACTAGAAAAATGTAGCTGAAAACTATCACCTCAGGGACACATTCCCCACAGTCAGTTATGACTGAAAGGAGTTACTTCGAATCCTATCACTGTTTCGATCTTTATTTTAAAAGAAATAATAATGTGTGAAAATGACTGACGCTGTACGTTTAAAAAATAAACAACAACACGGGTACGAAAAAAAACACAACTAAACAAACAAATTTCCCAACTGACCCTTCATTACACCATCTCCGAATACTTATTTATTGTGTGTTGACTTGGGCAGCTGAAGCTGCCAACATATCCTTTAGTTATTTGGGCAAAATCGGTCGTGTGTCCTCTTTAACGTCATTTCTCCTTACTATAGTCCGTTCGGAAATTCGTGCCCACAGAAAGTGTCAATTTTCTCCAAAACTGTTTGTTGTATGGACATGAATTTTTGCATGCAGTCTTAGATTTTCCATGCAGTTATTAATATATTTTTTGCCCTTACAAAACTCATGTCATGTTCGAATTTTCTTCTTTACGTTATATAAAAAACTCTTACCGTTGCCTGGGTTAATTTTTCTTAGTTTTACAGGAAAGTTGCAAGATCCGTTCAAAAATATATTTTTTTTAAAAATTAGTGTATTGACTACATGTCCGCACGAGTGAGCACCTATTGTACACAGTCGCGAGTAACTAATTCAAACCAAAAAAATAATATTTTTGAACGGATCTTGTAACTTTCCTGTAAAACTATTAAAAATTAACCCAGACAACAGTAAGAGTTTTTTTTATATAACGTAAAGAAGAAAATTCGAACATGACATGAGTTTTGTAAGGGCAAAAAATATATTAATAACTGCATGGAAAATCTAAGACTGCTTGCAAAAATTCATTTCCATACAACAAACAGTTGTGGAGAAAATTGACGCTTTCTGTGGGCACGAATTTCCGAACGGACTATAAAACTACTCATTTTGTTCATTTCTTACCAATGGCACTGTGTATTCTATTGTACAAATCTGTGTGACTACACATTTTAAGTAACTCTGTTCATTTGATGTTATGTGTAAAGCTAAGACTGATACTCGTACATATTCATACCTACCGGTGAGGCATTTTGCGAGTAGATCTGTGGGGAAAATATATATATATATATATATATATATATATATATATATATATATATATATATATCTATATATATATATCTATATATATAAAGGTAAAGGAACCCGTTACACGCCCATTTAGGCATATTGGGAATATGGTGTTAGGCCCATATTATCTTGACCGTCGGCACACGAGGGGTGATGTGGTCGGCATCACGCCGGCCGCCTTAACCTTCCCAGAGTAGCTCTGGTACCCATTTGGGGCTGGGTCGACCCAGGAGCCGTTTGTGGCCTAAACGCCATCTTGTCAGCCATATTGTCTCCGTGGTTCACCCATCTTGTCAGCCATATTGTCTCTGTGGTTTAGTGCCTTTTCACCACATTATCTTCAAGAAGAAGATTTATTACAAGGCCACAATAAAGCCTACAAATTAGTTGTGTTATATTTGTGTTTTTCGCTATTTCTAGAGCAATAATCGCGAGTGTTATTTGCGTGGCGCAATTAATACGCGCAGCGGATTAAGTTGAGTGATTCGACCGAGGGCTTATAAAAGAGATAGCGAGCGGCAAACAGGCCTTTTTTGAAGATTCAGTCCAGACAAGAGAAAACGAAGATACTAGGCGCCCTGTGTGGGTAGAACAGAGACATGACACAAAGTCTATGAACACTGCCTGGGTGTTTGGTAGTATTAAATATTGATCTGTATAAGGCTTTGTGTTGCTTGAATTGTTAAGTCTGCTGCTTAGAGGGTTGCAAGCAACCAATAATTGCAACCCCTGTCAAACGATCCTTAATAAATTTTCTTAGTGCATGGGTCTTAGGTGTGAGGTAGCCACATCGACATAAGTTCCCCTCTACCACTACACATAGCGCCCTGTCACAAGTGGCGTCGTCGACAGGATTAACAAACAGCACGCAGTGAAGCAACTCTTCAGCAATCAGAGTAGCAACCGCCGAAACAGTAGAACACCCAGTTCAGTGCAAGGCGAGGGACGGGATCATCCAGTTTGTCAATATTTCTAGTCAACTCTACTAGCAACAAGATGGCGGCACGCAACACACGTGCTGCTAGTAGATTGGATAACGAAGATGTGGCTGAGGTGGATGACCCTGCAGTGGGGCTGGATCGTCAACCAGAACGAGTACAGTACATCGTGGTACCTACTTACAAGAGAGTGCGGTGCTTTGGGGAGCGCACGGGTCCTACGGCCGAGGAAGATGTCAGAGAGGTGAGAGCTGCCTGGAGAGTAGGGATGATGAGTAAAGAGGACCAGGCAGATGTTATTCTTGACAGTGTGACCCCAAGTGTCCGCAGGGAGCTGAGGATTCAGGCTGATGACGATGACCCAGAATCGATGCTACATTCCATTCTTAGGGTGTATGGGGAACGTCGAAGCATCCCAGAGCTAATGGCCACTTTTTATTCTACCCGGCAAGGTGCAAGGGAATCTCTTTGGGAATTCTCCCATCGCATTCACGAGGTGTTTGAAAGTGTTGTAAGAGCACAAAAGCAGAATAACGTCACTCCTTTGGAGCCATCCTTTCTTCGTGACCAGTTTGCTGCTTGTCTTAGAGATGATCTACTAAGAAAGCTTGCAAAGGAAACGATCATCAAAGAGCCTACAGCATCGTTCAAGTCGGGGAGAGATTATGCTCTACGGTTTTTAGAGACTGAACCCACTTCTGGGGCTGGTGTTGCCAGTGTCGAAGCAGCTTCTGGAGCAGGTGTCGCCAGTGTCGAAGCAGCAAATACGGTGACGGTACCAGATGCACATGTATTAAACGCAGAAGTGGAGCGGTTGAGAGCACAGGTGGCTCAATTAGAGGCTAAAATTGATGCGATGACTCAGGAGCAGGGGAGACGTACCAGGACAGTTCGTTGTTTTAGATGCAGAGAACTAGGCCACGTACAGAATCGATGTCCACAGGCATTAAACTAGACCCCTCTGCGGCTGGGAGTCAGGTTACAGAAGGGGAGCAGAATGACTCAAAGATAAAATGGTTGGTGGTCGACCAGAGTGTGAGGTACTTATTGCAGGAAAGAAAGTCAAAGGCGGCCAGGAATGTAAGGGTAGCAGGAGGCGACCCAGAGCACAGAGGAAGCCTAGGAAAATAAGATGCTTCAATTGTGAAGACTTTTCAAATCACATGGCAGCCACGTGTCCCCAGGGCCCGCTTCCTAAGCGATGTTTTCATTGTAAGTCCCCAGGCCATTTGATATCGGTTTGTCCATCAAAGAGCGCTCTCTCTAGGCGTACCAACACATCTAGATTGCCGTCACAGTGCAAGCCAAGATATGGCCGTGGCAACTGTCACCCTAAGGGCGCCAAGAAAAGTGGTCGACATTTAGAGGAAGGGACTCATCTAAAACTCGTTGAAGGACACGTTTCCAGGCTGCGAGGGGCGCACGTAAGAGCAGAGGCACCGTTGCAGAATTTTGCAGCAGTCCGGAAAGAGAGATGTGACAAGGTGTCGTGTTCTATTCCACTACAGGTGGGAGAATTGGTAAAGAAGAAAATGCACAACGCTGAGAGATCCAAAATTCGTGATATGTGGTCAGAAGAGGAGTACATTGTTGTTCGTGCTCCCACAATGACAGGGGGTCCATATATCATCCAACGAACAGATAGAGCGAATCCGAGCATTAGAGTCACTGGCAACGAACTGAGACGAAGTGAAGGAAAAGATGATTCTCCAGATTTGGTAGATACGACTGAAGCGCCTGATTTTGTGCAGTTGTCGGGATGACAACAAAATCAGGTGGGGAATATGTGACCACGCCATCTTGTCAGCCATATTGTCTCCATGGTTCACCCATCTTGTCAGCCATATTGTCTCTGTGGTTTAGTGCTTTTTCACCACATTATCTTCAAGAAGAAGATTTATTACAAGGCCACAATAAAGCCTACAAATTAGTTGTGTTATATTTGTGTTTTTCGCTATTTCTAGAGCGATAATCGCGTGTGTTATTTGCGTGGCACAATTAATACGCGCAGCGGATTAAGTTGAGTGATTCGACCGAGGGCTTATAAAAGAGATAGCGAGCGGCAAACAGGCCTTTTTTGAAGATTCAGTCCAGACAAGAGAAAACGAAGATACTAGGCGCCCTGTATGGATAGAACAGAGACATGACACGTGAGTTTGATTTAAAAGCAGATTAGCTTATTTCCTAGTGAAATTACCATTATTTCGCTGTAGCTTTAGAATTATATTGAGCGTGTCTGTTTTAATGGTTAATGAAATAAATAGATTGATGTGTTTCCAGGACCTGATAATTTAGTCTTGAAATATAAATGAGTGATAGATTAAGGGATAGGTTTTAATAGGCACGATTAAGTCCAAATCACTTATGTGAAAGTTTAAGAGCGGTTATTTCATTTCATCAGAAAGGCAGATATAGTATGAAACTATTTCATACATGAAACCAGGCAGAGAAGCGATCTATTACTTGAATTTAGATGATATTAACTGTTATCAAGTTGGCAGCCGGGGGGCCACGTGGTGATGACTTTAGTTCCAGTTTTGTTAAAGTTAAGAATAATTATATTTTATTCTTTTATGTAAGAGCATTAAGTGTATGTCACGATTATTGATTATTCTACTGTATATCTTTGGTGGGTTACTTTGAAGTGAGAATAGTCATTTGGATTTCTGGTGAGATTAGAGCCACTCCTTTGTGCGTAAGGCACGTTGAGACAGGTGTTTATCTGGTTGCTCCTTGTGGGGCATGGAAACACCAATGCGGCTGGTGTCCACCACAAGTCCACAAGAAGCATTTTTATGCTATTACAGTGGTTGTTTCTGTAACAATGTGTTTCATGTGATGAGTCCCCAATCTCATCAGGGGTCATATATGACACGCTTGTGGCCAGGCGCACCAGTCGTCACTTACGACATGTTCAGAGTACAGGAACGAGTATTGATGTGGGTCGGTTGAGAGATAGTAGTTTATTCTCATTATTGAGAGTATTTGTTGTACATGTAGTTGAAGAATATTATTTTATGTCCAGTTGTGTATTATTTAATTATTGTTATGTGAAGGATGGTTTGTGAGAGCACGTGGGCTTACTTGGAGATATATATTTCTCTTCTCCGCTCCTGAGGGAGCAGGGAGCCACCAGTGTGGTTTGCCTCCGCATGAAGCATTCAGATGCTCTTGCAGTAGTGGTTTCGGTAGCAACCTATATTACACGGTGAGATTGCCAGCCTCATGCACAACACCATACTAGTCTCCTTTAGCGATATGCATGAGTGTGTGAGATAGTTGAGGGTATCAGGTGGGCGCATGTTTTCTGCATGGTAAGTGTTATTACCTATGCTATTGATTTTCACTTAGACATTGTTTTATATATTGTTTCTTTCAGAAAGTCTATGAACACTGCCTGGGTGTTCGGTAGTATTAAATGTTGATCTGTATAAGGCTTTGTGTTGTTTGAATTGCTAAGTCTGCTGCTGAGAGGGTTGCAAGCAACCAATAATTGCAACCCCTGTCAAACGATCCTTAATAAATTTTCTTAGTGCATGGGTCTTGGGTGTGAGGTAGCCACATCGACATAAGTTCACCGCCACCACACCTAGCCCCTGTCACACACACACACACACACACACACACACACATATATATATATATATATATATATATATATATATATATATATATATATATATATATATATATATATATATATATATACGCAGTTTCCGTATTTTCCCGAAAATCTGGGACAATGTTTCGTTGAGTGTACATACTAAGTAATCTTATTGGTACCATATAAAATGGTGAATTGGTTGTTTGAGTTGAGTTCTGGCTAGTAGTAAGTAAAAATAAAGGAAGTTGAGGGGAACTGCGGTAAGACGTGGAGTACAATGGATGGGTTTGAAAAAAAAAAATCGAAAAAAGATGATTCGTCTTACGAGGACAAAAGACAAAGAAAATAGTCTACGTTACGGCCACAAGGCCTTCGTCAGGAAAGGAAAGAAAGTGAAGGCTAGATAGGACACATAAGAACTTAAATAAATATAAAAATAAAACCTAGGTACTTCCCTGAAGGCAAGGCATCGAAATCTTCACTATTTGCTGTCCGCTAATGGACAGCGTGGCTGAAAAGGATGGGACTTCCGCCACCGGATGTACATAATACATACTAAGAAACTAAAAACTAAAAAGTGAAACTGAACAATAAACTACCCAAACGTAATAAAAAAGGGGACTGGAAATAGAAGAGGACAGAATGAGTGGGAGATAAATAAATATGAAATAAAAAATCAAGACACATTAGAAACAGTGTATATTCATACATATTATGGAGGATGGTATAAAAAATAGAAGAATAGGATAATGCAGCAACGTTTACATATGATCGTATAAATGACATTGCGCGATTCACACGTGAAGCTACTAGTGATGGTGTACGTAGCCTTAGGAAAGGACACCTTCTGGGTTGAGATGACATACTTACACGTGTTGCATCGTGTCCGACCACAGGGTAGTGTGCCAAAGTGAGTGGCATTCTCCTTTGGGAGACGGCTGTGAACAAGAAGATCCTTCAAGTTCTTGTCGCGTCTATATGCCACAAAAGGTGCTTCACCGAATACTTCTTGGGTCACAGGCTCTGCTTGGAGGCTAGGGAGGTGGCGGAAAAGGATCTGTTTGACAGCAGTACTGTGAGGGTGATGGGTGAAGATTAATTTGACTCAATCCGAAGTGGATTTATAGTGAGGTTTGAGGGCCTCCTGACGAGAGATGGGGAGCACACGTTGGAGAGCAGAGGTGAGAACATGTTCCGGATAAAGTCTGCTACGGAAGAAATCCAACATCTCATTTGCTCGGAAGTGGAAGTCATCGTCGTCTTGGCACAAACGGCGGAGGCGGAGAAGTTGTGAAAAAGGAAGGGAGTCACGACAGGCCCGAGGATGAGAAGAGGTATACAGGAGGTAGCTGTGGGCATCTGTCGGCTTGTAATATACTGAGGTATTAAGGCCGGAGGGCGTGATAGTAATAGTAATGTCAAGGAAGTTGACAGATACTGTGGAGACGAGGGAGGTGAACTTGATGGTGGGGTGAAAGTGGTTGACAAAGTCGATGAAGCGGTATAAATCAGTCTCAGACATATCTGTGAGACCTATGCCATCATCGATATATCTGCGGTAAAACCCGGGGAAAGGACCGAAGTATTGTTGCCATATCTGATGCTCCAAGTGGCCCATGAACAGGCAGGCATAGCTAGGACCCATCTTCGTTCCCATGGCATAAATGATTTTCTTTTCGCAGAAGTAATATTGCTGTGGGAGAACACTGTTATATTGGAAATTATTTTTTTTTTAAATATAATAGGGAAATAATTGTTCACGCATAATAGAATCCTTGCAAACAAAAAGCAGTGGACAATGAATTTTTTCCGTTTCAGTGAAGAGGAAATAATATAGCAATGCTTACTAAGGGAAAGAACTGTTATATTAAAATTTTAAAAATTTATTTTCAATTTCTTAAATGAAGTATATTTAGTTCTCTCTAATAAATTAATTGTTAAAATACATCACCATATCAATTTATTCCATACAAATATATGTTAAGGCTTAAAAAATATTGAAGAGCATATTTTGTGTTAATTATTAATATTAAATTACGCGGTTAGAGTGTGTTTCTTTTATTATACATATAAGCGACTTTGCTTGATGATAGTAGAGATGCCTACAGAATTTGTCACTTTTTGTCCGGCAATTGCCGGTACTTAAATCAGAATGATAATACTGCGGTCCTGATTACAACTCAGCACGTTGTTATCTGTTACGAGGAACATACATGGCGGGGGATTAATTATGTTACGCTTTTTTCTGCTGCAAGCCCTCATGACGGCACTAATTGTTATAAAGCTATGGAGCAACGCGCCAAACATGGAATGAGGCAAACTTAAGAAAAATCCAACTGACTGAAATTTGACTAATTAATTTATTAACAATTGCTATATCACATGTTTTGTAAATGCAAATTTTTGTTTTTAAATCTTGCCTTGGTACGTATCCTCCAATACCATAATTCCCGCCGTAAGGTACTTCGGTCTGTCTGTCACACTTTGCACACCGTCATTAGCGCACTTTTTTCTATTTTCGAGACAGTATATTAACATTCGACCACAGCTAAGGGGGTGCAACTGTGGATGAAAATTAGACAATAATTGTATTGTTTCCCCTTATTTGTACTCTCCCGAAAATAGAAAAGGTGTGCATGACCAATTTGATTATGTAAAGAAGCCAACAACACGATTGATAAACAGTACGTGAACTGGAGACAGGAAGGTGCGGAGATGCAGATTAAATCAACAGACAATCAAGATACTCTTCTGTCCAGTTTCATTCGGGAAACGGATTTAACACATCATTTTTCTTAAACATGTAAGTTTTTGGATTGTTTCTTCAAGACAACATTTTAATTTAAAGTATTGCCGACTTATTATTATGGATCAAAATGATAAAATGGCTAAAAGGAAGAGACGATCGCGTCATTCACAGCGAGCAAGCGAGACTATAGAAGAAGCAGCAATGTAATACGTGTAACAGAAACAACACACTATAATTAAAAATCTGCCAATTTTGGCGGGTTGTTGCTAATTTAAAATATATACTGTCAATTACTCCGTCTTCGAATCATTATTTAAAGGAGCACTGCTTGAGCAACTAAAATCGGTCGAGTTACTGCTAATGTAATAAAATCCTTTCTTTATTCATTCTCACGCGAATTACAAATGGGAAAATTCAAGAAATTACGTTCAAAATCAAATAAATGCTTTTATTTTGGAAATAAAATGTGCTTTGGTTCAATACGCGGTTAATTTAGTTCCCCGCACACAAAAATTCGCCAAGAAAAAGATTGCAACTTTGGTGAGAAAAAGATGGGACAAATTTTTTCACGGACGCATACGGAAATTTAAAGGTTAATACTGTACCTGCATATTAAATGTGTGGAAGCATGTACCTGACGCTTGTGTGTTAGGATATCGGCCCATGTGAAGTGAAGTGCCATCGCTCTAACCACTTTGCCATTTGACTTTCTGAAATTAAAGTACGCGTGCTAACTATTGAAGAAAGCAAATTTTTAATACTGACAATGTTTCTATTGAAATAGTAAATAAACATTTATGTTTTTCAGAATCACCATTCTGATATATTAAATTGTAATGAACTATTTCCTGCGGCTAAAAATAAAAAATTATGATGAAGTAAAATAAAAAGTTATGCGTGCATCCCTTGAACATGATACAGGCATAACTTTCGAAGAGGCAAAGAGTTTTATCAGAAACCGATTTAGAAACATATGGGATGCTAAGCGTCCAGGCTACCAGAAAAAAAATGTTGCATATTACCGGCTTAGCAGAAGAGAAAAAGTGGTAATCTCCAGACTCCGCACTAGCCACAACAGATTGGGATACCATCTATTCAACACGCTAAAGATGGGAACTACTGATGAACGTAACTGTGGCACCGATACCAATGACAGCTGAATGTCTGCTTTAAAGGTACCCAGCATTTGAGAAGCAAAGAAAGCACAATGTCACAATGTGAACGCCTGGAACGCATTCAAAATGAAAGGATGTGACTAGTTTTGGGCTGTGCGCGTGATAATCCCACTGTGACAATGAGATACATGCTCGGATTGCTGTCGATTAGATCCAAATATGCGATGGCCCAGGCAAAAGCTAATATGCGGGTAACCACCGATAAAAGACACGCCACCCCCTACATAAGACACAGAACAGACAGCTTCGCAACTTCAAACCAGCAAAAAAGCCACATTGTCTGTCGGCGACCTTGTCTGGTGGACAGACGAAAAACACAGGTGATAAATACGTAATTCGCTTCCGCTGGCCCCTGTCTGTATCAAGATTACTTCTGGGAGGAAGGTATTATCGAGGGATGAGTCACAGATTTGTTTGTATGTAGATGCAATCGGAAGTATTACGACTTTTTAGACAGAGGTCAAGCGTGGAATTTTAAATGTAATATTTTAAAACACGTGGGGGATATTTTGAATTAAAACACCCCAACCCAGTGCTAGAGCGATTTGATTGGTTTGATTTGAGATGCTGGAATAAACAATAACTTCCACTGGAAAATTTGGCGGAAGTACAATCTGTGATTGAACTGAGAAGTGGGAAATATAATCTAGCGAACTCAGAGACACAGAACAGACAGCTTCGCAACTTCAAACGAGCAACTCACAAAAAGCCAGAAAGTCATCGTTTCATAAAAAGTTGTGTTCAATAGGTCTACTCACATTTTTCTTAATTATAAAGTAATCAATAACAAACACGTGACGTTTCGAAGTGTTCCAGAGTTACCAAAATGGGGCAAATTTCTTGAAACTATTTAATGCTACTAACTAACCACTAATCAGTTTTTAAATTCAGTTCAAAAGTCATTGCTGCATTAAACATGCATTCGCTACAAAAAAAAAAAAAAAAAACGATTCTCTCAACATTCTCAGCCAAAAGACGACATAATGTCTGAAAACGTGTTGCCGACTATTCGTGTTCGATTGCAGCGTTCTATTCGGCCGAATACGAAAAGTTCATTGAAATCACTATTCAGAACCGAATCGAATACGAATCGAATATTCGGTTTATCCCTAATAATAAACGATTCACTGCAATTACTCCTTTATGCGTATTTATTTATTTATTTAGTGTCTCGCGGGTTTCTCTTTATTTATTTCAATGTTTGTATCTAACTCTATCTTGCTATCCTGTAGCGAAACCAGGTTGTTAAAACTTTTGAAATTTGGTCTCACCATGGATCGGAGTGGCTAAGAGGTATGGCATCTTATAAAGATACTGTGTTCGCTCACAGTGCAAGAATATAATTGATGGACATTTTTTTTTCAGAACAGTGGTTCCTAATGATGTCATACTCCACCTCTGCTTTCCTAGGTAGTGAGATCGGATGTCTCGCCTTCTTGGAAAAGGGTAAAACAATAGGTCTCGTGTACAAGTTGCGCAAGTTAAAAATTCCTTCGGTAGTTGGAAATCGTAAAAGGTAGGCCATACGGCCGCTGCCATGACACAATTTAGCAATTAGGAAACCTACCCACCACAAAAATATTTATAGAATGTGTGATTCTTGTATACACACATTGGGATCCTCGCCGACGCTAAGGAGTTCATGCACTGTGCTGAGATCCTCCATGTGTGATCTAAGCGAGGAGATCGGAGAGCACTGACGGAATAGTCCGTGTGCAATGCAGATGTTTCTTAAAACCAAAATCAAACCAAACCAAAATACTCACCACAATTAAAAACTTTATGGTTAACCTACGTCAGTGTTTCTTATCAAAGTGCGCCGCAAAATTTTGGTAAATTTACTACATGAAGTATATTTTTATTGATCATGTAATATAAAGCTGATTTTACAGCTTTGAATCCATTCAATAATTATTGGAGCTATTAACTGCTTTGAACACAAATAGATATACTTCACAATTATTTTAAACAATAAAAAGAAAATCAGACTGAGAGTTTTCTTTATTCTAAAGTATCCATAAATTAGTGTATTTGATTTAGTACATATCACTGTAATTTTTTTATTCAGACGCGGGGTCAGATAGGTGTGCCGCAAATTTTTAGAAAATTGAAAAGTGTGCCGTGAACACGAAAAGGTTGAGAAACACTGACCTAGATAAACGTTCTATATGCTGGTTGTGTCCAGTTTTATAACTAGGGCTGGTCCACTGGGAGAAAAAGTGGTAGATAATTAATATTGAAGAGACAGCCAACTGAGCGCTCTGTTGAAGTTTTCAGGATCAACGTAAATAGTACAAACTTAAGACTGAAAGTTGTGACAATTATTTGTATTTGTTGACATTACCCTTCTTCTTTGATCTTTAGCCCCCGACTGTCAAAGCAGTCAGTGGCCATCACGCCTGGTGGTGTAGAGCAGCAACAAACTGCTTCCACTTTGCTCGGCTGGGGGCCATCCTTCGTGCAGTACCCCAGCTCTGGTTCATTCTTTGGATCTCGTCCTCCATAGTTCTCCGCCAGGTTGTTTTTGCACGGCCTCTCAATTTCCTTCAGGGACCTATAGCTTAACTGTTCTTGTGGTGGCATCAGGGTCTCTCCTGAGGACGTGGCCAACCCAGCTCTAGCGTCCGCCAGCTATGGTGGTGTGCATGCCCTCTTGGATGCGCCAAGTAAGCATTTCCGGGTTGATGATGGTATTCGGCCAAAAGATTGGACGTTAGTATTTGGTGAAATTTAGATCAAATTGCTGTTGTACTCATATACGTTCAGTAACTACAGGGTTATTTAAAATTATCTGCTATTGTATTTTATAAAATGCGATATCACATTAACATCACAATTCAGCGTGAGATCCAAGTTATTCAACATATGATTTCATAACGGGCAGAAATTTAGGCTGGACATTTTGGAGGTTTGTTTATTTAACTTTCTTTCTGCGGATAATATTTTAAATCGTAAAATGGCACTCATTTATCCAAGTTTTAACATTAGTTTCAGATATATCCAATAGTTGCAAAGGTCGTCCCATAGCATATTCTGCAGTAGGGGAGTGAAGTGTTAAAGACTTCACTATACTAGGTCTAGCATGGAGAGGTGGGGTGACCAGTCCCTTTCCTATTAAAAATATGAGGTGACTTCGATTACCGCGTAGACCATAAATTAATTGATATAAATTAACACATATCAAACAACACAATATATAAATCTCATCGTTGTGAGTTTTTAATGTTGGTTATTACATTACTAACCTCTACACCTCACGGTAGAAGGGGAACGACTAAGTAAGTAAGTAAGTATTACATTACTAAAAAAACGAACAGACTTAATAAGTATAGCCAGCAGGTGGGCCTGAGCATCAATCTAAAGAAGACAGAGGTCAATGTGAGAAACCCCGAGCCCATAACAGTAAGGAATCAACAACTGGAACAGACTGACACCTTCACATACCTAGGATGCATAGTAACACCTGATGGCGGAGCAAGCAAAGACATCAACAACAGAATGAACAAAGCAAGAACAGCCTTTTTTATTCTAAACAACATCTGGAAGTCCTCTCAGTACAGCACAGGCACAAAATTAAGATTATATCAGAACTGTGTGCTTTCTGTGCTTCTCTATGGTGCGGAATGCTGAAGAGTAACAGAGAAGGAAATGTCGAAATTGTCCTCTTTTCATACATGCCTAAGAAAAATTCTCCGAATATTTTGGCCGAATACCATCACCAACCAAGATCTGCTTACTCGGAGCAAGCAAGAGGACATGCACACCATCATAGCTGGCAGACGCTGGAGATGGGTTGGCCATGTCCTCAGAAGAAACCCCGATGCCATCAAAGGAACAGCTATGCTATGGACCCCTGAAGGAAAACGAAAGAGAGGCCGACCAAAAACAACTTGGCGGAGGACTGTGGAGGCTGAGATGCAAAGAATGAACCAGAGTTGGGGCACTGTACGAAGGATGGCCACCGACCGAGCACAGTGGAATCAGTTTGTTGCTGCCCTACAAGACGCCACCATTCGTGATGGCCACTGACTGCTTTGACGGTCGGCGGCTATGAATCAAAGAATCAAAGAAGAAGAAGATTACATTATTAAAATCATGTATTTATTTATTGAACTCCTGTTCTGTTACATATTTTAAACTTATTTACTTCTTGCTACTCTGCGTTACTCTGTCACATTAAAAATAATGTATTTAATGAAGCTTATTAGTTCTGGTTCCTTGTTGCCTCGTAATTAACCTTAAATGTCGCCGTTTTAATCGATTTCCTTTTTCGTAATCCTTTAACTTTTCCGGTCCTAAATCCATGGAAATCTTCCCATTTATACTCCTGTTTAGTCTTCATAGCAATAGAATTACCACTGTCGACTTGCAAGGTCTGCCACAACGGCACCAGTTCCCCCTCGGCCAGCGACTTTTCAGGGAGACCCGGACCCGGCCTTCATGACTACCCAGCGGTCCCGTGGGATAACCCACACCATACTTCACCCACAAGACCTATTGTTTGGCTCTGAGACATAGACAGCAACAAAAACAACAACCAAAAAAGCTACAGACTTTCATAAATAGGTGCTTGCATAGAATAGAAGGACTGAAATGGTATGACAAAGTCACAAATGTGGAACTGATGACAAGAACCAGACAAGTGCCAGTGGACAAAGAGTTGAGAAGAAGACGTTGGCGATGGATAGAACACACATTGAGGAAACTTGTTGATAGCATTACAAGGCAGTCCTTGTTCTGAAATCCCCAGGGAAAGAGAACGAACGAACGAAATCTTTATTTCACCAGGTTAAAGAAATAGGCATAAATGCCTTTTTACATTTCTGCCCTGCAATATAATTTTCAGCGTTTTAAAAATTAAAATATTAACAACTTCAGACAGGATCAATTAATATTATCATCACAATCAGAAACTTAGCACACACAAGTACATTTACTCATAGTCATTCACGCACATAGAGAGAGGGGGAGAGAGAGAGAGAGAGAGAGAGAGAGAGAGAGAGAGAGAGAGAGAGAGAGAGAGAGAGAGAGAGAGAGAGAGAGAGAGAGAGAGAGGTGTAAAGCAATAAAGCGACTTAATATAAAAAATTCAATTTAAAATGAAAATATTACAATGATAGTTAAATGCTCGTGGAAGCGTTGAAATAACTGAAACAGAATTGTCGTTAAATGTGTGTACAAGATTTCATGACATGTGAATGCAGATGTCTTTTGAATGAGATGTAATTATCAGTTTTGACAGACTTGGGTAGGGAATTCCATGCTAAACCACCTGCATAACTAAAACAACTTCGGAAGAGGTCAGTTCGAGGTTTTGCAAGGTCCAAAAGTAGGTCGCCACGTATAAAATATGAGCAGTATTTATAGCGAAAGAACATTTGCAAGTATGAAGGCGTTCTGCCGTGTAAAATTTGATGCACAAATAGGAGATCTTGGAAGAAGAAGAATTTTTTAAGAGGAAGAACATTCAGCTGTGAAAATAGCTAAGCACTGGGAATGTTATCATTCAGGCAAACACGTCGTAGCGCCCTTTTATGTAGGGATTCTAGGCGTTTCAAAAACGACAAGCCACAGCGACTCCAGATATTTGAGCAATAAGAAAGGTGACTTTGAATATGTGCATAATAGAATATAAGTCTAGAGTGCGGACATAAAAAATGTTTGATTTGTGAGAGTTGAAACAATTTTTGTGAGATCTTGTTTGCGATGAAATAGATATGTGACTTCCAGCTTAGAGACTGGTTGATGACCACACCCAACAGGCTGTGGTCCGTAACTTGCTTAATACGTTCTCCGTCTAGAGATAAAGATAACGTATTTGGTTGACAGTGCAGAATCTTTTGGCGGGTTGAGATAATCAAATATTGAGTTTTGTTTTTATTAATGGACATACTATTAATAGTGCACCAATCTTGTACAATGTCCAGGTGATGCTGTAAAAGAGACTGAACAGTGTTAATGTCTGTGCCAGCTACTGTTACTGTGGTATCATCAGCAAACATAAGACAATCGTCATGTGGCAATGACAAGGGCAGGTCATTGATGAAGATGCTGAAGAGTAAGGGTCCTAGTATCGAGCCCTGCTGGACACCCATTGTAGTGGTGTATGATTTAGAGAGCACATTATTGTATAAGACTCGTTGTGTTCTGTTTTCAAGGAATGATTTTATTAATGTGATCTCTTGTGGATGAAATTTGTACACCGCAAGCTTTTGTATCAGCAACGAGTGGTCAATTGTGTCAAATGCTTTGTAAAGGTCGATTAATAATATTCCATTTATTTTTTTGCAGTTGATATTAGAATGCCAGATTTCGGTAATCTTAGTCAACAAGGATTGACAAGAGTGTTTGGGTCGAAATCCAGATTGGTTTTCATGTATAAGATTGTAGCTGTTCAGTGAAGAAAGAATATGTTTATGCATGTGTCGTTCAAGAGGCTTAGTTATGACTGATAGTAGGGAAATCGGCCGGTAGTTTGAGACGACATTAATATCATCTTTTTTAAGGTACTGGTACCACTAAGCCTGTTTTCAGTCGTTGAGGAAACACTTTCTTTGTGAGGCACAGATTGTAAATGTAAGTGAGTGAGTCGCATACAACAGGCTCTGCAATCTGAAGTATCCTCGAAGATATTCCATCTTCACCGCATGATTTCTTCTGAGGTAATGATTTAATTAAAATAGAGACCTCCGAGACTGACAGTAAAGGTAATTCAGGAAGGTGGGCTTCGTTTAACCTCGCTTGAACGAAATCAGAAAGAGCAGTACAATTCAGTTGCTGATGATTTATCCCGGATGTTCGTGCGATCGACGAGAAGAACTGGCAAAATTCATCAGCATTAATGTTTGTAGCTTGCTGTCGGAGGTTATGCCGGCGTACATTTGTGAGAAGGTTAATAGCGCTCCAGATTTTAGATGAGCTCCGGCCGTCGTCAATAATGGATCTGAGGTGCTGTTTTTTAGATTTCCTTAAAATGTACTGCGCTAAGTTTCTATATTTTCTATAGCTTGCATGGTCTCCAATCTTCTTGAAATAGTCTCGCTGTTGCCTAGTTTTCAGGTATTCCAAAGTTATCCATGGAGGCATAATTCTTGACTTGACACGTTTTATACGCACAGGAGCATGTTTGTTAAGAACTGAATGAATGCTGTCAGCCATATTTCTAGGGCTTCAGTCGGGTCAGATACTCCATAGACATTATCAAAAGGTGTCGCTAAGAGATCAGACAAGAACTTGGAGCTATCAAAGTTCTTGAATATTCGTGCTTGTACAACCTGGTGACAGAAATTAGGAATTCGAACTCCCTTTTTGGTCCAGGTGCAACATATGGGGTAGTGATCGCTTAGACCACATACGGGAACGCAGACTTCAATGATGTGAGCAGTGTTAGTAACATACAGATGATCTATGCAGGTTGATGACTTGTCTGTGACACGGGTTGGTAGCGATATCAACTGGTTCAGGTTGTACAGGGCATACAAATTATCCCAATTAACGTTTCGCTTCAAGGCATCAATATTGAAGTCTCCCATTATTAATAGTTCTAAAGAAGTTATCCAGACTTTGTCCATCATGTCCGAGAATTGATCTAGACATTCCATTCTGGCATCCGGATTGCGGTATATAAAGCCAATTAATATAGAGGTAGTGTGTGGGAGGCGGACGTCCAGCCACATTCATTCAACTTCAGGACATTCAAGATCAACGCGTCTTATAGCTTTGATGCTTGTGTGCACATAGGCAACCACACCAGTTTCAAACCTAATTGATGGATCCCGACGGAAAATTTCATAATTTGCAATTTGCAGTTCTTGGTTAGAAATGTGTTCATTAAGTCTAGTTTCTGTTACACCAAAAATATGAAAGTATGCATTGTTATTATAGAGTATGGAAGTAATTTCAGCCAATTTACTCACATTGTAGAGATGACAAACATTCAGATGTCCCAACCTGAGTCCCTGACGATTTGGGTATTCCGTTGTGATTGTGGGAGCCATATTTTGTGAAATTGATGATCACTAATATTTCATTGATAACAGGGCTGTTGAAAGTATAAATTTGGTAGATTAGGACGTGAAGGGTGATGCATGGGGTAGAATGAGGTGGCGGGATATTCATGTGTTCTTGTTGTGGGATCGGAGTATGCTGACCAGTATGATCTCCCGGCAGAAGGTAAATAGTCCAAGTGTCTTTGTTGTAGCGAGAAATTAGAAAAGGTTGGGCACAGATGTTGATACATAGGAAGGTGGTACAAATGCGGTGACGGGGGGTAGGCTTCTTGTGTCTGTGACATTGATGGTTGGAGTGTATCAGGACATGAAGACTGAGTTTGTTGAGTTGCTTCGTTTGTACACTTTTGAGGATAGAGTCTATCACATCGTTCCTGTTGAGTAAGTGCAGAAAACATAGGTGGTTGTTGCTGTAGGGAGACATCACAAGCTGTTCCCTGCACTTCGCGATTTATAAGAACAGGTGTGATTTGATGTACCTGCTTATGAGATGATGTTGAGTGGGTGTTGTTAGAAGTAGTAAGTAATGGTGGAAAGTCAAGGTCATAATTACTATCCGAGAAGCAGGTATTCACTGTTGATAGATGACTGGTTGGATTTTGAGATCCTGGTGTGTGACCGACTCCTTTGAAGGTGCGTTCTGGGTACCTGATGTTTGTTGCCAGCTTGCTGATTCCTTCAGTAGATAAGGCAATATCACCGCTGTAAAGATGTTTTTTAGGGGCTCCTGATTTCGCAAGGAAGTACGAGGAGTGATCAATGAATTTATAGTTGTGTTTGACACAGTGCCTCTTAAGTTTAGAATTGTTGACATCAATGGATTTGCGGTAATGGGGCTCTGACTGGAGCAATAATGGACGAGAAGTAGATTTTCGCATTAGGGAATAACGAATGGAATTTTGATGTGATTTGGTTTAGATCAGCTTGGGACATTTCAATACCTTTGAGCGAGTCTGATAGACCTATATGAGTAGTTACTCTGGTGACAGTGGGATCAGACGGAAAACGTTTAAGGAGTGACAGCAAGTCCTGAGTGGATGCCCAGTTCTTGAAGCGA
The DNA here is from genome assembly GCA_024509875.1 of Oreohelix idahoensis. Classification (NCBI taxonomy): domain Eukaryota; kingdom Metazoa; phylum Mollusca; class Gastropoda; order Stylommatophora; family Oreohelicidae; genus Oreohelix; species Oreohelix idahoensis. Next base: position 20,757 of record JAMPIV010016391.1, read on the forward strand.
ACAGTGACCGAGTCCATATCGTTTGTTAACAATTTAGATTTTTGTAATTCCTTGACATTCTCGTCTCCGAAAATAAGGTGCTTCCTTTTATTCTGAATCCTTGTGTTGGAGCCTGTGATAGGACGTGCCCGTTCTTGGGTTACCTATGTGCTCTGATTACTGGATTTTTGATAATAACGCACGCTGTGAGTTATTCGTCTTGGCGGAGAGTGCCGATTTGAAATTGTTACAGGGATTCTGCAAACATTATCTGCATTGTCTGTAATTAATTTCGGAGAATCCAGGACACTTTCTCGGCTGTGATGGAGTTTTAGTTGCGTAATGGTTTGCTGGCTTTCGTTGCTAGTGTTTTTCAGTTTTTGACACAGTTTGTCCGTTTTCTCTGGTGGTGTACAAAGCTCTACCGTATACTGCTGGCTTTTTTCATAGCTACTTTTAAGTACCGTATGTTCTGCCTGAAGCTTCTCATACGACTGTCTGAGGCTGTTAAGCTCTGCTCTAAGTGAATATATCTCAGACATAATACTTGTAAATAAATCATGATGAAATGCTACTTGTAAGGGTTGTGGTGATGTTGGTACTGGACCGCTAACAACAAATTCAGTGAGTGAATGGTGATCCGCCTCTGTGATTCCATATTCTGTTTCTGCTGTAACTGGGGTTTTCAGCTCAGTTTGAGATAACGTGTCGCATTCATTAATACATGGCATATGTAGTTTTACATTTTTGTCAACGGGTGTCTGACAACGCGAAGATATGTCTGGTAAGTTGGGAAGAGCTAAGTTGGGTGAGATGGCCTGTCGACTGACTCCAGCTGTGGTTGCAGTTATCCATAATTTGTTTAAATCTTTCTGTATCCAATTTTTCACTGCAGTCTCTGAACCCTGAATCATGATTTTGTTAGAAGTGTTTTAAAAATGGAGGAAAACATCTTCAGTGGAAATAACATCTTCCTCGTATGCACCGCTAGCATCTGTTCTTGATTCAATATGTGCATTCGATTCATAGTACATCTTTGAAAGACTTCTCAGTGCCTTATACTCAAGCAATGTGAAGAAATTTAGTATGGCACACTGCTTGTTGTTTTTATAAGTTATATTCAATGAAGGCGTGTACAGGGTGTTATCTTTAGTGATCTTGGTCTTTTTCTTCACCACTCTTGTCACGTTTAATGTGTAATTTTTTTGTTTTTTTGGTTTTAGGACGAATAGTGGTGACCGAGCTCACGTGTGCCATTGTTTCTGATAATTAGCTATAATAACACTGAAGCGAGTTGTAAGAAATCAAGTAAATTAGTTTCTGAAGGCCAATTTGGTCCCCTGTTTGTTACCTTCGACATCTTGCTGGTTTTTAAGTGACGGAAGTTACGTTAATCACTTTTATTTCACGTCACCATATTCTTGCACAAAAATAGCCAAGATGGCTAATGGGATCGCTGAAATGATTTGTGAATTTAAAAGTCCTCGCTCGAAGCAAATACACATAAGGTATCTACATATTCAGGTTGAAACAGTCAATTTCTTCAAACATAAAGATGTTGGCACGAACTGTGCAAATTATATAAACGAAAACATCAAATTACTTCACCGAATCTAACGCTCGAAAAACAATGTCCGACATATTGGACAGGAACAGGAAGCAGTATAGAAGTAGACAAAAAACACATGGAGAAGAGAGCTGGATACAGAGGTGAAAATAATGAGGAAAACATGGAAAAAACTTGAGCGCATGGCACGCGACAGGAGGAATTGGCATGTGTTTGTTGAAGGCCTATGCTCCTCGGGGAGCTAAAGGATATTGATTGATTGATTGATTGATTGATATTTCACCCAGGCCCAGCAATTTCTCTACTTTGTCCTGTTTAAACCTAATATGACATGGTCGAAGGATTCGGCATTAGGAGACATAGTTTGAATTAACCATCATAGAACAGTTCAATTAGAATTGTAATATTATCCCTTACATGTACTTATGTCAACAGAGTGCATTTTAATATTTCCATTTACTACATAACACTGTACGTATGCACTAATACTCTGAATATTAAAGTCGTTTCCTTCTGTAACATGGTAAGGTCAAGGGAAATAATTATGGGTTCCTTCTGACCGATTGTATTGTCAAGCGAAATGATTATCGGTTCTTTCTGTAACCTTGTATGGTCAAGGAAAATAATTATGGGTTCCTTTTGTAAGATTGTATTGTCAAGAGAAATAATTATCGGTTCCTTCTGTAACCTTGTTTGGTCAAGAGAAATAATTATCAGGTTCTTCTTAAAATTTGTGATTTAGGGAAATTGAATTAGGAAAAAGGTTGGGAGGGGAATGCGGTCCAAAATGTTGTGACGAAGTGTGATGATAGGGGGAGGGGGTGGTTTGGAGGAAAATGTGACGTCACACAAAAATATATTAGTCACACTCGCTTCTTTTATCAATGCTGATTTAACTGTTATCTGCGATATATATCTTTTAGCCGCAATAGTAAACTTATCCGCAACAGTTATCTTTTATCTGCAATAGTTAATAACTCCCTTATTGAAGACATTAATATTTATTATCTCCGCTGAAATATCGGACAATTATTATAAGCTTTAATTGGTTTAGATTCTTTTATATATATATATATATATATATATATATATATATATATTATATATATATATATATATATATATATATATATATATATATATATATATATATATATATATATAAACCGAAAAAAAACTGTACTGTGCAAAATTAGATTGAAAGAACTGTCAGAAGTTATCACCATCGCGACTGCAGTCTAGTGAGATCAAAAACACAAACGTTAACAAGTGTAACCAACTGATTTAAGCATTTACAATGTGTGAGTTGTGTGGGGTGGGGGGGGGGGGGGAGAATAAAATGCAAATGAATTTAGTTGGATACTACAAAGGTTGGGTCCTATATCGTTCTGGGACGCAGCACATGAAAGGGAAAATCTTGTAAAAGCCTGATTAACTAAACACTATTTTATTTAAAAGATTATTTTGTCTGCACTAGTTAACGCACAGTTAACAATTTTGCCGATGAACTTGCTCTTCTGTACATCATCAATCAATCAATCAATACTCTTTTGCTCCCCAAGGAGCATAGGCCTTCAACAAACACATGCCAAGTCTTCCTTTCCTGTGCCATCCGCTCAAGTTCTTTCCATGTTTTCCTCATCATTTTCACCTCTGTTTCCAATTCTCGTCTCCTTGTGTTTTTTGGGTCTACCTCTGCCTCTCTTTCCCTGTGGATTCCAGAACAAGGACTGCCTTGTAATGATATCAACAGGTTTCCTCAATGTGTGTCCTATCCATCGCCAGCGTCTTCTTCTCAACTCTTGTTCCACTGGCACTTGTCTGGTCCTTGTCATCAATTCCACATTTGTGACTTTGTCATACCATTTCATTCCTTCTATTCTACGCATGCACCCGTTTATAAAAGTCTGTAGCTTTTTGGTGGTTCTTTTTGTTGCTCTCCATGTCTCAGAGCCATACAATAGGACTGACTTGACATTTGAGTTAAAGATTCTTATTTTCGAGTTGGACTTGATTTCTCTTGTTCTCAGTATGTTTCCCAATGCAATGAAAGCTCCTCTTGCTTTTTGTATTCTTATTTTAATATCACTGTCTGTCCCTCCAACTTTATCTATATTACTTCCACGATATGTGTACGATTCTACATCTTTTAGTGGTGTTTCTTCAAGTTCAACCTTGTTATCATTTCTTGCATATCTTTGTCTTTTCCCTGTGTATTTTCAGGCCCACTTGTTGTGACCTCTCATCGAGAATTTTCATTTTCTCTTGCATCTGATTATGGTTATGGAACAGAAGAGCCAAGTGTGACCTATAATGGAAAGAGAGCCTACAGTAATCTGACAGGCTTGTAACCTCGTAGCGTTCTAGGATTTGCTAGCAAAACCAAGCATTTTTTCTACCTGTGTTTTACTTACACAAGCGTACTTTTCGTCCCACCTCTTTTTCTGTGAACACGAGCTAACGCAATCTTTGTAAACTGCATGACCTGTCAGTCATAACAGGAAGCGAATCAGGTTTGTTTACCTAGTTTTCTCACGCGAGATTATCTGCCAATCATACGATACCCGACAGACTGCACGTGAAAAACACAGAGTCTTTGAAGTCCACGAGGGGGGATCCAGGATTTTCCCGAGTGCACTTTGATGTCGATTCACGGGCAAAAAAACATAATGATATATAAACCGTTTTTTCTTAAACCTGCTATCAGTTGTCACTCAGAATTTTTGGATAGTCTAAGCACGTATGTAAAGTTTCTTTTCTTCTTTCCACTCTGTAAAGTGTCAGTCTGTATGCTCTGTAAGGAAGAGTGGTGTGTTGTTGAGATCAGGCATGCTCCAGTCTACCCAGCTGTAAATGGGTAACTCACCCTAGTCCTGAGTTAGGGAAGGCAAAGGCTCCAGGGGAAGCAGGCCCTAAACTTGGTCACTCCAACCGACGCAGGATGGTGTATGTATGAAGTAGAAGTGTAGAGTGTGATTACCGCGAATGGTGTACTGTTCGTGTGCTGACCAATATAACCACTCATACACTTGTGTCTACAAGGCACCAATGCAGACTGCTGGAATCTTTGTTTACTCAATTTATTCAGACGTACACACTGGGACATACGAGTACATCATGGTATGTTGACATATCAATTTGTAGGTATACATAGCAGATCTGAAGTCATGACACATTCAGAAATAATGGGCAGTACATCAAAAGTTCAATTGTCATGATACATTATGGCCGCATCCCCCTATCTGACTAAACGCGTCAGTGAAGGCAGATCGGTAAATAACTAAAGTTACTTGACGTCCATAGTTTGTAGCATATATATTATGAAACCACGAAAGAGGGGGTTTCTAGCAAGATTGAGATCTCCCTGTCACTGTCCGATAATAGGATAAATAATCTGTTCTCTTGGCAGTGATCAAAACATATGATGACCGAAATCTAACATGGCTGCCTCCCTGAGTTGTCGTTCACTCATTCATAGGAAGGAGAATATAAGCCAGAGTTAATTTATAATGGGTATATAAATGATTTCATAAATGTTTCCATACAGCTCTACGGTGATCAGGTTAATTCACGTAGCCATAACCGCTGCAGGAAAGTCTGTCATCTTCGTCGATACAAAACACGACCCTAGCGATACGAAGCACAATGTTCCATCTAGGTCGAATCGACATGAGATCATCAATATAGGGTCTGGCAATACATGGAGTCCGAATTATACATTGTACCGTACCTTAGGAGAGTCTCTAACATAAACTATAGTAGAGATACCATCTCCTTTAGAAGAAAACCACTTCATGAATCATATTTCCTTAAGAATCTACCAGCCCTTTGAAAAGTGCATACCCGCCATTATCACGGTACATCGGAACTCATCACGACTTGTCAAGACAACTCATACTTCCGCTAGACCGCAATAACAAGAATCTAGTCCCTCCTACCCATCCAAAATATACAATATAGGACTGATTCTACTTGTACTAATAATATGTAATACATATGAATTCAGGCCATAAACACAATAAGCAAATTAATATATTTTCTGGCCCTAAAAAATAAGTACAAACGTAAGCGCAATATCCTTGCGCCGGATCAATATCCAGAACGATTACTCCTATAATCAAAAGTGTGAATCAAACATGGATTCTCTCGCTTTTACCATAGACAGCATTCTCATACACAAATGAATGAATGTCTATATTTCCCATATTAAATAGCCATATCGATTTTTGTAATATGTGCGTCAAAATATGCACGCAACAGATTACCACACCCCTCGGGAATAGGCTCACAACGCACCAAAAACAATGCGCAGATGATAATCATAAGTTTTATGACCTTAGAGAAGGTACTTCTCTAAGTATTAATATTTCCAGAGAGGTGTCACCAACGCATACTACAATATTAGCAATGACACAATTTCCACATTAGTTTATACATCAATTTCATCTAAGATATCTTAACATCATGATCATCAAAGACGAAAAAACATTGAAAGATCAGCGGTGAATAAATATCAATGAACCGCTAAGTAGTGTTACAATCAATATATGATATATTACATATGTGTACACATTTCAACATAGAAACAACTGTATCAAAGTTGTATAACAGTTATGAATCATGTGGGCATCTAGACAAAATATCTGCCATCACATTTTCTGACCCACGGATAGCTCGCACCGAAAAATGAAATGGCTGTAGAGCAATCGCGTATCGCGTTGATCTCGCGCTCTTCAGATTTTTACTCTGAATAGCCGTAAGAGCTTTCTGGTCAGTTTCCACAATGAAATGCGCGCCCAGAAGAAATCTTTGCAGTTTAAGGATTGACCAAACCATAGCCAATAATTCACGGTCTAGGACCGAGTAATTCTTCTCTGCGGCATTTAATTTCCGAGAAATATACATCACAGGATGCAGAGTTCCAGAGTACTCTTGCATTAGTGCAGCTCCAATCCCGGTGGATGAAGCGTCACTACGAAGAATAAATGTCTTATCCTTAGAAGGCAATACTAGGATAGGTGAAGTAGAAAACATAGTTTTAACCTTATCCAAAGAGGATTGACATTCTTGAGTCCAATGGACTACATTAGGAGACCCTTTCTTTAGCAAGGAAGAAAGAGGTGACATAATGGAGGACAGATTCGGGATGAATCGTCCATAAAATTGTATTAGACCTAAGAGACTTCGTACTTGCTTTTTAGTCTTAGGAATAGAAATGTTAAGTATCTTACTTGTATTATGGTCTTCTGTTTTTAGGAACCATGACCAACACGGTGTCCTAAGAAAGATATTTCGCTAAAACCAATACATGCTTTCGATGGTTTCGCTGTCAGGTTATGCTCGCGTAAGATAGACAATAGTTCATTTATACCATTATAGTGATCGTTCCAAGTATCACTGAAAAGACAGATGTCATCAAGATACGCAATGACATCTGAGCGATGAGATAGGATTCGACGCATCATGCGTACAAATGTTGCAGGGGCGTTCATAAGACCGAAAGGCATGAAATTCCATTGGAATAGACCCCTAGGCGTCGAAAAAGCAGTAAACGGTTTGGCGTGTTCGGATAGTGGAACTTGCCAATATCCCTTAGACAAATCGAGTTTAGTAAAGAAGTGAGAATTCGATAGTCTCGTAAGTAGCTCTTCTAGTAAAGGCATAGGTTCAGCATCGAATTTAGTCACTTGATTCAATTTGCGATAATCCACGCAAAGACGTATGTTATTGTCTTTTTTCCATACTATAACCATCGGCGAAGAATATGCTGATGTGGATGGTTCAATAATTTTTAACTCTATCATCTCATCTAACTCTTTCTCTACCTGTGCTTGAAAATGTATCGGGATAGGATACGGTCTGACTCTTATAGGACTATGGTCAGTAAGAATAATGTCATGTTGAATGACATCCGTTTGACCAGGAATGTCAGTAAGGACATCCTGAAATTGTTCTAACATAGTAGAAACTTGTTTCTGCTCTCCTGGAGATAATGCGGGAGAAATTGCAACATCTTTCCATGATTCATTAGAGTGAAGAGGAATCATTGGAAAAGGTAAATTTACATCCGAGAAACTCGTTTCCTCATCCTGTATTACTGACAGAGATGAGTACTGTCCATGTTGGACTGGAAAATCGTCCGTTGCCTGGAAAACAGGTTGTAAAATAATCAGGACGTTCATGGAATTCCGTGAGCATGTTGATGTGGAAGGTTTTACGCTTCCCGTCAATATCGACGATATAGTCAACATCGGAAACTTTTGATATTATATCGTACGGACCTTTCCAAGAAATGAGAAGTCTATTTTCCCTACAAGGTAGCAAGACAAATGCTTTGTCACCTGGACAAAGTTGACGCAAACATCTCTTTTTATTGGCAAATTCCCTTGCCTTCTGTTTCGCAAATTCAGAAGAAGCAGTTGCCAATTTGCATGCTTCAATAATCTTGTGTCTCAGTGCGATGACATATTCATAAGAGGATTTTGTGTCATCGACAATATTATCAGCAGTTATAAGATCATGAAGTAAGGACATAGGACCTCGCGGTTTCGCGCCAAAGACAAGTTCAAAGGGAGAAAATCCTGTATGTTCGTTGGCGACCTCTCTATATGCAAAGAGAGCCGCGGGTAAAACCCTATCCCAATCCTGAGGATGATCTTCCGTTATCTTACCTAGTAGGTTTTTCAGAGTTCTATTCAAACGTTCCACCATCCCATTGGACATAGGATGATAAATACTACTCAGCGATCTCTCTATCTTCAGAGTCGACATTACTTGAGACATGGTATCCGATATGAGTTGGGTACCATGGTCGGATAATATTTCTGCTGGAAACCCCAGACGAGAAAATATTAACCAAAGAGCATCTGCGACATCAGCAGTAGTTATGCTCTTTAGAGGAACAGCCTCCGGCCAACGTGTGCACATATCAACACACGTCAAAATAAATTGGTGTCCTCTAGCAGACTTTATCTTAAATGGACCAATGATGTCTATCGCCATTTTTTGAAATGGCCGAATGGGAATGTCTGCAGCCTGAATAGGTGCATCATGGCGTGGACCTCTGGATTTAATCTCTTGACATACTTTACAAGATCGACAATAGATTCGTATGTCCTTATTCACAGCAGGCCAAAAGAAAGATTGAAGAACTCTAGCTTTAGTACGGGAAAAACCCATATGTCCAGCACACTGCGAATCATGAGCGTGCTGTAAGATTTTAACTCTCATATTTTTAGGCACAAGGATTTGAGAATGAATGGACTTAGCGGAGTCTTGTACCATACGTACAAGTACGCCATTCTTCATCGTAATCCAAGATTTACGATTTGTATCCTTATTCGGATCACCTTTTTTGCCAGAGTAAAGAATTTCTTTAGAGTAGGATCATCTTCCTGCTGTTTGATAAAGGAATCGTGGGAAATCTCCAAGGGATCATCTCGGATCTGCGCATCATTATCTTCAGAATGTGAAGATTGTGGCATATTAAGAGCTTGAGCCCTAGTGATTACTGCATTAGCCGATTGCATATTAACATTTTCCCAATTAGAAATTTGCTGTGGAGTGCATTCTTTCACCCCGTGAATGCGACCGATGATAAGATCAGCGATCGGATTCGGCAAGAGACATGCTTGCACCTCTCCTGTAAAGAAAGGCGTAGCAATATTGATAATGGCAGTGGAATACTTCTCCAATGTGCCACCAAATGTTACACATTTGACTATATTGCCTGTAGCTCGAGAAGGATTTACGAGTGATTGCCTCACTCCAATGGTAGTGCACCCCGAATCGAAAAGAATTGATACCGGAGTACCATCTATTAGGCCCCTATTAAAGACAAGAGCACCCCTTCCATTATGCGCAGTTGACGCATGGAGAGCGGGAAGCGGGTGACCGCAGCTTAAAGTAGAAACTGTGGTTGGATCGAATAATGTTTTGCATTGCGAACACTCAGATGCTCTAGCAAAATCGAAAGCGGAATTTGCTACACTGTTGGAGTCTTTTTTATCATTATTCTGATTATCGGTGTCGTGGAACTCCTGTTGTGCAGAGTTAGCCTGGTAATAAGATTTACCATGTCTTTTGTGTTGTGATCTACCTCGGTTATAATTGTCTCTATAATTATTATTGCCTCTGTTATAACCCCTATTTGGGTTTGAATCATAATATTCATGATCATAATCATCATGCTCGTTATATTGAGTATCCCTGTAATATTGGTTTTTTTGTCTCCATGAAGCACTTGGGTAGTTCCTATAGCTACTCCCTTTCCGAGAATTTCTAAAATTATGGGTACCCCTCGCGTGTCGAGGACTATCAGCCCGATTCCAGTTCTTCGAAGAAGAACCCTGATTTGAGTGGTTATCTTGGTTTTGATATTTATTCCAATTAACTTTTTTATCAAATTTATTTTTAGCTCCTTGGAATTTGTGTGAGTAATTCTGATTATATTCTGTTGCCGAAGCAACTGGCATACTCTCTTTAATGTTAGAGTTACTAAGAATCATGTCAGGGTGTGCCGTGGCATACTGGTCACAATATTCTTCCATTTGCTTTATTGTACCAGGTTTACGCTCATGTAAGAACTCTAGGAATGATTTATTTACAGAAGACATGACCTTGTCTCTTAGCAATAAATCCGTAAGACCATCAAATGTTTTCTCTGTTTTGGATAATTCAATCCATCGTGAAAGTGTAATTCGTGCTTTTGAGATGAAATCTGAGAATTCTACACCTACCTCAGGTCTCATTGTTTTAAACAAAAGACGGTAACCTTCCTCAGACAGCTGATATCTCTTTATCAAAGCTGCCCTAACAGCATCATAATTATCTTTGTCGGCCTCTTCAACAAAATATAACTTACTCAGAGACTCCCCTTTTAGATTTTCAGACAACTGATTCACATACTGTGATTTGTCAACATTATGAGATCGACAAGCCCGTTCAAATCTAGAAAGCCAAAATGTTATGTCATCACTGGTAGGGTTAAACGCTGGTACCTTGACCTTGTACACAAAGGGTTTACCATTACCACCAGATGCCTGATTAACATTACTCATACATGTCAATTTTAATTTCTCTAATTCAAACTCATGTTCTCTTATTGCTTTTCTCTCTTCAGCTTCTCTATCTAATCTTTTCTGTTCTGCAGCAGCAGCAGCAGCTTCTAATTTTTTCTGTTCTGCAGCAGCAGCAACTTCTAATTTTTTCTGTTCTGCAGCAGCAGCAACTTCTAGTTTTTTCTGTTCTGCAGCAACTTCTAGTTTTTTCTGTTCTGCAGCAATTTCTAATTTTTTTCTGCTCTGCATCAGCTTCTAATTTCTTCTGTTCTGCCTCAAATCTCCTTTCCTCCACTTGCATCTGCAATTTCTTAAGTTCAGCAGCAGTATCAGCTTCTTTTTCTAATCTTTTTTCTTCAGCTAGAGCTTTCCTTTCTTCTGCAGCAGCTTTTTTTTCTTCTATTTGAAGTTTTCTCTCCTCAGCCGCAGCTTTTTTTTCCTCAGCAGCAGCTTTTCTTTCTTCACCAGCAGCAGCAGTTTTTTTCTCTTCTGCAGCTAATGCTTTGTCATATTGAGCAACAGCCCATTGTTCTAAGTCTTTTCCAGTCTTATCAAGAGATTTTCCTTGTGCAATGAAATAATCTAATGTAGACATATTGTCTTCTTAAATCAGAAACCTGAAAAAGTAAATAAATTACCCTATTTCACTTTAATGGGAGACAAGTCTATACCATAGACTTAGTCTTAGTCCAAACTTGTATGGTTTATAATAACCAATGATAACTTGAGTACCTGTGGACAACAATAACTGTATCTCAAATACTGTGGGGACAAGCCTTACAAAGGTCTTGTATACCTCAATGTAATCAAAGATCACTTGAGTACCTGTGGAAAAAATATTTCCCTTTACCAATCACTTTGGGAGACAAGCCTTACAAAGGTCTTGTACATTTTGTTTTATAACAATAACAATCATAAAGTACTGATCTGTACTATACTATCAGTGTATACCACTATAACTCCTATGTCATATGTCAACTAAAGACATTACAAAGGACAAACAAGAAAAGACAATATGAAAACATTTGCAGAGATCAAATTAAATTAAATAGGAGAAATGAAAAAAAAATGATCACAGAATCCGTGATGATAACTGCAATAAGATAACAAGACAAATAACGCCACAGTGTATAAACATAAGGGTGTAAAAAACTGAAATGAAAGGAAAGATGAGACCTACAATTATACAAACAAATCAAACAAAACTAAGGAACACAAAATTATTAACAAAAACAACGAAGAAAAGAACACCTCATCACAACTAACAGAAATAGCAGCAAATTGTTGCTAACAAATTTCCAATTAAGAAAATGTGTACCTATAGAATACTAGTACCAGACCAATGTCACTCGGCATACCTTGTACTAGTCACACAGAACATAAACTAATTTAATACATAACAAATAACATGTAAGCATAAATAGCATATAGCATACAATATAATTTATGTCATGAATGGAATGTGTTGCAGGTATAGTGTTGTAAAGCAGGCACAGTTTATTTTAATACTAATAACTTGCCACTTTATTCAGTAATAGATTTAATTTTTAAACTATTACACTGTCAATTTTTCTCTGTTGAGCATATGAAGATCCAACGATGAACTATGCACTTTATGTTCAACAACACTGTGATTCTTCTGTACGTTGAGAAATGTCAACAATACTGCTCCAGATATTTTCTACACTTGATACCACTGTCCTGTGTAATACTGTCTGTACAGCGAAAAACTGTCAACAAGCGCTGACCTAGATACAGCATCCTATCGGTAATACAGGTCAAGCTGACATCGACTGTATAGCTGTCCTACTGGTGTTGATGTGGTCAAACAAATGTTCTTTTAGCTGTAAACTGTGATTCTCAACACAAAACTGCGTAAGCTGGACCCAGGAATCTGGCTCGCCACTGTAAAGTTTCTTTTCTTCTTTCCACTCTGTAAAGTGTCAGTCTGTATGCTCTGTAAGGAAGAGTGGTGTGTTGTTGAGATCAGGCATGCTCCAGTCTACCCAGCTGTAAATGGGTAACTCACCCTAGTCCTGAGTTAGGAAGGCAAAGGCTCCAGGGGAAGCAGGCCCTAAACTTGGTCACTCCAACCGACGCAGGATGGTGTATGTATGAAGTAGAAGTGTAGAGTGTGATTACCGCGAATGGTGTACTGTTCGTGTGCTGACCAATATAACCACTCATACACTTGTGTCTACAAGGCACCAATGCAGACTGCTGGAATCTTTGTTTACTCAATTTATTCAGACGTACACACTGGGACATACGAGTACATCATGGTATGTTGACATATCAATTTGTAGGTATACATAGCAGATCTGAAGTCATGACACATTCAGAAATAATGGGCAGTACATCAAAAGTTCAATTGTCATGATACATTATGGCCGCATCCCCCTATCTGACTAAACGCGTCAGTGAAGGCAGATCGGTAAATAACTAAAGTTACTTGACGTCCATAGTTTGTAGCATATATTATGAAACCACGAAAGAGGGGGTTTCTAGCAAGATTGAGATCTCCCTGTCACTGTCCGATAATAGGATAAATAATCTGTTCTCTTGGCAGTGATCAAAACATATGATGACCGAAATCTAACATGGCTGCCTCCCTGAGTTGTCGTTCACTCATTCATAGGAAGGAGAATATAAGCCAGAGTTAATTTATAATGGGTATATAAATGATTTCATAAATGTTTCCATACAGCTCTACGGTGATCAGGTTAATTCACGTAGCCATAACCGCTGCAGGAAAGTCTGTCATCTTCGTCGATACAAAACACGACCCTAGCGATACGAAGCACAATGTTCCATCTAGGTCGAATCGACATGAGATCATCAATATAGGGTCTGGCAATACATGGAGTCCGAATTATACATTGTACCGTACCTTAGGAGAGTCTCTAACATAAACTATAGTAGAGATACCATCTCCTTTAGAAGAAAACCACTTCATGAATCATATTTCCTTAAGAATCTACCAGCCCTTTGAAAAGTGCGTACCCGCCATTATCACGGTACATCGGAACTCATCACGACTTGTCAAGACAACTCGTACTTCCGCTAGACCGCAATAACAAGAATCTAGTCCCTCCTACCCATCCAAAATATACAATATAGGACTGATTCTACTTGTACTAATAATATGTAATACATATGAATTCAGGCCATAAACACAATAAGCAAATTAATATATTTTCTGGCCCTAAAAAAATAAGTACAAACGTAAGCGCAATATCCTTGCGCCGGATCAATATCCAGAACGATTACTCCTATAATCAAAAGTGTGAATCAAACATGGATTCTCTCGCTTTTACCATAGACAGCATTCTCATACACAAATGAATGAATGTCTATATTTCCCATATTAAATAGCCATATCGATTTTTGTAATATGTGCGTCAAAATATGCACGCAACAACGTAGTTCTAGAACCATTAGTGGAAAATGTGTTAATAGCATTCGTGGGGATTTTCATTCTGATTTTCTGGTAATAGAAATTAGTGCTTACGTGTTTAAAAGTGTTAAGCTTTTTACCACTTAGATTTTCTAGCATTAAAACTAGTGAAATAAAATAACGCGTAGCTATTTCATACCAGATGTTCAGTTATAATGTTAAATTTCACCACACGCTTTCTCCCACAAGAAAAGGCGGTCTTAGCTGACTGAGTTAAATGCTAGGCGCGACTGATAGTGACAGAAAAGAATTCACGTTGTATTTCATTGTGCGCATTTATTATAAGTGCCTATTATTTAATACCATACGATGACTAACAGACGCCGACAATTTAATAGCTATTAACGACAGGCGATATTTATGTAAAGGCGCGTATGGATAATTGAATAATAATAAAACATTGTATGCTGATCGTTGACCGGGAGCAGGAGGGGAAGAGCTGCATAACTCAACCAAACCTGCACTCGCTAAGCGACGCGCGAAAGGATAGGCTAAAGACACCATGTGCCTTTTAAATTTAATCAGGACTGGCGGAGTGGATAAGAGATCGTATTGTCCCCGTCTGTATACATTTAGATATAGCTATATAGAATAGTGGCATTTTTCCATGAAATGTTTTTTTATTCCTAGCAGACCTGATCAAGGGCGTCCAACGGTCTTTTGGTCTTTTCGTTTTTACTGATTGGTTAATGTTGTCTTTTCTTGGCTTGTGCGTCACCAATTTCATTGGTGAGCAAATGTTTCCCAATGATACACGAGAAACATTTTAACGGGTAAAAGTTAACTGGACTTACCAAATCCAGCAATATTTTTTCAATTTTATCAGCCCACTGGGGTGGTGAAAAAAATAACATTCATTCCCGACTTCTGACAGTCGTATTCAAGCGTAGCATCCATAATTTAGGCTGTTTCAGAATCGACACTCTACCATAGAGCCAGCCGATAGGATTATCATCATTTATCAATTGTAACATTTTTAGCAACCAGATGTTTCCCAATACTGGAAGTATTTTCCTCTTTTAACGGTAAACCCCAAGATCACGTTTTCTAAATGAACTATTGGCGGTGACATATTGTTCATCCAGGAAAAACCCACACCAGATTCAGCGTTCACCTCACTAGTCTTTATTTGACAGAGGATGGACTGGGGCTAATTTTGGAAATAAACCATGACATTTTATATAATCAGGAAACATTGTAATTCCAAGGGGTATCACCAAGAGTAGGTAAGAGTGATTGGGTGGCCACTGTATAAAAGAGAGAGTGAATATTTTTCTTTGTTACAGGGATTTTACCAAAACTGGATTTGCTTAAACTTGTTAAATTTATTGGGTAGCATATAGTAGGAACTTGTTTTCTGTACTGTCTACTCTGTAACAAAGTGTTAACCTTTGACCTTTGGGTTATTAACTTTTTGGGTTCTTTTCTAAAAAGGGGGAGGGCACATTTATTCTGCTATTTCATATGTATGTAAATAGGATTTCATTTGATCTTTCTTTATATATTTGATGTTGTCAAGTTTAAATGATAATAAACAACAAAAGAAACTTAACTTTGTGTGTTGGTCAGACCCATACCCAATTAACCGTAGTCTTTTCACGTTTGTGTGTCTTGTTGTCACATAGCTGTGTGTGTTTGTAGTTAAACTTATATTTATATGTATGAGGAGGGCAAGGTTGTTTTTTACTAATTTATAGTCGTATAGATAGGCTAGAATAGAGAAACTTACTCATTCCAGAGACATATCTTCTCCTTAAACTATCACCCGTCAAATCTATTTCTCACACCTTTTTCTCGCGTATCTATCACCATCCACTCTACTCAGACGGGACAAAAATAACTCACAACCTATCTGTACGACACCAAGTCATCTGCAAAATCCAGATCATCAAGCTGTTTAGTCAGATTCCACTGGATTCCATTTCTGTTGTGTGATATCGATGTTTTCATAACCCAATCTATTGCTAGTAATAAAATAAATGGAAACAAGAAGCATCCCTGTCTCACTCCCATTCTAATCCTAAACGGTTTTGTAAGTTGTCCTTCATGAAGAACTCTGCATGTTATGTTTTCATATGTCTTCTTTATTAAGTTAATGATCTTCATGGAACTCCATAATGCCTCATCAATCTCCAAAGCGATTCTCTGTCTACACTGTCAAATGCCTTTTCATAGTCCACGAATCCGATGTATAGCGATGAATTCCATTCCAGACTTTGTTCAACTATTATTCTCAATGTGGCTATCTGGTCTTTACAGGATCTATTTTGTCGATAACCTGCTTGTTCATCTCTCAGTTGCTTGTCTATGGACTCTTTTAATCTCTCCAGGATGATTCTGTTTAATACTTTTGCTGGCACTGATAGTAACATTTTTCCTCTATAATTTGTGCACTTTTGTAAATTTCCCTTCTTAGGCAACTTGACCAGATAATCTTCCTTCCATTCTGCTGGTATTTCCTCTCTCTCCCAGACTTTGCCAAGTAATTTGTATAATATCTCTGTAGAGATATCAATATCTGTTTTGATGGCCTCTGCTGTACATAATCGTTATCAATTGCAAGGCAAAATGTAAGTACCTGATGAGAGGTCACAGCTAGTGGGTCTGAAAATACACATGGAGAAAACAAAGATAATGAGAATAAAAGCAGGAAACGATAACAATATTGCGTATGAAGAAACATCAATACAAGATGTAGAATCCTGCATGTCACTTGGCAATAATGTAGACAATTGGACGAAGAGACTATGATATCAAAGGAGAATGCAGATGGCTAGGGGAGCTTTCATTGGATTGGGAAATATATGGAGATCAAAAGAAGGTCAAGCCCAACACAAAAATTCGAATCTTTAGTTCAAATGTCACGTCTTCTCTTCTTCTTCTTCTTCCGTCCTTAGCCAAAGACCGACCAAGCAGTCAGAGGCCATCACGCCTTGTGGCGTCTTAAGGGCAACAGCAGATTGATTTTCTCTGTTGTAGTTTCCCATCACGCCTAGCGGCGTCTTTAGGGCAACAACAAATAGATCCATCTGCCGTTGTTTCCGTAATCGGTGTGACAAGCCAACGGGTGATCAGCCCAAATGTCAAGTCAGTCCTATTGTATGGCTGTGAAACACGGAGAACAACAAAACCAACAACCAAATAACTTGTTAACTGGGTAAAAATATTAGTCCCATAGCAGATACGGCCGTAGGGGAGTGACGTGTTAGTGTCACGGATTTCCTTCCCTGCTTTGCAGTAGTGGTAAAGGACAGCGCGGGGCAATGTCGTGTCTGAATTACAAGTAACAAGGTACATATATCTCACAAACATTATACTATACAGTTGAGGATCATATGATGTATTCATCACTCATCACTGCTCCAGTTGGAGTCTAAGGTTGCTGCTGCTTTCGCGTTTATGCGCAAATTAGCATAAGACAAACACCAGCGCTTGGTGTAGTAGTTTATGAACATATTATTTTCATATGTTGAGGTTGCCAGCCTTATATATAACCACTTTGCAAGAAAAACGTGTCAAATTCACATTTGTAAAATAAATGTTTACACTTACCCCAAAGTAACTTTTGGGAACACAATCTCCTGGCACAGTTTAGAATGGACACATCACTTAGGATGCTTTCGGATCACTTGGTCTGGAAATTGTGTATTCCTCTTATGACCGGTAATCTGATTCCTTAGGTCTCCAGCTTTGTATTTAAAAAATGCGGGTTTACTTTTTAAGTTTTAGAGTTACCCAAATACTTCGATCCTGGTCCTTTAAGTTTCCAGTCTTTGTATTTAAAAATTCGGTTTGCTTTTTTAAGTTTTGAAGTTGCCCAAATACTTTGATCTGTCACTTATAATTTTGGAATCCTTTGTCCGATCCTTCTCCTTCTGGCTCTGGTGAATTGCTAGCTTGACGGAGCGATGCAGTCTGAACTGTGTCTCCGACTTCCGCTGGATTTTATTTCCAGTTCTCAGTTCAAATCCCAGATTGTACTTCCGACGAATTTGCCAATGAGAACCATCGAGTATTCCGGCTCTCACTTTACACTAATCCAATCTATTTTTCACTATATGGGGAGGGGTGTTTAAATCATAATACCCCCGCGTGTTTTAAAATATTACATTTTAAAATTCCAACGCGTGACCTCTTTCTTATTTCCTGCATAGATGCTTTCTCACAATCTTGGCTCCCCGGACAGATTATCGGTAATATTGAAACCAAGACGGTCCAGTGGAAACGATTATTTAATTATCTCCTGTGTTTTCGCCCATCCCTCAGCCGGGTCTCTTAGACGGCCAATCCGGCTTTCTTTACGTCGATCGGGCGAGACCGTCTTGCGCAACCAAGGATCGTGTCTATCAAAGGTTGGCTAGACTGACTTACGTGATAACCGTATTATCCGCTGACCGGTCTAATTAATCTGGTATTAACCCGATTCACCTGGCGAGAAGGAAACAAGTCTGGACAGTGGTCACAGCAAAAAAATGAATGAAGGTGCATAACATATGCCAAATAAAAAGCGGATGAAGGAGTGAGAGAGGGGCTCAAAAGTACATGTACAAACGTTTTGTCACAGTTAGAAATCTTACAATACTATGCCGAGCTCCTCTCCTCTCTGCTTTTGCTCTTTCGTAACCCAAGAGCAGAGTCAAGTATCCATTACAGCTGGGTAGACTGTAGCGTGATGCCACTGTGCTTCCAGGTCGCAGCCTTTGATGCGAGAGACCTTCGCTTTAACCACTGACGGTCTCATAAATGGATGCTTACCTAAAATAGAAGTAATGTAGTGGTATGATTAGATCACTAATTGGGAACTGATGACACGAGCTAGGCAGGTGCTGTCGCGGGTTGCCTCCCCTTTGCTCTGCAGTAGTGGTCCAACAGTTGCCAATACTCAAGAGTAACTAATGTGGGTCTTCAAAGGTGTCTAACTTCGCACAAGATTACTCTTGGCAGTGTTGTGGGTAGAAGGATAATGATGCTTCTACCTCAAGGCAGGATTCGCAAGATATTCAGAAAAGCGAGAACAGTGATGCATGAGGCTGAGCAAATTTTAACTAGTATCTGCCGTTAACATTTGTGAAGGATAGGGTTATCTTATAATTCGTTAGCTCGTTCAAGCCTCTAGCTGAGCTAATTCAGCGAAATTCCTCTTATTATTATATAGTTCTGTTTAAGTGTATCTAATAAATTGTCTGAGACATATGGATGTAAAAAAAAAGGTAAAGGAACCCGTTACACGCCCATTGAGGCATATTGGGAATATGGTGTTAGGCCCATATTATCTTGACCGTCGGCACACTAGGGGTGATGTGGTCGGCATCACGCCGGCCGCCTTAACCTTCCCAGATTTGCTCTGGTACCCATTTGGGGCTGGGTCGACCCAGGAGCCATTTGTGGCCTAAAAATTTCCCGCCTCATCTGGGGATCGAACCATAGACCACTGCGCTAGGAAGCCAATGCACTAACCACTATGCTACCGCATGTAGTACATTCAAAATGATTAAATCAACTTTAGATTTGTCTTTATACAAGTAACAAATTTAATAATCAATTATAGTTAACAGTTTAAAAAATGAATAATTCTTTAACAAACAATAATCATCATCGATTGATGTTATGGAGTTAAAAATTTGATAGTTCACTTGGCAGCTTTTATGTTTCTACTTAGCTGCCAATGAGTTTGTCAGTTCTGCTCTAGCTGATGTTTGGTTCTTAGTAGATGGATGACTGGATCACACTCGTCACTGGTCAAGTTTGAAAGTTGTAGCACGTTCCAAGAAGTGTCAGAGAGTAACTACCAAGCTGGTTCTGTGTCTCTAAGACCCGTCTGATGATGGTGTCTAGCGTCGACTTCAGGCCACTTATACCCTCACTTGTTCCAGAGATAGTACCCTCAACTGGTACCACCAACTAGTGTCACAAAAGAAGAGAAACACAAAATACCCTCTGAATATTGGGTTTCCCGACACATACTTATGTGCCCCCGTTTTTTCATTTCACCATCCCATCTACCTCAGAACTTTTACCCTCGCTGGGAATTAATATTAATTACATTTAGGTTCAATAGATTTATATTTACCTTTACATTGGTTGAAAACGTTAATAATATAAATTGAATATGTTTACATTTACATCCGCACTGGTTGAAAATGTTAATAATTTAGATTATGTACATCATTTCTTTCATCATTCACTCCCTGCTCCATATGGAACTTGGGACTACCTCTGCTTTTGTTTGTAAGAAACTCGCAATAAAACAGTCACCAGCCCTGGCAATGGTGGTTCATGAAATCATCATTCTAAATGCTGAGGTCGCCAGCCTCAAATGACTTGGACATCCACTAGCAATTTTCACATATTAATACTCACATGTCAATATATACATACTAGTTCACATGTCAATAATGCAAAATATAGAATTTAAAATACACAACCTACGGCAATCTTTAGGCTCACAGACTGCTCAGAAAAGTAGTTTAAGGCGGCTTGAAGATGACTTTTACACGTGGTCTGGGGTGTTGTTATTTTAGCAGTAAGTTCCAACTTTGACTTTGTGTTACATTTTCCTCAGATTACGGTTTTCCGTGTTAATAATGGTAGAGCTTTCCTGGGGTTTTAGATGCTCAAGAAGTTCAAACAAGTCCGGTCTGGTAAATTAAATCTGCTGCTATTCTTAACTCTGGCAAGGTCTGGTTGTCTTCTTGGCGCGAGGTGAATTTTCACAGTGTTCTAAACTAACTAAAGCGTCAGGTTATATTCCCCTTTTCGTTTCTGGCACGTGTTGTTTACTATTAGACCAGGCCCCGATCAGAAATGTGGTTATTCCTACGTCGCGAATCCCGGCCAATAGTTTCAAAACCTGTGTGTTTTGGTGGGGTAATTCAAAATATTTCCACTAGGAAATTTCTGTGCGTTAATGCAAAGGTCATGTCTTCAAAATATGGAAGTGAGATTTACGTACTATTCTTGTCAGTAATTACAAATAACTTCTTACTTTTATCTCAAGTAATATCTTCGTAATAATTCTTCCGGAAGCTTATTACAACATTCCGACTGTCAAATGCGTGTCTGTAATCTATTTGCAAGTTTATGATTTATCGCCCTGCACGACTTACGTAAACACAACTAATAGACCCATCTGGGATTTTTTACCTGTGCCTAATCTTAGCAAAGCCGAGAAGCTTAAAGCAAACATGACAAATTATCACCGATTATATGAAAATACCAAATATCTGCTTGATAGCAGAGAAAGAAGTGTGCCGACCACGGAAATCGCACGTATTCAGTACGCACAACAAATGTAACTGAATACGGCCGGAGAGGACAATCGATCGACCCCAAAATTATGTGACAGGTGCTAGAAGAACAAGACATGAGAAGAAGATGCTGGAGATGAATAGAATAGACGTTGAGCTAACCTGCTGACAGCTTTACCAGGCAAACCTTGTTCTGGAATTCCCAGGGTAAGAGAGGCAGAGGAAGACCAAGGAACTCATTTAGAAGAGAACTGGAGACAGACATGAAGGGGATGAAGGAGACATGGAAAGACCTTGAGGGGATGGCACAGGACAGGAAAACTTGGCATAAAGCATTTGCTCCTTAAGGAGCTGATAGGTGATGATGATGATAATAATAGTGATGATGACTAGTTATCTAATTTACATTCGATGACATTATTTCTTGTCAGTATTACAACTAAAATAAAATAATATGGAGGAAAAGGGGGAGGGGGTTAAGAGATTTGTGGCATAACATAAAGGAGGGTCTGGGTTTTTGTGACGAAATGACAAAGGGGGAAAAGGGGTTAAAATGGCCTAAATTGCGAGACGTCGTATGTGGACGACCCCTTATCTGTTTTCGTTTACCCCACCATCTTACTACAGTCCTCACTGCCTTACGCCCTCTTACACTAGTGGTTTCTGTACTAATTGGTTGTACATGATGAAGCTGCCAGCCTTGTGTACGACCTCGTGTTATTCACATCTACAGATGTGTTGGTGCTCTTTCTTTGTCTTATCAGAGATCTCAGGAACTGTTTATTTAAATGGGTAGCCGACCTTGTGCCTAATCCTCCCTAGTCTCCTTTCATGACATGTATACAGTCAGTTCCATGACTTCAGATGTATGCAACCGGTTCCATGACTTCAGATGTATACAGTCAGTTTCATGACTTCAAATGTATACAGTCAGTTCAATAACTTCAGATGTGAACAGTCAATTTCATGACTTCAGATGTACACAGTCAGTTCTATGACTTCAGATGTATAAAGTCAGTTCCTTGACTTCAGATGTATACAGTCAGTTCCATGACTTCAGATGTATACAGTCAGTTCCATGACTTCAGATTTATACAGTCAGTTACATGACTTCAGATGTATACAGTCAGTTTCATGACTTAATATTATACAGTCAGTTCCATGACTTCAGATGTATACAGTCAGTTTCATGACTTCGGATGTATAAAGTCAGTTCCATGACTTCAGATGTATACAGTCAGTTTCATGACTTCAGATGTATACAGTCAGTTTCGTGACTTCAAATGTATACAGTCAGTTCCATAACTTCAGATGTGTACAGTCAATTTCATGACTTCAGATGTATACAGTCAGTTCCATGACTTCAGATGTATACAGTCAGTTCCAAATGTCGTAGTATGCACAGAAAGAAAAAGGTCACAATGTAGAGACCAAAAAAAAGAGATTGGGGGGGAGGGGGATGAAGAAGATGAGGAAAAATAACAAGTGGAGGAGGAACATGATGAGGGGAAAGCAGTTGGAAAAAGGAGAAGAAAACGTATAAGAAGCGAAAGAAGCAGGAGACAAAAGATTATTAGTACGGTGTTACAACATCACAAGAAGAACACGGAGAGGAGAAAGCAATTGAAAAATAGAAAGAAGAAGAAGAAGAAGAAGAAGAAGAGGAAGAGGGAGGAAGAGGGAGGAAGAGGGAGGGAGAGAGGGAGGAGGGAGGGAGGGATGGAGGGGGGAGGGAGGGAGGGAGGAAGGAAGGAGGGAGGGAGGAGGGAGGGAGGAAGGAGGGAGGAAGGAGGGAGGGAGGAAGGAAGGAGGAAGGAAGGAGGAAGGAAGGAGGAAGGAGGGAAGGAGGAAGGAAGGAAGAAGGAAGGAAGGAAGAAGGAAGGAAGAAGGAAGGAAGAAGGTAGAAGAAGGTAGAAGAAGAAGCGAAATAAGCAGGCGACAATAGTTTATTGGTATGTTGTTACTAAATCACAAGAAGAACACGAAGGGGAGATAGCAATTGAAAAATATATATAAACAGAAGAAGAATAAGAAGAAAAAGACGAAGAAGAACAATAAGCAGAAGACAATAGTTTATTGGTACAGTGTTACTAAATCACAAGAAGAACACACCCTACTTTACGACAAACAGATCTTCGTCAAGCGGGCGACGCACCACAACAGAACAGAAAGTCAAAGGTCAACTAATTGAATGAAAAAGCTAATATATAAACTTTAAAAACAATACAGGATATTATAACAGTAGCTAAAATACATTCTACTCGGAACCACACAAGTGCTGACAAAAGTAGAAGAATTAGAGGATGGATGGAGAAAGAGAAAATGAATTAGGACGATGAAAATGAAGACGACGACCGCAAATGTGCGATTAAAAATGATATGTGACTTTACAACGATGAAAAGGAGACATACATATTAAGAGGGAAAAATGAACCAGTTTTGCGGAATTACAAGAACAGACCTGCCAGCTATTGGAAAATGAGACCTTTCTCAGCTCACCACAGACATAGAAGTGAGAGAAATTTATCAATATATATAAAATCCCAGCTTTTTCTGTCACTAACGCGAAGGGATGCAACTTTGGTTGAAAGTTAGACATTAATTGTATTGTTTCCCTTATATGTACTCTCCTGAAAATAGTAACACTTACCAAGGAACAATGCGCAAATGACGGTGCCACTAACATACCTCTCTTTCATACTTTGTACAAAATTATTTGGTTCCCTTATATCGGTGTAATTTTTAATTTTAAAAAAGTACTTATATATATATATATATATATATATATATATATATATATATATATATATATATATATATATATATATATATATATATATATATATATATATATATATATATATATATATATATATATATATATATATATATGGGTTAGAGATAAATATATATATATATATATATATATATATATATATATATATATATATATATATATTTATTGTCACGAAGTGGTTTTAAAGTTTATTAGAGTTTGCCTGAATGAAAGCAAGACCCTAGTATGAGAAAGTCTGAGAAGATAGAATTAGATGAAAATTGACATGCCTGTGGACAGATGAGACTATTGGCTCAAGGGATAGAACCAGGATTTGCCTCTCCCCTTGCCGCTTCGTGACTTCAAAATGGCTATAATCTCACACTCCTCTGACTACCTTTAAACACAAGGAGATAAGGTGTATAAAAACGACCACAGACACCACTATACAGACAACATAGAGTAAGTATAGAGTGTAGAAGCTGATCCAGTAAGTATATTATAGATAAATTTGTTTACACACAGAAATCATTAAAGTTCATCATACATCAAATTAAAAAAAATTAGCGTGCACTGTTGCACGGCCTGAAAAACAACGTAACCAGTACATTGATAGACACTAGAAAAAAAAAACCCCAAATCACATTCACTCTTTCTGTCACCCTGCTGAGGAACAATAAAATGATTAGTGATTAAAATAACTCTACTATTGTGGGGGCTGTCCACTTTAGCCTCCACTCTCTAACAAAATAAGATTCTACTGTCTCAGTCCTGTTGACTCTTCCTCAACGAACGTCTACACCGCTTTTCACTTGTTAGGCGATATGCGCCGCTAACTAACACCACTGGAGATGCTAAAATAATAGACTTGGAGTAACACAATGGCTCAGTGTCTATCCTTCGAGTGGACACTGAACAGACCCTACTGGTCCTGTCTATTTTCTCCCTCCTCTCTCTCTCTCCCTCTCTCCTTCTTGATCTCAGTGTCTCTCTAATACTCGACGACTGATGATGCGGCGTCTCCGTTATTACGCTCTTCTCTCGTTTCTTTCAAGACCCAGGTATGGTAACCCTCTCACCTGTTCCTGAATCTGGGGAGGATGATGATGAAGTTCTGGCGTCAAGCATGAGGTACTTGATTAACTGTCGACAAACTTCTCTGCTGCTGAATAGCTTCCCTCTTTTAACCCCCTCCGGAGTTAGAGGAAAAACACAGCCTTGATTTCCGGCTGTACGCAATTGAAACCAGTCTCGCCGAAGAATTGAACTTCACTGCAATAGACCGTTTAGGTTATGTTCTTTTGCTCCTGACGATAACTCGAGTACTCTGACCCTGAGATATGTCTTTTTGCCGTGGATAATTTTATTTGACAAAATTATGCTCCCCCACTGTTTCGCCGTGACTCGCTGAAATGAAAAGAAAATGCGTCTATTGTATACCAACTCCAACATAACGCATCTCTAACCCATTAATCTTTATAACTCCCTTACTCAGTACTTCTCTCGTCATGTACAACAATACATAAAATAATATTACCCACGTGGCACTTAAATCTCTCTCCTCCTATTCCCCCTTCTCTCGTTCCGAACAACAATCCATAAAATACTCCTACCCACGTGCCTCTCTATCTCACGCTCCTTCTACTCCCCTTCTCTCGTTCTGAACAATACATAAGATAGTCCTACCCACGTGCCTCTCTATCTCACGCTCCTTCTACTCCCCTTCTCTTAACTCTGCCAGGTAGGTAAACAAAAACCTCCCGACCTGTCTGGCATATTACGTGGCTGTTACGCATGGCTAAGCACGTGTCCAAACATTACAGCTAGGGAACTTCTTTGTCCGAAATCCCGTGGCCTCCTTTTTACGTTACCCGTGAGGTTTCCTACTTACTCCAAAATTAAATGAAATCTCGCTATAGGAATAGTTTACTCCTCTAAGCAGTATAACATACATCTTTACTCTCCGACTGCATTTCTTACATTTAAGGCATAATAAAATTTAGTACCCACAATCGATTCCCAATAAAATTACACTTTTAAATACACAGGAATAAATGGTGGTTCTACACAACATTCTACAACTATGAGCACACGTGTAGCTTATAACTTCACACGTTCCTATCTCCTGCCAAAATCATAGAAAGAATAAGCACACTGTTACATTTACATCGTTCTTCAAAAATGATAATGGATGGCACTATCGTTTTAAAACTTAAAAGTTAATGTCCCCGACGAAGTTAACTACGGGCGAATTTCTCAAAAACCCACTAATAAGTAAACGATAATAAAATTACTACATACCAATACCGCTTTGTTCCCACAGTGGAGACGATAATACGAAGTCTGACGGCTGACAATTATTTCTTACGATAGAGACTTGCCCGCCGATTAACTGGCTATTTATACACACCGGGGCCACCCCCGCGTGTTCTCTCCTACGCATACCCTAGCTTTCCCTCGGACCAATGGAAACGCTAGAAAAGTAAAAATAACTACGAGCTACGCCAATCAAATTTGAAAACAACGCGAAAATCGCGTGTCCAGAAATTGCATCACGTCCACGTGCGGTTCTGACGCGTCATACAGGCGTGCCCGAAAAATAGCGATTTCCGTAAACAACGAAAAATCGCGGAAAATCAGAAGAAAGAAAAACTGGTCGAGTGTAAAATAAACCTACCATCATAAAACGACCCCATTTAATTATCTACCCAAAAATACCAACCACGATATATATTCAAATGAGAAGAAAAAAATGATGAAAATTCAAAATAGAACCACAGAATCGGGCCGGTTGAAGGACAGAATTACAGTGCAGCATCATATATATATATTAATATTAAAGAGTGTAAAACTACATTATTAGTACAATTTTACTGGAAGATGCAAAGATCCATGATTTAAGTTGTACCAGATTAAAACAACAGAAAATCAAGATGCTCTTCTGTCATGTTCAGACTTTTAACATCAGATGTAAAACAAATATTTTGGTTTTTTTAAAAATACTTTTGAATAAGTAAAATTGCCGTTAGGTATTGGTGCTTTTGAAGTTAATTCCCGTCTTATGACGGGCTTTTACACTAGTTGCAAAATAATAACATAACTAAATATACCGGGCCCGTGTGTTTCTCGTGAGCCTCTGATGAGACAGAGAAGAACAGAGTTACTGCTACTACGACCACTCGTAGGAGGTGATTAACACTAGGTTGTGAGTGGGGCCTCTTGTAGGGAAACTAGCCGCAGTGTTGGCTCAAGGATCCACACGGAGCGAAAGCAGAAAAAAAATAAACCTGGAAATGAACCGAGTCATTTAATTAAAAAAAAAAAAAAAACCTTGGTAATATGGCATTCCATTAACACTGTTATGATCGCTTACTTACTTTGCCAACCAATCTTAAATTGTGTCCTTCACTTTTCATGTCTTCTACATAATTTCAGCGACCTTCCTTTCTTTGTTGTCATTTTCAAAAATAACATTGTCATGTCATATATTATCTTTTTGACAAAGACGACAAAAATTCCCAGTTGGAAGCCATCTTTATTCGCGCGTGCTTCAGAGTCTCACGAGATCGCACTTTGTGACCCTGATTGTTGTAATGAGGCTCCACTTTAAGGAATCTGTAGGTGGCGCCATCAGGAAGAGAATTTCAAATCAAGGCACTGATTGATTAAGTTCTTTCTAGTATCGGAGACGCTCAGCGGAATTCATGCAGCGATTTGCCAAAAGACGGCAGGGCATCTGTAACGTAGGGTTCAAGCAGGCGCCTTGCATGACAACAATACTCAGCTCTGTTTCGCTATTTCAGATCATGCCATTAATAAAGAACAAATTTCGACGAATTCTCGACTAAATTGGGATAATTTAGTCAGCTAACGAAGTCTTAATTCATCATTTGTGTGTGTGTGTTTTTTTTTTTTACTTGTGGAGATAGCAAAAGTTGTCGGAATGCAAATTGTTATATTTAAATACGAAGAGAGTTTGAACGAATGTCCATGTCGTTTGGGCAGAAATGTTTCTATGTGCGCATATGTGCAAGTCCCTTGCATTATCTGGGCCCAAAAGGGAGAGCAAAGAATAGTAATAGTCATGGAACTGACTGCATACATATTAAGTCATGGAACTGATTGTATACATATGTAGTCACCGCAACAGGTCATCATCTTTCCGTTTTCTTAAGTGACTCCAGCTGTACTTCCCACTGCCTCAGATCTTGCCAATCAGGCTCCATCAAATGTGTAATCATCTTTTTTTTTAAATCAATGGTCACATACGTGATCTGGCATCTCCTTTTTTATGTATTAAGGTAATTGCATTTGTTCTTTTCCCTTATTTCTAAAAACCCAACGACCATCACTGGAATGGTTTCAGGGAGTCTCTGAAAAGACAATGAAAGAATATAATAATTGTTCTCTCATGTCGTACGAGGCTACTGTGCTGGTTGTGCATGTGGCTGACAACCTCATCATATAAAATAAAATGTTAAGGAAAGCAACACTGACAGAACACGTGACTACTTTGGCGCAAGATTCTTATGTATGAACCAACTGCATTTGCGGTCTCTTGCACTTTGAGAAGAAGACGTAGGCGATGGATAAGAAACACACTGAGGAAACCTGTTGATAGCATTACAAGGCAGTCATTGCTCTCTAATGCCCTGCGAAAGAGAGGCAGATGAGACCATAAAACACACGGAGAAGAGAATTGGAGACAGAAGTGACAATAATGAGGAAGACGTGGAAAGAACGTGAGCTAATGACACGTGACAGGAGGACTTGGCGTGTGTTTTTGTTGAAGTCCTATGCTCCTTGTGTAGCTAAAGGGTAGTGATTGACTGATCGATTGATTGACACTTTTAGAAGGGATTAAAACAAGCATTCGTTTACTCATGTAGTTTGTACTATTCTTACAGTTCATTTACTAAGGAACCTGCATGCTCACGATAGATGGAACTTTTCCACCATCTTCCTTAGATGCCAGCTCGCCACTTTCTACCAACATTTTGGACCGGAAAGACATAGATTTATTTACATGATGATCAAGAGAAAAAAATGTGCCAACCAGGCAAACACGACCAGGGGGAGGACATGCATACCTTTCTCCTTAACACCAGCGACGCCCTCGCTGTTATCACTTACCTAACAACAATAACACCGATAAGGACCATGTTGTCCACGAGACAAGTTCCCACAAACAAGCAAGCTCAAAGACCACCTCAATCGCACTGCAATATAATCAATATAATCACATAATAATACATACCATATAGTTAGAGCCACTCAAAAGGCACAAGAAAGTATCAATGAATCTATTAAATCTATCAGTACTCAAATAATACCAACATCACTTCTGGCACTGCGACAACTTTTTGGATCCGACGCCATCTCAATTCTTGCAGAAACAAAACTCAACAACAGACAAATGCCCTCCGCAGTCTTTCCACACAAGAACAACACTGGCGCAAGTCCGTCCCCTTCCAAAACTTCTGTCAATTTCCCTTTCACCAATTTCCCAATCCTTTAACCTGCCACACGCAAGGCTTCCTACAGCCAATAATAATATCTACTTTTGTCACATGACATAACAATCAGAATTCAGTTGCTCTTACAAACATCGCAGGGTACTCACTAAAGTTTCAACTCACATTGCATTCACGTCTGCCACAACAACGTACACAACCAACCGTGCCTCCCCTGGAGCACACAACCAAAGCACCTTCTCATAATCATACCTTGAAAATGATCTATTTCGCATGTCTCCATCTTTGAACCATCGTCTAGCCCAGGGGTCGACAACCTGTCATTCTTGATATACAGATAGATCTCAGGGTTCTCATTTGGTAGATCTCTAGGTGACTGAGGGCTAAAAACAATTTTTTTACCAAGGTAAATTGTTGATTAGCCCTTTCCTTCTGGCAGTTAAAAGCACGGTGGCCCCATGTTTAAAAGTACGTTTACAACATTCCCTGTGACAACCCGCAAGCTTGCTGACTAAAAGATCTTTCGACAGAGATAAAAGCTACAATAATGCTGCACGTATTCCAAAATTCGAAATACTCCGAAAGCTGACAAAGGACATGATCATAAAAGATAGATCTTTAGAAAATTCAGTGGTTCTAAAGCAGCCATAGTTCCTGCGTTGCCGACCACTGATCTAGTCTTGTATTACAGCGTATCACTGTTCTTCGTAGACGTTCTTAATGTCTCTGACACATCGTGTAGCCGTAGCAATAACTGTTCCGACAGACATCGACCAATTTACATAATAGTTGTCGTTTATCTCTGTCAGTTATCATTATCTAGTACATTTGTCTTGTAATATACAGCGGATCACGTTTCTTGAAACACGTTCTTTGTGTCTACAGAACATGCTATAGCCGATACAATCTTCTTTCGACGGCTGTAGCTAATGGCACCACTTTATCTGTTGTTTTCTTCCTTCTGTCATCAGCTCCGCAACCGAAGTTGCTGTTGTTGTTGTTTTTTTATTTTTTTTATTTGAGGACCACTTTTCCACACGGTGTATTCTTAAACGACAGTTTGACATCGTAGCATGAAAAGAAGTCGACAACAGAATTGATCAATTGTACCGGAGACAGGAAGTTGTGGAAAGACATGATCTCCTACACCACTAGGCATGGTACTTGAAAAATAATAATTTTTAAATTGTTATTTCTTAATTCTTATCTAACCAATTTAAATCAAACAAATGTCAAAATAAAGAAAAATAACTGTCATATTGTGTAGATCCGATTTCTCCTATTTGATCCATCACAAAAATAAGAATCTTCAACTCAAATGTTAAGTCAGTACTATTATATGGCTTCGAAACATGGAGAACAATAAAAACAACAACCACAAAGCTACAGCGTAGAATAGAAGGATTAAAATGGTATGAAAGGTTACCAATGTGAAACAAGAACTAGACAAGTGCCAGTGGAACAAGAGATGAGAAGAAGACGATGGCGATGGTGTGGCAGAGATATTATGATTAATAAATTTCAGATATTTATTTTTTATTCTGCACTTGTCTTGTACCTTTCTTTCGTTCTTTTACCCTTCTTTTTTCGCATACGCTCGATTGTTAATATATACTCTTCCATTCATACCTTTGTCTTTTCCTTTCTAATCTAGCAACGCATTTTATTGCTGTTAAGCTAAGTTCTTTGATGAGACCGAATCGTGTTAATTTGTTCTCGACAGGGATAAAAAGTAAGACTATCGTCTATTATTTTTCTCTGATCTGTCCGCCTATAGTTAATTATTCTCGGTGGAAGATTTGAGATGAAAGACATTGATTGCTGGGAACGGCCATATGAAGCAGAACGTGTAAAACGCACACTGTGAGTTTTATGGCCGAGGTCTGATCAGATCGAGAGAATGAACTGTAAGTGTTAAGTCTGGTTTCGGTAAGGGTGTGAAGAATTCGTTTCATTCGTAGAATGAGCAAGGAAATATGTAAATCTAGACGTAGGTGCTAACATCTGGCAAATGAATCGGGTCGGGTTATAGACATAACCTTCCCCTGATTTCGGAGAGATATATACTCCAGAATTCTAACTTAATTCATCCAGTACAGCCAGAAAGACTAGAACCATCTAGCTTTCGATTCCTAAGATCTCTGTTAATAGAAACATCATTTAGTTGGTCGATTGGAGATCGTTTTACTTCTGCGCTAATGGAAGATATATATATCTAGTAGTGTTGAGTGGTTTTAGTGGTAGATCGCCTATTTCATTTTTTTCATAGTTTAATTTCTGTGCAGAGTGATTAAATGATAAGTCAGTTATATTCTTTAAGTTACTGTGTTACAGTGGATAGCAAAATAAATTAAAATTTCTAGCTAAATCTCATACAGCTATAAATAAATTTAATTAAATTGCTAGTAACCAGTCCGAGAATATGTTAACTAACTAGTAAATGCACTGATTCATCATTGAGTATTGATGAGATACTTACGTATTTCTAATTCATGATGATTGATTTTTTTAATGACTAGAATTTATTTCACGGAGGTTTAAACGATGAGACAAGTGCTAAGCTTATAGTCTCTAACTTAAAGTTAATAACCGAAGTGAATATTATGTTTTACGCGAGGGTAGGGTAGGATGTTTATAATATTATGTTTAAGTATTCTGTATGTTTCTTTTTCTTTATACAGTATTCTCGGTAAAGCCCAACATCTACCAGCGGTTTCAGTATATGAGAAGAACCTAGAAGAAACATTTTTGTAATTTAAATAAGTGAGTTTCCAAGTTACAACCTGTCTGGCATTGTGTTTGCACCCAGAAAAAGACAGAGTACTCATCTCACGAACTGTAATACTAAATGCAATAACTGGGCCTATCGAGCCAGATTATAATTCTTCCCAACGATGTTATTGTACATTCAGCCCCTGTGGCGAGAGAAATTACAAACAGTAACATTTCCGACGTTTTTTGACTAATTGTGGTGTGACCAAGAATTTTACATTTGAGAGAAGTTTACCAACCTGTCATTTTCCTAAGTAGTGGAAACCTCGTGATTCTGACACTGTGAGCCCGTTTAAAATTTTTTACCCGAACTGATTCAAGTGACATTAATAGTAATCTTAAAATATAGTTGTGAAGTGAATGCTCCCCGGAACATTGGATGAAACCTGTATCTGCAGAGCTGGGATTCGCTTTATCAAAAGAATACAGATTCACTGTTTGTGTGCGACCTAAAGCTTGCGCCTGAAGGTGAAAGGCATCAATTTGTAAGTAAGAAAGTACGTCCGTGGCCACGGGTGAATGAACAGAGAGAAAGCAGGACTGAGTGATTCGTTTATAGTATGATGTATGCACCCACTTTGTAATTTCATTATGCAAGTTGTTGCTAATGATGTTTTCCTCTTAAATATAGATTAATGTATCAACTCTGTTCTTAAACCATATAGGGAAATCCTAGACCATAGCGTATAAATCTGTGACTCTTTGGGGCTATAACCTTTCTTTTAACGGGATCGTGGGCTAAACAGAGGGGGAAAGGATTACACCCATGGGTCTATTAGTCTTTTAGTAATTCATTAACCTATGTGTATTTATATGTGCTTGATCAGCAAACTTATTTGTTCTGGAAAATTGTCCTTATGTTAATAAAATTTACATAAACTTTATTCCAGTGTGTCGGTCAGCTCGCTCCAAAATATCTATATTCCATTGTTATAGCTTTTCACGTCTGTGCGTCTAACTGTCGTCACTTATGTGTGTGTGTGTATGTGAGTGGTATATATAGATTACTATATATGTTCTAATAGACAGTCTAACTAAACTAGTTCTGTTGTAGAAGATAGGCTGACCGAGAGAAGCTTCTCGCGTTTCAGGGACAGACTCTAATTAGTTTCCACCATCTCAATCGTAAAAAATCTATTTTCTTTACATTACCTCTCACTGAGCTATCACCTGTTTATTTCTATTCAGAAGGGACCAATTTATGTCTTAATTCCCCTATCGAAAATCTACGACAGATGGATAGGTCACACACTGAGGAAACCTGTTGATAGCTTTACAAGGCAGTCTTTGTTCTGGAACCCCCAGGGAAAGAGAGACAGAGGTAGACCAAGAAGCACATGGAGAAGAGAGTTGGAAACAGGTAAAAATGATGAGGAGAACGTGGAAGGAACTTGAGATGATGGCACGTAACAGGAGGACTTGACATGTGTTTGTTGAAGGCTTATGCTCCTTGGGGAGCGGATGATTATGAATGAATGAATGAATGAATGAACTGTCCTAGTATGAAATAAACTGTTATGTCACATTACGATTACAGCCCAACGTGAGACTCGAACGACTTTAAAGCGGGCAACAACTCTTGTCCTCTCTTGTCAGATTAGTTTATTGGCCCTTGTAGAATTTATTTGACGTTATTTTTTTCTGGAAATTAGAAATGAATTAATAAATAAAATGTATGAGACTAATGGCAGTTATTGCACCTTCTGTTGACATTGGTTTCATGTATCCAATAGAATACAAGTGAGGATATTGTGGTAAAGTGGGATGATATTAATATTTATAGGGGACTTAGTGTACTGACTGAGATCAGCTGTGAAGGTATCTGTATCTAATAAGTGTGGTGTATTACAGATGACCTTACTTGCTACCACATTTATACCTCAGTCAGAATTATTCTGGAATATTGTGATGACTACGTTGAATGTCTAGGGTTATGAAAATGATGAAGTGTAAGTCACAACAACAACAGACAGATAAACAATTTAATTTATTCCACAACACTTTCCAACACTGTGACACTCACACACATATAACACTCTATAAGACTATCTTAAATGAGTCAAGTGTAAAGTTTCAAATATATATGTAATAATTACTTTCAACAATAGATATCCTGATTCAACTACACAGTGAACCAGGAATCACAATCAAATGTAATCACAATTTATAAATATGATCTTTGTATTGACATAATTTATTAGTATTATCCTATGTGTGTAAGTTGTGAAGTAGTACTATGAGGTAATACTGGTTTTGTTTTTCAAGCTAGATTGTTGTTTGTCATCATGACTTCAAGTGTTTGATTATCGTGGAAATAGTATTGGGAAAAGTTCACAGTTCCTGTCATTTGAAACAAGCCCGGATGAAAAAGGAGGAGGGCGGCCTGCATGGAGGCCGTAAGGAGGCAGCCCCTCCACCATGCAAAGGCACAACAGGCCAATCACCTGTTTGCTTTAAATCATGATTACGCGAACTACAAGAGAGAAAACCGGACTGATTCTAAAGGCGACGAACTGGAACGGACTACGGACTACGACTTATGGAACTTGGAACACAAGAAGTATAAATGGGAAGGAAGAGGAGCTGGTGGAAGAGATGAGGAAAGCAAAACTAGAAATCCTGGCTATAACGGAAACGAAGAAAAAAGGACAAGGAGTCATGGATCTCGATGGCAACACGTTGCTCTACAGTGGTGTACCCATATCTGAAAGAGCTAAAGGGGGCGTGGGTTGCATTGTGGCCCAAAATCAAAAAGATAGTATCAAGGGATGGAACTTTGTCTCGGAGCGCATTATGGTTGTAAAACTAAAAGAAGGAGAAACCATAGTCAACCTGGTCATAGTGTATGGGCCAAATGAGGATGAGAGAGCAGAGGTCAAGGAGGAATTCTTCGAGCTGCTTCAAAGGACAGTGGATGACTGCCTAGATGAAGTTATTATGCTCGGAGATTTTAATGCCAGAGTTGGAAATGACCATGCTAGATGGGGTGGAGTTATCGGAAGATATGGAGAAGATACTCTCAATGACAATGGAAAGCGACTCCTTAGATTCTGCAGTGAGCAGAATCTGATCATTACAAACACAAAGTTCCCCCATAAGCGCATACATGCATACACTAGATGTGAACCAACCAAGAATGAGAAGTCAGTGATCGACTATGCCATTGTTCGGAGAAGCTCATTCAGATATGTCCGAGATGCAAGAGTCTGGAGGGGGCCAGAGATTGGAAGTGATCACTACCTGCTAACAATCAAACGAACAACTGAAAGAGTTGCTCAGCCTAGGAACTGCCCAACATCACGCAAGAAACCAAGTAAACGAGCAGGAGAAATGAGCATTAGGACCTAGAAGCTGAGAGAGCCAGAAATTAAGACCAGATATCAGGGGCTTATTGCTACAGCAGTGAGCAACACAGAAGAACGACCTGATGACTTGGAAACCCTCTGGAATAAATTCAAGGATATCATAAAGACAGCTGCTGCAGAAGCATGCGGTGAAGTCCGACTTGGGAACCAGAGAAAGAGGACACCTTGGTGGACAGAGGAAGTCAAAGAGAAAATAAGAGAGAAGAAAATGGCATGGAAACAATACTTAGGAGCTAAAAAACACAACAGGACAAATGGAAAAATATAGAGAATATGTGACACTCAGAACAGAAGCAAAGAACAAAGTGCTAGCAGCAAAACAGAAGTCCTGGGAAGAATTTGGAGAAAAGCTAGAAAAAGATGCACAAGAAAACCAGAAATTGTTCTATAAGACCCTAAAGAACATGAGGAAAGAAAAACAATGCCCTCTCAAATTTATAAAGGACAAGCAAGGCAAATTGCTTACTGCCCCGAAGGAAGTAATGGAAAGATGGAAAGAATATTTCTCAGAACTCCTGGATGGTGAGCATGATGAAGCATCAGAAATGATAACCACTGACACAGAAGAGGAAACCAATGATAGTGAAGATGACATAAAGATGGAAGAACTGAGGGCAGCACTAGAGAAAATCAAGATGGGCAAAGCAGCAGGGCATGATGGTATAACACCAGAAATGGTTAAGTACATGGGAGCATCAGGCGACCTATTACTCTTAAAGGTCCTACAGGCAGCATGGTGCAACAAGACCATACCAAAGGATTGGGAGATTGCCATCATAACACCAATTTTCAAAAAGGGTGACAATTGACAATGTGGAAACCATAGAGGCATATCCCTTCTCAGTGTCCCTGGTAAAATCTACTCTAGAATCCTAGAGCAGAGACTCCGACGCCTAGCTGAGCCACAATTGGATGAGGTCCAGTGCGGATTCCGAGCAAACCGAAGTACTCAAGACCTAATCTTCACACTCAGACAGCTGAGTGAAAAGGCCCTTGAGTATAAGAGTGAGATCCATCTTTGTTTCATAGATCTGGAAAAGGCGTTTGACAGGGTCCCCTGGAGCAAACTTTGGGACTGTTTGGCAAGGAAGAATATTCCAGCACCTCTGATTCATGCTATACAGAGCTTCTACAAGTCTTGCAGAAATTATGTGAGGACAGCAAACCATAAGTCAGAAGAGTTCAGGACCACCACTGGTGTAAGACAAGGTGATATCCTATCACCTTACCTCTTCATACTCCTTATGGACGATGTCATCAAGGCATGTAAGGAGAGAACAAAAAAGTATTCAGTGGGGTACTGGAAGATGAGACAGGTCTATATTTCGGAGCTGGCATTTGCTGATGATGTTGCCCTGATTGCTAAATCAGAGGCACATCTCCAATCCAACCTGCAAGTCTGGAAGGAAGAGCTGGAGAAGAGAGGGATGGTCATAAGCAGCTCTAAAACAAAATCCATGGTGATATCACGAGAAGAAAGAAAACATCAGATTAAGTTGGGAGAACAGGTCCTGGAGCAGGTCGACCACTTTAAATATCTCGGAGCTATTATAGATCGAAAGGGAGGCATCAAAGAAGAGTTGGCCACTCGAAAAGCAGCGGCTGGGAGACTTTTTCAGGCCATAAATCGTGGATTCCTCAGCAAGAAAGAGGTTGGTAAGAAAACGAAGATGGCTGTATACCGCTCCACCTATGTCCCAGTCTTGACATATGGATGCGAGTCGTGGGCAATGACTACAACCCACAAAAGCCAGATCCAAACCTCAGAAATGAGGTATCTGAGGAAGGTGGTTGAAGTAACAAGAAGAGACATGGTCCGCAACCAGACGATTCGTCAAGGCCTAAAATCCCATCCGCTGCAGACCCAAATAGAACAGTCCCAACTAAGATGGTTTGGCCATGTCTGCAGAATGGGAGAAGATCGGCTACCACGACAAGCATGGGAAACAAAGAGCCAGGGATCCAGACCTCCAGGACGACCCAGAGTCCGCTGGGAGGACAACATTAGACAATCTTTGAAGGAACGAGGACTAGAATGGAACCAGGCCAGGAAGAAGACAGCTGATAGAATGGTCTGGCGCTCTCTCTTCCAAACCTCTACACCTCACGGTAGAAGGGGAACGACTAAGTAAGTAAGTAAGTGTAAGCTGTGAAGTAGTACTATGAGGTAATACTGGTTTTGTTTTTCAAGCTAGATTGTTGTTTGTCATCATGACTTCAAGTGTTTGATTATCGTGGAAATAGTATTGGGAAAAGTTCACAGTTCCTGTCATTTGAAACAATTTATTGTCCCTCTGTGTTTAATATAATGTCAATTTTAGAGGGGGGGGGCACATAATGTTGAGCTGCTCTGGCCACAGAAGCTTATCTTTCGTGATGGCGGCAGGAAAAGACTCCTCTGCTCGATTGCTTCACTGTGTTCTGGAGACACCTCACTGGTCGCTATCTGGACCAAGGAGTATGCTGTCAGCCTCTGGATTCAGCAAAACTCAGACCAGGTGCTGCTTCAATAACTTAGGACCACGGTCCCTGAAACAAGAAGGTTGTACCTCCTATTTCAGAACTAATTTATAATCTATTTCCACACTGAACACAATACATAACAAACACTGAGTTCAGAGCGGTAGGCCAACTGCTAACTTCCTCTGAAACAATTTACACCAGTACACTCCTCCCTAATGGTTACTACGCCTCTGCAATTCCAGCATTAGTTCCTTTCTAGTCAATAAGATAGGTCTATGGGGGGGGGGCCCATGCAGTTTTTCTTTTGGATTCACAAAATTTTCCCTTTTTTTT
Organism: Oreohelix idahoensis; assembly: GCA_024509875.1. Lineage (NCBI taxonomy): Eukaryota > Metazoa > Mollusca > Gastropoda > Stylommatophora > Oreohelicidae > Oreohelix > Oreohelix idahoensis. The sequence goes on from JAMPIV010016391.1 coordinate 59,249, forward strand.
TCTTTAACACAATATAGGACCATCTGTCATAAAACACTGTTTTCTTTTTTTTCCCTCCTCTTCTTTTTTTCCCCCCCGCCCTCCCCTCTTTCCCTTTCCGCCCCCTTCTTCTCTTTCTTTTTTCTTGCTTACCCCTTCTCCTTTCTTCTTCCTCTTCTTTTCCTTCTTCTTCTTCTTTCTTTTATTCTTTTTTTTCTTCTTTTTCTTTTTTCTTCTCTTTTTTCTCTTTTTCATTCTTTCTTTCAATTTCTATCCCAGTCAAATCCATACTTTTTTTCCCCAAAAATTTATTTTTTCTAAGCCTTCTCCTCTTCCTATATTTCCTTTTCTTCTAAAATTTTCTTTTTTTTTTTTTCTTCTATTCTTTTCTTCTTTTCTATGAACCTTCTTTTCCTCTTCTTCTTTTTAGAATATACTTCCCAAACAAACCTTCCTATAAACTTTCCTTTTTTTCCCTAAACCACTCTTTTTTTCTTCTTTTTTTCTTCACCTTTTTTTACGTTCTTTTTTTTTCTTTTTTTTTTTTTTCTTCCCCCCCTCCCCCCTTCTTTCTAGTTTTTTTTTTTTTTCTTCTTCTCCTTCACACCCCTTCTCTTTTTTTTTTTCCATTTTTTTTTTTTCCCTTTTCTTCTTTTATTCCCCCCCTAAAAAATTCCGTAACCCCTCTCCCCCCTCCTTTCCTTTCTTTTTTTTTTCTCCTTATTTTTCTTTTCAAATTTCTTTTCTTCTTCGCCTTCTTTTTTCTTCCTTCTTCTACATAACACTCCTCCCTCCTCCCCTTAGGACCCCCCCCCCTTCTTTTTTCCCCTTTCTCCTTTTTTTCCTTCTGCCCACCCCTTCTTTTTCTCTTTCCCCCTTCAAACCCCCCCCCCTTCATCCTTCCCCTTCCCTTCTTATACACAAAAGAAATTTCCATCTACCTCCACCCCTCCTTTCTTCCTTTATTCTTCACCCTCTTTCCCCCTTCTTCCTTCCCCATCTCTCTTAAACTCCTATTTGGAACCTTCTCTTCACCCTCCTTCTCCTTTTTTTTTTTTCTTTTTCCCCCTTCTTCATCCCGTTCTTTTTCTTCCCCATGCCCCCCCCCCCTATTTTCTTCATCCCTTTATTCCCTTTTATTCTTTTTCTGCCTTCTTCGCTTTTTCTTTTCCTCTTCTCCTTTCTTATTCTTCTTATTTTTTCTTTCTTCTTCCTCCTCTTCATCTTTTCTTTTCTTTAAAAAATTCTTGGTTTTTTCTTCTTTTTTTTTTTCCTTTTTTTCCCCCTTTTTTCTCTCCCCTCTCCCTTCTTTATTCCTTTCTGTTTCTCTTTTTTTTTCTTCTTTTCCTTCCCTCCTCCCTCTTTTTTTCTTTCTTCTTTCTTCTCAAATTTGTTCCTTCCCCTTCTTCTTCTTTTTCTTCAAAACTTTCTCAATCTTTCATTCTTCTCGTTCCTTTAATCTTCTTCTTCCCTCTTTTCTAACTTCTTATCTTTTTCTAATTTACTTCTTTTTCCTTCTTTTTTTTCTTTTCTTTTTAATTTTATTTCTGTTCCATTTTTTTCCTCTCTTTTCGCAAACTTCTTTTTTCGACTCACTAAAACTTTTTCCTCTTCTTTTCCTCTCTTTTTCTTCCTCTCCTTCTTTTTCTTCTTTTTCCTTTTCAAACTTTTTACTCCCTTCTATACAAATTTCTACTCCTGTTATTTCCCCTTTTCTTTAAACTACTCTCCCTCTTCTTCTTTTCCTTGTTTCATCTCTCTCCTCTTCTCTTTCTTTCTCCTTCCCTGGTGGTTCTTATTTCTGGCTTCTTTTCCTTCTTTCAAAACTTCAATTTCTTTTAGCCGTCATAGGCTTTGGCCTCATGTTTTCTTGAATCCACACATAATACAGACATTTCAAGAGTTCCTTTATCAAGCCGTATCTAGGCTTTGCCTTACTGAATCACACACATAAACAGACATAAATTATCAATTCACATTCAATTTTCATTAAAAAGATATCAAATATGTCAAGCTTACCACAATTCATGGAAATAATAAACAAATACGTTGACTGGCAATGAATATGGCTCAAAATCCGATCTGCCGCCGTCCCAGGCTTTTATTTAGAAAAATATGAGCTGGTTCTCAACGCACTGTTTCTTAGTAAGTTTATTTTAAAATGTGGCACTGAACTGACGCTCCTAATTGACTATATTGGCGGGTCTAACCAATCGGGCCATGTTTACACAGCTTTTCAAAAAATTTTACCCTTCTCACGTTTCCCCTAACAACCAAAATTAGTATTTGTAGTCCGACTAATCGTGTTTAGCCTTACATATCATTCCCGCCAATCAAATTGGATTTAACATGGTGACCTATTTCCCGTCAAATGGTGGTTTCAAAACATGCCACTGTGCGATTATTATTTGGTGTTGTCTGACACCCTCACTATTTTCTTTTGGCTATAATTTGTTAATTCCTAGACTATTTGCGTAACACTTAACATATTCTTTGTCAGCAAGTCCTAAAGAACCCAAATATATAAGTTTTAAGGGAGCTAAGTGGCGGCGTTCAAAATATGTATTTTCTTCTAGGATAGTCGTGCTGTTACCACCTCCTCACTTCCAAACTTTATGGTGTCTGCTGTACTGTCAGACTAATGTCAGGAGTTTAGACATAAAACAGTAGAATGTCATGTTTCCTAATAAGCATTTTACAGGTTTTTAAACCTAACTCTCGTATGGGTGGTGTTTTTTTTTTCACTGTCGATTTGAAAAAAAAAGCTAGTGCTTCATGCCTTTCGCGTTGGGGGTGGCATTAATTGTATATCGCGAGACGCGTGTTAGTGTTGCCGGCGTTCCTGCTTTCAGCCCTCCCTCTCTCTATCCTAATTCCATCTGTCTTTTCATTACGCAGTGTATAAAATGAAATTAATGCTAGTATTAATTTAGGTCATTAAGCAGCTTGCGTATCTCAAGGTTTTCTTAGAAATACAGTACACGTTTTATTGTTTTGTGGAAACGCGTGTATGCTGCTATAGGCTTTACTATCAACGTGGAAACGTTATAATTTGCAGACGAAGTAGAAAAAAGGAGGATTTTTGTACGCCATTGTGACAGCACTGTGCTTTTACCATTTCTCTTTCCTTTTATCGAATTAATGCGTTACGTTTTACATTTACCTTTTAATTTATATATGTGTATTTAGAATGTTTCACGACAAATTCTCCCCTCTTAAAACAGACGTTATATGTCAGTCTATAATTCTATATACACATAGAGAAATTTATTATTATTTCTGGGGCTTACGGTGATTCTCATCACACGGATGGCGGCTTAAAAAATCCGCTCCCAGATTTGTTTTTCCAGATATATACTCTATGCTAAACTCAAATGGCTGCATCAGTAATGACCATCTGAGTAACCTAGAATTTTCATGCCTAGCCTGCGCTAGAAACGACAAGGGTTTGTGATCCGTCTGCAACTTAAATGTCTTCCCATACAGATAAATATTGAATTTCTTTATCGCCCATATTACTGCAAGACATTCTTTTTCGCTAGTTGAGTAGTTGGTTTCAGCTTTATTCAACTTTCTGCTAGCATATGCCACTGGGCTCAATTCCCCATCCAATGCATCTGATTTCTGTAACAGGGTCGCCCCTAACCCTATATTACTGGCATCCGTCCTTACAATGAATTCTTGACTTAAGTCAGGTAATTTCAAAATAGGTTTGCTTGTGAGCTTTTCCTTCAATTCCTGGTAAGCCAATTCACATTGTGATGTCCAGGTAATTCGATCTGGATGTCCTTTGCGTGTCAAATCAGTTAACGGTGCACATATGGAATTAAAGTTTTTGATATACTTCTGGTAGAAACCAACTAATGAGACAACGGATCTCACGTCTTTCTTGGTTTGTGGTCTCGGGGCTTTCTTTAGTTTCTCTAAATTCTTGGGGTCAGGGGTCATGTTTCCCTGATGGATTGTGTGTCCCAAAAATTCTAATTCTTTACATCCAACGCAACATTTGGTTGGTCGGGCTGTTAAATTCGCTTCTCTTAGTCGATTAAACAGCATGTTCAGAGAGTCAATGTGTTCCTCAAATGTTTCTGTTGCTATAAGGATATCATCCATGAAATTTGTGATGCATGGATTATTCAGAGGGTCCAATAATTTTCTCATCATTCTAGAGAAGACACTAGGCGCATTCTTCAATCCAAATGGCAATCTGTTAAACTCATAGTGTCCCTCTGAGGTACTAAAAGCTAGGTACGGTCTAACCTCAGGCTTTACTGGAATCTGATAGTATCCTTTACTCAGATCCACTTTTGAGAAATATTTAGCTTTATTTAGCCTGGCAAACAACTGATTCGTATCTGGCAATGGATCCACCTGTCCTTCTGTAATAGCATTCAGTCTCCTGTAATCTATACAGAGTCTATGTTCTCCAGAGGGTTTCCTTAAGAGCACCACACTGGAACTATATGAAGATTCACTGTGTGAAATTATTCCCTCCTTCAACAAATAGTCTATTTCTTCCTTCAAAGCTTTCTCCTTAGCAAAAGGAATCGAATAGGGTTTCATACAGACAGGTGTGGGGTCTATCAGTTTCATATCATATTCCAATAAGTTTGTATGCCCCGGTCGGTCTGTTAACACCTCTGTATGATTATCTAGAACCTGTTGCACTCTCTCTTTCTGATTTTTCGTTAAATGTGTACTGATTTTCACCTGTGCCGCTGTCTCACAGGGGTGTAATGGATATTCAAATGATGAAAGTGGTTCCTTTTTCATCTCCATGGCAATGGACAAGGTCAACAAGTGTGTCTCTTCCTGATTTTCTCTTTCCAAATATTTCTTCAGGAGATTCACATGATAGATTTTTTCTTTCCCCTTCTTATCTGTCTTATAATTGGTTCTAGACACCTTCTCTAGAACTGTATATGGACCTTGCCATCCAATTTGTAACTTATTCTGACTGCCGAGTAGAAGAAGCAGTACCTTCTCTCCCACAGCCAAATCTCTGTCTTTAGCCTTCCTGTTGAAATAGGCAGCATGTTTCTTCCTGGCTTGTCTCAAATTTTCATTGGCAAGTTTCCAGCCAGTTTTTAAACGAGTGGTCAGCTCATTCACATATTGGTATGAGGATGTAATATTTTCCTCTGCCTTTTCATCAGTCCACGTTCTTAACAGCGTTACATATGGACCTTTAATTTTGTGGACCTATTTGTCCATGCACCGGTATGGTCTCTTCCACTCGAAGCGCTATAGTGATGATTTTTCTTCCCAGAATTATCATTCACAAAACGACCGCTACCAATTCTTTTCTTGGGGCTTTCTCTCCACTTAGAATTCTTGATGAGAGATTTCCTCTCTACATCTTCTTCCTCCAGTTTACTTAAGTCCGATTGAGGGATTTTCGGCTTATTCTGGGGTAAGACATCTTTTTGCACTCGCCGCATAGTGGCCATTGTAAAACAGTTAATTGAAGCTTGTCCGTGAAAAGGGGCTTCCCATTCCACTTGGTCCACTTTATCAAATTTATTTTTCTTGTCAGGCCTAAGTTTGCCCCGTGGCGTGTCCAGGTCCTGATCAATGTTCCCACTTGTGGGTGTTCCCTCATGTGCTATGCTACACCTTTCTACAAAATTCTCAATGTCCCACCTTGCCTTGGGCCAATAATAATTGTGAGCCACCTTTTGGATGATGGTACCAATTTTCTCATGGTCCCCATCTTGTTTCACATGTAAGCTCCTTATTAAGTCTGCCCTATATGCCTTTGGAAGAACCAACTGTCCGTGACCATTGGATCTAGTTCCGGCCTTCCTGTAAATCAACTTGTTTTTCATGTAAAAATCTCCCTTGCCTGGAGTTGTATGACAAGTTGACAATTTCCTGAAACAAGGCTTGAGGGTCTTATCCCCAGCCTGTGCCATTCTCATCTCTTCTGGAGTGGTATCTATCAGAATATCCTCCTCCTTTCTTGAGGTCGACCTGACCTGAAGGGTGGCCATAACTATAGTGTTCCTTCTGCAACGGTCAGTGTCATGATTGTCCATCTGACAATTTTTACACCACCTCCTTCCTTGGTTGACAGATTTTCTTTCATCAAATTTCCTTTCATCGAATTGTGGAGTTTTATTTTTATTGTCATACCGTGGCCTATCAAACTGGTGCTTACCTTTGTTTTGATCTCTAGGATCAAATTTATTAAAGTTCTGTGGTGCCTTAAAATTATCTACCTGTTTCTTTTTGTTACCTGTTACCTCTGCTTGAGCTGCTTGATACCTTTCTGCAACATTTAGTAACTCACCCAGTCTCTCTGCACCTTGTTCCATGAGAAACTTTCTCAGGTCTGGAGCCATGGACTCTCTTAATTGTTCTATAAGGACCATTTCCTTAAGATCTTGGGTTTCCCCCAGAGAAGTCCATTTCTCCAAGTATGTCTCTAACCGTGCAGAGAACTGGTGATAGGTTTAACCTGACAGTAGTTTAGCATTCCTAAATTTTTTCCTATAAAATTCTGCGTTCTTTTCATATCTTAACAAAAGAGCCTGCTTTAGCATGTCATAATTTTCTTGATCACCTCTGCTCATTTTGGCAAAAACTTCATAAGCTGCCCCACGAAGTCCTTGAGATAACTTTAAGCTCCACCTTTCTCTCTCTAACCCATACGTGGTAGCTAATAGTTCATATCTATTTAGATAGCTCTCAATATCATCGTCTTTCTCAACAAAATGATCTAAATGAAAGTTCATAGCTGAGGTTGAGGCTCCCTGACTAGCAATAGCATCGGAGGCAAAGGGACTGGCACCATTTTCAGGAGCATGGCCTTGAAACTCAAACTCCCTTAGTCGTAACTCATGTTCCCTTTGTAATCTCTTCTCCTCCTTTTCTGCTTCCCTCTCTGCAGCTAATCTCTTGTCTTCCCTTTCTGCAGCTAATCTTTTTTCTTCTGCTTCCCTTTCAGCCTTTTTCTCTTCCAACTGGAGCCTCTTTATTTCCGCCTCACGATCCGCCTCCAATGCTTTAGCCTCTTTGTCAGCCTCAATCTGCAACCTCTTAGCCTCAGCCTCAATCTGCAGCCTCTTAATTTCTTTTTCAGCCTCTAACTTTCTTTCAGCCTCAAATCTTCTTTCTTCACGTTCAATATATTTGTCACATTCAGCAGTGACATAAGCAATCATAATTTGCCCGTCCATTCCTAACTCTTTAGCAGTCTGCACAGCAGCAGATCGAAATTTGGCCAGGTCTGCCATTTTCTACCAGGCAAATGTAAACAATATCTAACTAAACAACTCAATCTCTAACTAAATATCCAAGGACAACCACAGGCACTGAGAGCTCAACCTTATTTATTTTCACCCAAGGATACCTTTTAACTTTTTATTATTCCCAATATATATAATAGGAGAAAGTTCAATATCCCTGGAGCGAGACCCCAATATATGTGGTAAAGTGGGATGATATTAATATTTATAGGGGACTTAGTGTACTGACTGAGATCAGCTGTGAAGGTATCTGTATCTAATAAGTGTGGTGTATTACAGATGACCTTACTTGCTACCACATTTATACCTCAGTCAGAATTATTCTGGAATATTGTGATGACTACGTTGAATGTCTAGGGTTATGAAAATGATGAAGTGTAAGTCACAACAACAACAGACAGATAAACAATTTAATTTATTCCACAACACTTTCCAACACTGTGACACTCACACACATATAACACTCTATAAGACTATCTTAAATGAGTCAAGTGTAAAGTTTCAAATATATATGTAATAATTACTTTCAACAATAGATATCCTGATTCAACTACACAGTGAACCAGGAATCACAATCAAATGTAATCACAATTTATAAATATGATCTTTGTATTGACATAATTTATTAGTATTATCCTATGTGTGTAAGTTGTGAAGTAGTACTATGAGGTAATACTGGTTTTGTTTTTCAAGCTAGATTGTTGTTTGTCATCATGACTTCAAGTGTTTGATTATCGTGGAAATAGTATTGGGAAAAGTTCACAGTTCCTGTCATTTGAAACAATTTATTGTCCCTCTGTGTTTAATATAATGTCAATTTTAGAGGGGATGGGGGGGGGGGGGGGGCACATAATGTTGAGCTGCTCTGGCCACAGAAGCTTATCTTTCGTGATGGCGGCAGGAAAAGACTCCTCTGCTCGATTGCTTCACTGTGTTCTGGAGACACCTCACTGGTCGCTATCTGGACCAAGGAGTATGCTGTCAGCCTCTGGATTCAGCAAAACTCAGACCAGGTGCTGCTTCAATAACTTAGGACCACGGTCCCTGAAACAAGAAGGTTGTACCTCCTATTTCAGAACTAATTTATAATCTATTTCCACACTGAACACAATACATAACAAACACTGAGTTCAGAGCGGTAGGCCAACTGCTAGCTTCATCTGAAACAATTTGTGTATACTCCTCCCTAATGGTTACTACGCCTCTGCAATTCCAGCATTAGTTCCTTCTAGTCAATAAGATAGGTGTTAGTGTACTGTTTGGCAATTCCATGCAGTTTTCTTTTCTCCGACACGTTCTGTTCAGGTTGGAGCCGTATCTAGGCTTTGCCTCATGTTTTCTACTGAACCACACACATATACAGACATAAATTATCAATTCACATTCAATTTTCATTAAAAAGATATCAAATATGTCAAGCTTACCACAATTCATGGAAATAATAAACAAATACGTTGACTGGCGATGAATATGGCACAAAATCCGATCTGCCGCCGTCCCAGGCTTTTATTTAGAAAAAATATGAGCTGGTTCTCAACGCACTGTTTCTTAGTAAGTTTATTTTAAAATGTGGCACTGAACTGACGCTCCTAATTGACTATATTGGCGGGTCTAACCAATCGGGCCATGTTTACACAGCTTTTCAAAAAATTTTACCCTTCTCTCACGTTTCCCCTAACAACAAAAAAATTAGTATTTGTAGTCCGACTAATCGTGTTTAGCCTTACATATCATTCCCGCCAATCAAATTGGATTTAACATGGTGACCTATTTCCCGTAAAATGGTGGTTTCAAAACATGCCACTGTGCGATTATTATTTGGTGTTGTCTGACACCCTCACTATTTTCTTTTGGCTATAATTTGTTAATTCCTAGACTATTTGCGTAACACTTAACATATTCTTTGTCAGCAAGTCCTAAGGAACCCAAATATATAAGTTTTAAGGGAGCTAAGTGGCGGCGTTCAAAATATGTATTTTCTTCTAGGATAGTCGTGCTGTTACCACCTCCTCACTTCCAAACTTTATGGTGTCTGCTGTACTGTCAGACTAATGTGAGGAGTTTAGACATAAAACAGTAGAATGTCATGTTTCCTAATAAGCATTTTACATGTTTTTAAACCTAACTCTCGTATGGGTAGCGTTTTTTTTTACTGTCGATTTGAAAAAAAAAAGCTAGTGCTTCATGCCTTTCGCGTTGGGGGTGGCATTAATTGTATATCGCGAGACGCGTGTTAGTGTTGCCGGCGTTCCTGCTTTCAGCCCTCCCTCTCTCTATCCTAATTCCATCTGTCTTTTCATTACGCAGTGTATAAAATGAAATTAATGCTAGTATTAATTTAGGTCATTAAGCAGCTTGCGTATCTCAAGGTTTTCTTAGAAATACAGTACACGTTTTATTGTTTTGTGGAAACGCGTGTATGCTGCTATAGGCTTTACTATCAACGTGGAAACGTTACAATTTGCAGACGAAGTAGAAAAAAGGAGGATTTTTGTACGCCATTGTGACAGCACTGTGCTTTTACCATTTCTCTTTCCTTTTATCGAATTAATGCGTTAGGTTTTACATTTACCTTTTAATTTATATATGTGTATTTAGAATGTTTCACGACAGATATAAAATGTAAAAATAAAGAATAGCTTTTCACTGACCCTGTAGATTAGAAATATTATCTCTATTTATTATCGTGGTGTTCCATTAACTTTTTGAAAATATTTGTTTTTAGATATTTGTTAAGGTTTCTTTCCTTGTGTAACGAGTAAATCCGGGACAGATATGGCATTTGCCATTTCGTCGGAGATTCTTAAACAAAGCATTCTTTTTCCAAAGCATGAAGCAAAACTTTTGTATCAGAAATGTAAGTAAATTGTATCTATTGGATATACATTATATCGTTTTCTAATTCATCATTTTTTTCTGTGTTTACAGTGTCCATTGTCTTTTTCTTTAGATCTGTCTATATTTTTGTTTTTGTCGCCTGTTTGTAACTGTGGCTGACGATGGTGAATCCCGAAACGTCCCTTGTTACTTGTGTACAGTTAATTTGTAAAACTGATTCTATACCATTTTCGTTTTTTAATTTATGTATTACCTTGTTTCAGACATAACATTTTTCACGGTTGCTCATCGTTCATGTACACAATTTCTCCAATACTCACATTAAAAATTCATTGGGGGGGGGGGGGGGGGGGGGTCTGCGTTGTCCAGTAAAACTTTTACTTGTTAGACAACGCCAGTGGAGGACATACAAGTCCATATTGCTTGGCTCCGTCCTGAGTATATGTCCTATCCATCTCATTTTGTTTTAAAAACCTTCATCTGCGCTGTTTGTTATCTGGTTGCTGCAATCCAAATCCCTGAGCACATTCTCCGACACTACCACGCCTACAGTGACCTACGACGTCAAACCTGGCCAGAGGATCCTGAGCTGAGGCAGAAGCTACAGGGCTGCTGCTTGGACCTGGAAAAAACTGTGGACTTCGTCCTGGCAACTTGCCTGCAGATTTTGCATCATTAACAAACTAAACGCAGAAGAAGAAGTTATCTCGTTGTCATTACAGACAAGCGAACACAAAATTCTTGACGTTTTCAGTTGTTAAGAAGAGGTCAAGAGGTTACTCTGACACAAATATTTCATGGAAACGTACCTTTCTTCTGTTCTTGCATGTATTTAAAAACAAATAATCCAGATGGCGATTTGTTTTTTATTTATCTTTTCTTGATTTTTAAAAAGTCATCCCTGGCTGTAGCTTCAGAATCCGTGGTCTATGTCAACGCATGGGACAAAATACAATCTTTTGTTATTCGCTGCTTTATCATCTTTTGCCATCTACTGTTTATCCATCTTTTGCCATCTGTTGCTTTATCATCTTTAGCATCTGCTGCTTCATCATCTTTTGTCATATACTGCTTTATCATCTATTGTCATATACTGCTTTATCATCTTTTGTCATTGACTACTTCATCATCTTTCGCCATCTAGTAATTCATCTGTTGAAACCAGCCATTCATCTCATCCAAGTTCATCTTAAAATCACTCTCTTGCCGAACAGTGTCCCGAAACAAAGTGCTACAAATCAGCCCAAGATCAAGAGTTAATTCTGCACTCACTAGCATTCGTGACTCGACTGGGCTCTTAAGTTGTCCTTAGTGACAGGCTCAAATCAGCAAGTGAAGAAAATTAAATAAGGCACTCTGGTCAAGCTAGCAGGCTCCTTCTTGCTTGCGTCTCATCTTTAATTAATAACAAAGAGCCGACATATTGGACGCTGCCACGTCTAGTTCCCCGGGGGTCTCTTAAGAGACAAAAGAAAGAATGGGGCTACTGCACCCCCACCCCTCCCCCCACCAGGCATGTCGTAGACGGCGAACTGAAGAGTAATCATGATGTTGTTAATGAGCATGAAACAGTTTTCTATCACATACATGAGAAAAGGTTGCACACTAAGCTCTTAGACTTCCATTCATTCTATCCGACTTCTGTAAATAATACTGATAAATCTGTTCTCATCACTTGCAGACCAAGATGAAAATGAAAAGGAAAGAAAAGATGAAGATAAAGGTAGTTCCATAGTAGTTGCTGCAGGAGGGGTAGCGTGTTACAGACTTCGCCATACTAGGTCCAGCTTTTTTGTGAGGTTGGGGTACAGTTCCCTTACTCGACGCCTTTGCCTTCCCTAACTCAAGAGCAGAGTCAGGTACCCATTTACAGCTGGGTAAACTTGAGTGTGACGCTATCAGGTTTTGATTTTAGAACCCAGTAACCTCACTGCGAGAGGAAAACGATCTAACCTCTTAACCGATCAGACGCTCACAACAACAACAACAACAAATACAGACAGAAGTGTGAAATAAAATAATAAACATAATGAGGAAATAAACAAGGGACTACGTAACTTGATGCTGTCAGTACTTACCACGTTTTTTTAGTCTACTATAATTTTGTCAGTCGATAATGAGATGGCTCCTAGTGTCAGCTGCTTCTCTTCGAGGCGTGGAGATCCCGGATCGATGAAGTTCTGCCTTCCTTCTCAACTAATCGATGATCGTTCCACAGGGACTCATTGCGCTAGCTGATTGGGCGGTTCCAGAAGTGTCAGATTGGTCTCAAGAGCATCTTTCATCAGTTGGGTTATGAGAGTTCCAGACGTTTTAATAGACTAAGTGTTCACTCAAGGACTCAACTTTCAACGTGGAGGTTCCAGGGTGAGGCAAGAAAGGTGTGAAAAACTTGACACAGTGAGAGATACTTTGTTTTCTTTATCGCTGGACGCAAAATTCCAAAGAAATTAAAAAGGTAGTTGTTTAAGTTTTTACTTTGATGTTCATCTCTTTGTTTTTAAGTCTCAGTATTTCCTACTAAAAAATGGAAGAGTTTAAATAATTGTATATGTTGTTTTGATATTTGACCATACTCCAGAAGTGACTATCGAGTCAGTAAAATGGTCAGTTCACTGTATTTATTTATTTTTATTTTCGGATATTGGGAATCAATATTTGTGTATTTCTGAGCGTACGCTATGGTCTTCTGTATGTTACTGACATTTTCTATATTAAAAAAAAAAAAAAGATAAAGATAGTCCCATTGTAGATAAGGCGGCGGAGGGGAGTGAAATGTTATAGACTACACTAGATAAGCTGACTTGAAAATATTCAAGTAGACGTCTGTGAGCGTACATAGAAAGGGAAGATCCAGCTTTATGTGTTGGGGTAACCAGTTCCTTCCTTGCTGCCTTAGCCTTCCTTAATTTAAGAGCACAGTCAAGTACCCATTTAGAGACAGGTAGTCTGGACCACGGCGGTACCCTGTTTTGATCTCGAAAGCCGGTAACTTAGCAGTATGATGAAGATTTAGTTTAAATTGTAAAAACTACTTTGATTCTCATAAAACGTAAAAAAATTTAATATCAATCCTGTTAAAATGTTTCTTAAATTTCTCAGATACTGTCATTCAACGTTTGTGAATTATAATTCTTACTACGATTGTAAACAGTATTATAGGTATTTTTTAAATAACTTTTTTAAAAGTCAAGATTTATTAATCCGAATATAGTATGCTCATAAATCAGCCCTGTTTGGGCAACCGTCCGACACTAACCATAAGCAACATTCCATAAGTTAAATTTAAAAAAAAAAAAAAAAAAAACACCCACACATACACACTTTTATTTAAGATCATCTAAGCTTTGTATAATTGTCGCGTTGTTTATCTTTGACGCTTAAAATCTATGTGTTCCACTCATTGTAGAGATGATTCATGATAGCTGGCCATCTATTTTTATTCTTTGTAACAGAATGTATGAGTAATTTATTTTCTCTTATTTAGTGCTTTTTTGTACCAACAATAAAAGTTGTCCCCAAAACATTTTTTGGAGGGTACATGTTTCAGTTCCTCACATGCGGTGAATATAAATGTATGTGTATATGCATTCTGTGTTGCCTTTACGCTTTCATCTTAAGTCAGAGTGGCTTAGAAGTATAGCGCCCGCCTCTAATTCTGAAGGTAACGGGTTCGCTCCAAGCACAGGGAATACAATTGATGGAGATTTTGTTTCGGAACCAGTCGTTCCTAATGATGTCATACTCCACCTCTGATCTCCAGCGTAGTAAGATCAGAAGCCTAGCCTTATTGTATAAGGGCGAAAAAATAGAAGGTCCTGTGTGCAAGTTGCGAACGTTAAAAATCCTTCCGCAGTTGGAAATCGTAAAAAGTAGGCCATACAGCCGCTTCCCTGGCAAAAATGTAAAAATTAGGATGCGTCCCCACCACAAAAATATTTTTAGAATGTGTGATTCCTGAATATATATCTTGGGATCCTCGCCGGTGCTACAGAGTTTGTGAACTGTGCTGAGATCCTCCTGAGGGAGGATATCGGAGCACTTATGGAGTTGTCCATGTGCAGTGGAAATGGTCCTTTAAAAAACCAACCTAAACCACACCTTGAGTAGTCTATAATTACGAGTAAGTTAGCCGTCAACTAATGGCGGGAAATAATTATGTTGTATTATTTTCTGCTGTATGTCCTCATGATGGCATTAATTCTCTTGTGGTAATTTATCTGGATGCATTCGTTATGGAGCTTTGAGCAACACATAAAAAAATGGTATGGGGAAAAGTGAAAAAAAAAGACAATTGACTGAAATTTTAATTATTTCACAACTATTTTATTGCAACATGTTTTGTAAATGCACGGGTATCTGTTAATTTTTATTTTACTGTTTTCAATTTTTTTAAATTTTTATTTTAATGATGAAAGATATCCCGTTCAACCTCTGATGGGTTATAATTAGGATGCATAGTGTTTTCAATTCAGAATAAGATGAATAACTGCCGATACTGGAAATAAGCATTACATATGTCAAATCATTGTAAATATGGCAAATCAAAATTACCAATTTTGATTGTTTGTTAAAAAATAAACAATCAAAAACGAGATAATACAAAACAAAACCGAACAAAAACAACAAACAAAAATAATATTCTGGGGAGGGGTATAAAGGCCTGGTGTATCCAGATAGAGATTTAATTTACTTTTATTTGCCATGTCATATGTATTGTAAGAACAGCATCAAACCTTCACCTTCCCAATTACTATATATTACCTTTTGTTATTGTTAAATACTGTTTGACAAAATTATGCAGTTCCCTAGGTCTGTCTATTTTTAACACCTCTTCTATATTTTTAGGTAAATTTGATGCCTGCAAATAATCTAATTTCGAAATTCTCATTTGTTCATACCTTTTACATTTTAACAAAAAATGTTCTATATTATTGTCTTGAAGACATTCTGCACAGTAAGGTTCTTCTATTCTGAAATAGCCCTTTCCCAGCTGTAGTCTGAGAAGTTTCTTATTACTGGAATTTTCAATTCCCTAGATATCTGACATTTTCTTGTTGGAGCCTTGAACATCTTATATGTATGTCTTCCATTCAGATTTTTATCCCACTCTGCTTTCCATTCTGATAAAATCTTACATCGGTACGTATAAAAAACGCACAAGCAAGTGAATGCGCACACTTTCAACTGGCGCGCCCTTTAGTTTTCGCACCGTAATTGCGCCCTGGAATAAACTTCTAGCTTTGTAAAGAGAACCTGATGTTACCGACAAGGCAATCAGTTTATCAAGGGGATTTACGTGTGACTGTAACAAGCAAATATGAGTTGTCCATACATCGTTTATATTGATACAGCAGCGTTGTGAAATGCCCAAAACACTTTTAGTTGTTAATTGCTTGTACCAAGATAGTTAAGTTGGCTATTTTGTTATCCATATTTTTGCATTCTTCATTCATTGTTTATTATCTTTGAGCTCCGTGTAGAGTAGCATTTTTTTTTAATCTGTGGTAAACGGACCCATTGAAGCTTCATGAATGTATTCTAAGGGGTCCGTGTACGTTACCTCATTCATTCATAACCCTCCACTCCCAAAGGAGCATAGGTCTTCAACAAACACATGCCAAGTCCTCCTGTCACGTGCCATCATCTCAAGTTCTTTCCACGTTCTCCTCACCATTTTCACCTCTGTTTCCAGCTCTCTTCTTCATGTGCTTCTTGGTCTAACTCTGCCTCCCTTGTCCTGGGGGTTCCAGAACAAGGACTGCCTTGTAATGCTATCAACAGGTTTCCTCAGTGTGTGTCCTATCCCTCGCCATCGTCTTCTTCTCAACTCTTGTTCCACTGGCACTTGTCTGGTTCTTGTCATCAGTTCCACGTTAGTAACCTTGTCATACCATTTTAATCCTTCTATTCTAAGCAAGCACCCATTTATGAAAGTCTGTAGCTTGTTGGTTGTTGTGTACGTTACCTAAAAATTTTAAATTATTTTCATCAACATTTTTACTCAGAAATGTATCATACATTTTTGCATTGAAAGCAAAATATTATTTTTTTACGGATTGTTTTTGTATTTCAATATGACTATGTGTACGCTCAACGATTTTTCTTTGTAATAACAGTATTATTTATTTCGTACAAAAATTGTAATTATGAACCTACGTACATTCTTTTTAAAGAAGGTGCCCTCCACCGGACAATCAAAGGGATCCTTCACTGGACATTAAAGGGATCCTTCACAAGATAATCAAATGGGCCAGTAGCCTTCACCGGACAATCAAAGGGGTCCGTAGCCTTCACATGGTACAAGAAAGGTTTGGTTTGAAGGACAATCTTCATTGCACATGGACAACTCCATCAGTGCTCCGATCTCCTACTTCAGATCAGACAAGGAGGATCTCAGCACAGAGCACGATCTCCGTAGCACCGGCGAGAATCCCAATGTGGGTATATATGAATCATATATTCTATAAATATTTTTGAGGTGGGTAGGTTTCTAATTTCTAAATTTTGCTAGGACAGTGGCCTAATAGGCCTACTCTTTACGATTTCCATCTGCCGTGGGATTTGTTAACGTGCGCAACTTGCACACGGGAATTCCTATTTTTTCGCCTTTATCCGAGAGGGCTAGTCATCCGATCTCACTACCCAGGAGACCAGGGGGGAGTATGACATCATTAGGACCAATGGTTTTGAAAAAAAATGTCCATAAATTATATTCCCTCAACTGGTAATCGAACCCAGTACCTCTATAATTTGAGGCGAACGCCATACCTCTTAGCCACTCATACCCCCACAAGAAAGGTTAAGAACCCCAACTGGAGAGCAAATCTGTTCAACATATTCCTACCTAGACATTCCTGTTCTATGCCAGTAGGTCACTGCTTTTCCATATCTTTCTTATCCCTGTAATGACTGACTCCACTTCTCTGTTCTATGTTCTTCTATCTCCCTCTGTTTGGAATATTGTATTCAGCTTAGTGTAAAATTCTTCGTATTTTTGCACAATGTTCAAATTTTCTTTTTAAAAAGCACACACACAAAACAAACACACACAAAAAACAATACGAAACAGACAAACGAAATAAAACAAAACCGACAGATGTTAATCTAAGCCATGGTTTCTTAATCCGTTTTCCACGGGCCCCTAGGTGGCTCATCAATGGATTCTTAGGGGTCCAGTTATATAACCTAAAATTAAAAATGTAAATTTTTAAATATGGTTTTGTGTAAATTTTTTTCTTTCCCGAAGGGGTTCATAGCCTTCATTGGACAATCATAGGGACCCGAAGCCTTCCACCGGACACTCAAAGGGTCCAGTAACCTTCACTGGACAATCAAAAGGGTCCATATAAAAAAAAAGGTTAAGAAACCATGAAATAAGCAGTTGGTCATTTTTCCACTCATGCTCTTAAGCGGCGTGGAGAGAAACAATTTTTGTTCTTGCACATTGTAAGTCGATAAAGAAATTATACTGAGAAGTATTATTATCTAATTTATGGTCGAAATACAAGACTGCAGGAAATGTTAACAATTTTCATGTAATATTATTATATTACTCATTTGTTGCTGTGTTTTATTAATTAATAGAAAATGTCTTCTTCTTCATTGATCCTTAGCCGGCTACTGTGAAAGCAGTCATTGGCCATTACGCCTGGTGGCGTCTTGTAAGGATGCCACAAACTGCTTCCACTTTGCTCGGTCGGCGGTCATCCTTCGTGCAGTGCCCCAGCTCTGGTTCATTCTTTGCATCTCCGCCAAGTTGTATTTGGTTGTCCCCTCTTAGCTTTCCTTCAGGGGTCTATAGCATATCTGTTCTTGTGATGGCATAGGGGTCTCTTCTGAGGACATGACCAACCCAACTTCAGCGTGTGCCAGCTATGATGGTGTGCATGTCCTCTTGGGTGTTCCGAGTATGCAGTTCTTGGTTGGTGATGGTATTCTGCCAAAAGATTCGGAGAATTTTCCTTGTGCAGACTGCGTAGAAAGAGGACAATTTATACATTTCCTTCTCTGTTACTCTCCAGCATTTCAAACCATAGAGAAGCACATCAAGTACACAGGTGTCACATAATCTTAATTTGGTGTTTGTGCTGTACTGAGAGGACTTCCAGATGTTGATTAGACTAGCAACGGCTGTTCTCGCTGTATTCATTCTGTTGTTGATGTCTTTGCTTGTTCCGCAAATGTGTCTATCTGTTCCAGCTTCTGGGTCCTTATTTTTATGGGCTCAGCATGTCCACATTGAGTGTCATGACTTCTGTCAAATCTATCCCGTCATTATAATTGTTTCTTCAGTTACCATTCTTATTGGCTATTCGCGTTATTAAATTATTAACTCACGTTATTCTTTAAAGTACCTTTATTTGTTATTTACTTATATAATATAATATCTGTTGACGTCTTATTTTCTTTTTATCATATCGCTCTATGTCCTTTATATGCTACATACAAACTATTGTTACAAAAAGAGTACCTAAAGTCCGTGTGCAACTTTAAACTTTAACAACTTTGGATGTACACATGATAGAAGCACGTTTTAAATGACATTTAAAACATAATTATATATATTCTTAAAACACAGTTACGGGATCTAAAAAAATAATTAAAAGTTTATAACACTAACATTAAAAATGCATAAATTATGCTTTAATATGCTGTTTTTAGTGTGCTTCAGTCATGTGTACATCCAAAGTTATTACAGTTTAACGTTGCACAAGAACGTTAGGGACACCTTGTATATTATGTCTTATGCACTTACTGTCAAGTATAGAATAAACTATTTTAGCTGTTAATTATTTATGTCCTTATTCAATATGTACTCAGTATTATTAATAATACTTATTCTATTGAAAGAATGATTTTGTATTTTATTTAAATTATGTAAATTATTACATGTCAATGCAAAGCAATGAATGCGCTTGAAATATATTTTAAATGACAACGCCTCAGCCTTAATATTCTGATTATTAGAGCACCAGGTCACCATAAAGCCAATGGATTAGCTGAATTTGCTGTGAAACTCATTAAGGGTATGATGAGAAAGACTGTTCAAAACAATACAGATGCATATGAGGCACTACTTGAACTTCGTAATACGCCAAGACAAATTTAAACAGTTACTAGGGAGTCAGAATGCACTATCAAGGTAAATTTAACAGTTACTAGGGAGTTCAACAGGATTAACAGGTCAGTCAATTCAAATACCTGCGCACATTAATAACAACGGTTGGAAGATGCATCTCAGAAGTGAAGAGCAGAATGGCTCAGGAAAAAAACAGCATTCTATAAAATGAAGAGTATTTTATGCAATAATTCTTTGTCATTGGAAGTAAGAAAGAGAGTTCTTCAGTGTTATCTAGAACAAATCCTGACACATGGAAGCGAGTCATGGACAATTATTAAACAAGTAGGGAAGGCACTAGAGGCAACAGAGATGTGGTTTTACAGACGAATGTTAAAAATGCTGTGGACAGCCAAAAGGAGTAACGAGGATGTCATGAAAGAGGCCAATGCGCGATGGAAACTTATTTCACAAGTTAGAAAGAAGCAATTCACTTTTTTGGGGGCATGTTATGAGAAAAGGAAACCTGGAATATATCGTAACAACAGGCAAGATTGAAGGACGAAGAGATATGGGAAGACAAAGAAAGCAAATACTGGACAGTTTGACGTCGTGGCACGGAAAAAAGTCAACATCAGAATTGATAAATTGTACTCGGGACAGGAAGTTGTGGAGAGACATGATCTCCTACGCCACTAGGCATGATACTTGTAGAAGAAGAAGAAGTAACGTAGAAATTAAGGAAGCTAGAAAATTATTGTATGGAGTTATTTTAGAGGAAAATATACAATGTCTTCCTTTTTTTATTTATGTTAGTGCACTTTAACAAACATTACAAATCAATGTGCATTCATTCCATTGCATTACTGTGCATTATAATATGCATGTATTATAACATAATATCTCGTATATAAGGGAGCCTCTGAGAAGACAAAGGCAGAATATGAATACGCCTCCCTCAGCAGGCTACTGATATGAGGTTCGTGGAACTGGCAACCTCATCATATTAAACACATTGCTACATAAATGTAGCAAAGTTAGATTTTGCTGGGGAGGTTATGATGGTATCCTAAAAGAATGAAATCCGTGTATGTATTAACCGTGTGAGGTCAAGCACATGTAGGCCCCTGACTCTATAAATGATGATGATGAATTATGTGCAGGGAACCTAACGCTACCTCCCTAGATCTCACACGGTCACTATTTTGGCTCTAGTGTTTGGTGTATGATGTACCTAGTGTCTAGGGGAGAAATGAAATGATGGTACACAACACAAAAACACTTTAAGTTTCTATGAGGAAGTGAATAAAACCTGTGGTTAAGTTTTTCTTTAAATTTGATAATTTTTTTGTACAATTTATTTTGCCTGTCCAGTCATATCGTTTGGACAGGTCTTTAAAAATGAGGACAAGATAGTTTACATAAAAGATTAACTAAAATTATGTGGACAATCTGCCCAAATAACTACAATGTTAATATATGTCTTTCCTGTTGGAATGTTCACAGCTTAAATTTATTCTTCTAAGAGGGAGAGTCACTGTGTATGAGGGGCTGTATTATCATCATACCCCATCAACTTCCTGAGTATGATTTGAAATACCAAGGTTTATTTAACACGAAACTGTCAGATATACCCAGGTCCTTAACATATCACCTGGGGTTTCTTGTTGAATGATAAGGTATTGTGTAGTTGCAGAAATATCGATATCACATCACACGCTCAAGCTCCTGCTGTTATCTCTTGAAAGCATACATGAAATGTCGGAGATTTCTTGGCGTTATCGTCACTCCTCAGGTTTCCTGTCACCAGCTGGCAACAGGAAACAAAACCTCTGCAACAAAAGGACACCCTGGCCTTTTACATCTGATCACTTATTCTTTTATTTAATTTCATACGTGGGTATGGGGTCAGCCTCGCGTGCATTTCAGGTGCACTCACCCCTAATTTTTCATGACTCCCACCTTGCTGTGACCACCCCTCAGGTCCCTATGGCAGATACGCCACTGTACGTTTACATAGTTTCCCTCAATAATATAATGTGGGGTAACCACATTTCCTTTTATATATTTTTCTCATCTTTTTCTTTTTAAATATAAATGCTTCAGGCATGTTGAACAGTGTTCCTTGAACACGGAGGCTTACTAATATACTCTAATACAATAATATTCAAACATAATCATGACAACATACATTAGTTAGATACATTTCAACGTGAGGACTCAACAATGTCTGCTCCCGGCACGTCCTTCACTTTTTCCCAATAGCAGTATCTAACTTTGGTAAGTGGATTAAACATATTAAATTCATAAAGCATTCTTACCACAAATCAAGAAATATAAACAAATGACGCTGACTTTGCAAAGAAATGGCCTCAGTTTCTTCTGCTCCGTCCAGACTGTGAAATACTTATTTAGTTATTTAATTTACTTTTAAATTTATCACAGCTGTTCTCAGCGTATCTGAATAAAAAATACTGTTCAACTGGCAATGAATAGTGAAAGCTTTTTGCTAATATTTAATAGCACTGGCCAATCGAAAGCTTGCGACTACCAGAATTCAAATGCAGTGTTTGAAAAACAAAAATAATTCCAAACATACTCTGCGTCTGGTAGTCGATTGGCCAGTCTGCTTTAGTTATGCCAATACAAAACATTGTTAGTTTTTGGTAACAATGTTCCTACCGCTCCCCTCTCCTCCTATACTCTTGTTACCCAAGCGAATTTGAATTTACCTCAATGCCTCCCTTCTAAGCCGGTGTCCCCTCTAACGTTATGAAAAAAACAAGCAGGAACAACAGTCTGTTTGGTCGTGCGTCCGTAGACATTTAGTATTTTCTCAATAACTTGGCTAATACTGGGACTATTATATTATTTAAAACACATTCTTGCTCAATGGACTCTAAGCTATACTACCATATGATTTTTATGTTCAGTTTCATTATGGTTTTAGATTTTCAATTTTGTCACCGGTCATCGTCAAATAAATATTTTACACAAGACGGCCATCTTCCCCTCTCTTCATCTCGCTAGCATGTATTTTTCAAATAACTAACTTGTTTTTGTGACGTCAGAAACATTACCGCGAGGAGAAATAAAATTGTCTGCGTGTTTTGCCTCTGTTGGCTTTGTTCCAGCGTGTATATATGCATGGCGGACTATCAAGCGAAGCGGGGTGTTGGCGTGGCGGGTTAAGAATTGGAGTTAATAATTTGTATTGTATCGTGTAACACTACCAAAAAATGTAAGGATTACTACTTATTACCAGCGTTAAAGTTAACTATTACGTTAATTCAGATAGTTATTTTGCGGCACACTTCCGCAAAATCGTTAATTACAAGTCTAGGCTGCAAAATTTATGCAGCAGATCTGGCAAAATGTTAAATGTTGGTAGTACGTTTTCGAAACCGAAACCAAAACGCGTGTTAGATTTTTACCGTGGAATCGTTCTATAGGCTTTAGCACTGCACAAAAGGCAGCGTTGCTGGCGTGTGAGAGCATCACCGTCAGACACAATAGGGCTGGTTTTATTTATTATCATTTTATGACTAAAATCTTACTTAAATGAGCCATTATTCTCGCAGATTTTACTACAATAAACCACAACCGTAAGAGAGCATTAGTGCGCAGGCTTACTGCTAGAAGGTCAGCTGTCAGGGCAGCTCTATGATTCGTAAGGGATGAACAAGGAAATAAATTAATGTAAAAGAACGGTGTGATAATATTTGTAAAGGCGTGCATTAGAATCCAAAATATTTGATTATATAGAAATTGTGAATTTTGTTTTAATAAAGTGTCTTGTTTATTTAAGTCTTTTAAAACCTTGTTAAGGATTTTAAAATATAAAAAGAATATAGTGCTTGTTGCTCTATTTAAAAGGTAAAGATAGTCACATAGCAGAACATGCCGTAGGGGAGTAAAGTGTTAGATACTTCATTATATTAGGTCCAGGATCGAGAGATGGAGTGACCAGTTCCCTTTCTCGCTGCCTTTTCCTTCCTTAACTCAACAGCAAAATTAGGTGTCCATTTACAACTGGGCAGGCTGGAGCGTTGAAATACCGTGAATCTAACCCGGCACCTTTGCCGCCAGAGACCACCGCTCTTACCACTCTGTCAATCGGACACTTCGGTTCTTCCATAGAATTATTAATTTATTTAACTTTAAAAAATTTTCTTTTAGCTAGATTAGCAGGTTCAGAAAATTTGCCTGGTTTGAGAATGGGGCAATATTTATCACGATGTAGTCGCTATTTATGCAGTCTTGAATTCTGACTCAAATTCACATCATCACCATTATCATCATTTAGTGTCCCTAAAGTTCATGTGCAACTTTAAACTATAATAACTGGATATACACATGACAGATGCAAATTTTATATGGCATTTAAAACATAATTTGTCTAGTTTTAAAATAATACAGTTTACATTTTTAGACTTCAACATAACTGCCATCGTTTGTCACATTTTACTCAATCCGATTTTTCCATCATCATTATCACCATCATTATCTCCATCATTATCATCATTATCACCATCATTATCACCATCATCATTATTACCATCATTATCATCATCATTATCACATCATCATTATCACCATCATCATTATCACCATCATTATCACCAGCATCATTATCACCATCATTATCATCATCATCATTATCACCATCATCATTATCACCATCATCATTATCACCATCATCATTATCACCATCATTATCACCATCATCATTATCACCATCCTGTTAATCTCCAGCATTCCGCACCATAGAGAAGGACAGAAAGCACACAGCTCTCATATAATCTTAATTTTGTGTTTGTGCTGTACTGAGAGGACTTCCAGATGTTGTTTAGACTATAAAAGGCTGTTCTTGCTTTGTTCATTCTGCTATTGATGTCTTTGCTTGCTCCGACATCTGGTGTTACTATGCATCCTGGGTATTATAAGGTGTCAGTCTGTTTTAGTTGTTGATTCCTTGCTGTTATGGGCTCGGGATTGCTCACATTGAGGTTTGTGACACGGAGCTGCTCATTTCAGAAGACTATATCACTTTTTAATACCAGTGGAACAAGATGTGAGAAGAAATCACTGGCATTGCTCTAGACACACATTGAGAGAGCCAGCTGATAGCTTTACAAGGTAGTCAATGTTCTGGATTCCCTAGAGTAAGAGGAAATAGAGCGGGAGCAAAAATCAAAATACACACTCACGAAGTAACGAATTAGACATACTGTGACAATACGGTTTGTGCATGTACTTTGGCGCTCTTCTCTCCCTCTTTCATCGTCCTATTATTTGGGTGCACTTTTCATAACTGTCGTTCTCTCCAGCAGTATCTCTTCATTTTCCTCATTCATCGTTCTATTATTCGGCACAATTTATGCCCTATATTTTTTGCTCTGAAGCCGCTGCCAGACTTGTTTACGTTTCACCAGGTCAACTGTATTATTATCGAGGTTAATTAGACCGGTCAGCGGATAATACGTTTATCACCTTAGGCGTCTAGCCACCTTTGTTAGGGACGCTCTTTATCGACGCAAGCTGATCGCGCACGATCGATAAAAGAAAGCCATAGTGTCTGTCTGAGAAATCCGTCTGGGGGATCTACGCCAACACAGGTGATAATTACATAATCGCTTCCGCTATCCCGTCTTGGTATCAATATTACCGAAAACCTGTCTGGGGAGATTATGCTGGAGCATTAATGAGTTCACAGATTTGTTTGTGAGTTTGCATAAAGATGCAAGCGGAAGTATTACAGCCTTATTAGAAAGAGGTCACGCGCTGGAATTTTAAAATATAATATTTTAAAACACGCGGGGGGGTATTATGCTTTAACACCCTAACCCATATAGTCTAAAGAGCTTACCATTGGCTTGATTTGGGAGCCGGAATAGACTTTGACTTCCATTGGCTAATTCGTCGGAAGTACAATCTGGGATTTGAACTGAGAAATGGGAATATATTCTAGCGAAATTGGAATCACAAATCAGATTGCATCGTCACGTCAATCTAGCAATTCATCATAGCCAGAGAGAGAAGGATCGGACAAAGGATTCCAAAATTTTATGTGAAAGATCGAAGTATTTGGGCAACTTTGAAACTTAAAAGTAAACCCGCATTCTTAAATACAAAGACTGGAAACTTAAAGGACCGGGATCGAAGTATTTGGGCAACTTGAAACTTAAAAGTAAATCCGCATATTTAAATACAAAGACTGGAGACCTACGGAATCAGATCACCCGTCATAAGTGGAATACTAAACGTTCCCAGACCAAGTGATTAGAAAGCATCAACGTGCTGTGTCCATTCTAACTGTGCCAGGAGATTGTTTTCCCAAAAGTTACTTTCGGGTAAGTGTAAACATTTATTTTACAAATGTGAATTTGACATGTTTTCCTTGCTAAGTGGTTATATACGAGGCTGGCAACTTGTGAAAATAGTATATTCATAAACCACTACAGCAAGCGCTGTTGTTTATTTTATGCTAATTCGCTCAGAAACGCGAAAGCAGCAGCAACCCCAGACTCCGAATTGAGCAGTGATAAGTAATGATTACATCCCATGTGTCTAAAGTGTATAGTATCATTTTGTGAGATATATATCTTGTTAAATGTAATTCAGGCAAATCTTTGCATTTCGCGCTGTCCAAGCACATATTTTCCCAATTTAATACCCAGTAGAATATTGGTGATTTCTAAACATCTTTCCTGAACTACGCTGTGTATAACTAAAAGAATGTAATTATTTAGAGAGGCTAACATTGGTGGGTGGACATTGAGACAATGCACCTGTTAATCTTCCAACCAAGTGTACTTATCAGGGGCATTTGTTCTTTTTAATTTTGTCTAAAGTTCGTGGAACGAAGCTATCAGACTATTCGTGTTAAGAAGCCACAAGACGAAAGTTCGACGTCACTAGTTGTGAAGTAAAAGCAGGGAATTAACACTAACCGCCTAAATTGGACAGGTTTTGTGAAGAAGTACCCTCATAACAGAAGAATTGACGAAACCACTGCTGCAGGACTCACTTAGACCAGCTAAGTTTTTTTGTACAAGGAAACAGCAAAATGACAAATTTAAAAAAAAATATCAATCTTCAAACCAAAGTCTCAGTCAAGACAATTTTAATTACACCTAAAAATCACCATCATTTCAATTTTATTTTAACTTGTTAAAACTAATTGATTATTAAATTTGTTACATGTTATTTTAACACTAAATAATCATTGTTTAAACAGTTATTATCAGTATGAAAGCAAACGTATGAGCAAGACTCTTATATATATATATATATATATATATATATATATATATATATATATATATATATATATATATATATATATATATATATATATATATATATATATATATATAATATATAACACTTAGACATATATTTACATATATAGAGCTAATTCTTAGAAAAGAATTTCACTGGATTTACACCAGCTAGGGGCTTGAACGGGCTAAAACAATTGCTTAATTCTTCACAAAAGACGACGGTTCAGGTATAAGTTAACAATTGCTCTGCCCTATGCAGCATTGTTCTGAAAATATCTTGTGAAAATTCCCTTGAGATATAAGTAATTTTATATACTCTTGCGTTAGGCTACTGATGGACCACTACTGCAGAGCTAAGGGGATTCAGTCCATGATACATAATCCTAATGGGGATAGAGTAGACATGGTAAGCTCTGGAAAGAATTGCACAGGATTGAAAGGTAATATTGAGGCATATTTGGAATCTGGTGTAAGGACCATATTTTCTTGACCATACAACACACTAGGGGTGATGTGGTCAGCATTACCCCGGCCTCCCTAACCTTCTCAGAAATCGGTACCCAATTCATGAGGCAAGATCGACCTGCGTTTTTCGGTCTAAAAAATTCCACCTCACCTGGGGATCGAATCATGGGCCACAGAGCCAGGAAGCAAGCGCACTAATCACTGCGCTACCGAGACTCCTCAGAACTGAACGGCTTATCGTGTAGTTTTTGGAGGATTTTGCTCATTCGGGAGTGGACAGAAAATGGTTGAGTACCAGTTTCGGAAATTCTGAAAAAGATCACTAGCTGACTGTCAGGAGTTGTCACGTCGTGCACTTATTCTTAATTTGGTTAGGTTTTAAGGACCATCTTCATTGTACATGGACAACTCCCTACGTTGTCAGATATCATCCCTTAGATCACACACGGGATGATATCTCAGCACAGTGCATGAGCTCTTTAGCACCGAAAAGGATCCAAATGTGTGTATACAGAAATTACTCATTCTATAAATATTTATGTGGCGGGTAGGTATCTTAATTTTTTTAAATTTTATCAGGGCAGCGGCCTTGTGGCCTACACTTTACTATTTCCAACCGGCATGGGATTTTTAACGTGCGTAACTTGCACACGGGATCTCCTATTTTTTTGCCATTATCCGAGAAAGCTAGGCATCCGAACTCACTTCTCAGGAGACCAGGAGAGAGTGTGGCCGCCAGCGCTAACAGATGGTTACCTCACATGGCCCTTGTATACCCAGGTTCTTTGCCTCAGTAGATAGCGATGACTGATGAAGATGGATGTGTACAACTACACACATAGTGATCATATAATACGAAGTGGTACTTCTATATAAAACTTGAGGAACACCGCTCGAACAGGAACACTATTTATTTACGCTGTGCAACAGTAATATTAATTGGACCTCCAACAATTTGGTCCTGTCGACATTCTTTCATACAGCTCACTTGCCAATGATAGTAGACTCTGTATTGCGTTGCACTATCTGGCTGTCTTTAGATTTTTCTGCTGCTTATCTTCTTTCTTCTTAAAACTGCTTTAACTATTTAACTATTACTGCTCACGTTCAGGTTATTGGGTTGTAATTACCGGACGACTCCAGGGAAAGATTCTTTCCCTGAACCTAACTGACTTCTATACTGGCCCGAATAACAGGCCCACTGCACTATCTTAACTACTGCACTCTACGTACCACATTAACGAATGAGAGCATAACACTCTCTTCCATTCTTCCACTCATTGTCAGGATATCACAATGCATATGTTGAAGACTTGTACTGCACAAATCTGCGGAGGCAGATTTGTGAGTTCACATAGAATCTTGAGCAAGTCACTGTCGTCTCAACATGGCTACCCTCGTGTACTGGGGTACGTGCGACTTGAGTGAGGTGCTGAAAAGCGTGACTAACTGGTTTTGTTAACTTCTGTTCGGACTTTATGGGAATCCGTCTCATGCACATTGTTTTGGCGCATCCCCTTTTTCTACTCTTTCTAGACTATCCTATGTTTCATTCTCACTATTCGTTCCCCTTATCTGCCTCAAGAGTATGACATCATTATGACCACTTGTTCTGAAAACAAACATATTCATTCGTTAACTTTTAAGGTGGAGCGTATATGAAGCTTGTTTGCTGCTTATTATACACTGATTTTAGCCTGTTAAATGATCACCTGTTAGACAATGACACTGCAATAGATGAATCTTCAATGATAAGACTGTTGGCATTTAGAATTAAACGTAAGGCTAGCTGAGATGCACGTATGAGAGGATGCATCCGTCGTGTATGCAACCAGAGCGTTACAGGAACAGTTAGCGTTCACATTCTTTGACATATACTGAGGGAGACTGAGCACCTATGAGTTTGCCCGGAGTGCAGTAATGTCGATTCTGCTCAACAATAACAAAACTTACTTTAGGAAAAAGTTACAGACTTTCATAAAAGGGTGCTTGCGTAGAATATAATGATTGAATTGGTGTAACAATACCTCTAATACCTCTGTTTGACTGCAGTTCTGTGAGGGTGATAGGTCAAGGTTAATTTGACTCTATCCGAAGTGGGTTTATATTGAGGTTTGAGGGCCTCCTGATGAGAGATGGGGAGCACACGTTTTAGTTTCTTAGTATGTATTGTGTACATCCGGTGGTGACAGTCATTTCCTTTTCCGGGCACGCTCGTCCGTTCGCGGGAAGCACAACTGGTAGGACTTCGATGTCTTAAGGGAAGTACCTAGGTTTAATTTTTATATTTTTTAGGTTCTTATGTGTCCTATCTGGCCTTCACTTTCTTTCCTTTCCCTGACGAAGGCCTTGTGGCCGTAACGTTGGCTATTTTCTTTGTCTTTTGTCCTCGTAAGACGAATCACCTTTTTTCGATTTTTTATTTCACACCCATCCATTATACACGAGTGATGTCCGTTGTTTATTTTAATCGAGTTACTTGATTGACAGTTCACGACTTCAGTGTCAACTTAGGTGAACCTGACCTTTAGTTTCAGTTTCGTAGCAATTAAATTGTGAGAAATAATTCCTGCATGTGTTTGTTTGTGCGTTTTTAAACTAACTTTCAATTTTATTATATTAGACTATACTGTCTGAAGCGATGCTGCCTACGGAGCATGCAGCCCATGTTGTATTATTCACTATTTCCCTATTATATGTTAAATTTTACTTTATGACTCAGATGTAATTATGCATCTGAGCCTTGCACGGTCACACCTCTTTTTTTCCTTTAATATTTTCTCTTGCCACAAAATATTCCAACTTTCTTCTTCTCATAGCATGGTCCAAGGAAGTGGATGTCGTCGTTCTGTTATGCGTAATGAGCTTCCTTTGGGCACTGGAATTTTTACGACATCCTCATTACTCTTTTTTGTTAAGCTGCCATTGTTATTGTTAACATTATTCTGTAAAACCACATCTCTACAGCTTCTACTGATTGTCTTGTTTGTCTACTAATTGTTCATGACTCTCTTCCATATATCTAGATTGGCTTTCTGTAACAATAAAGAACTTTCCTTCTTACTTCCATTGACGAAAATATGTTACCTGAAAGGTTTTTCATGTTGTGGAGCTCTGCTACTGTTTGGACTATCCTTATATAAGTTAAGGTTTGGTTATTTTGGGTTCTACTTTCTTTCAGCTTAGAGTATGGCTTCTTAACATGTGGTCAATGGACCCTTTTGGGGCCCGGAAATGGATTCTAGGAGGTCCGTGTATATAGCCTAAAATTTAAAATATTAAAGGATGCTTCAATGTATACTTTTTCAAAGAAGGATCCATAGTCTTTATTGGACAATCAAAGCGGTACATGGCTTGCATAGGACAATTGAAGGAGTACGCAGCGTTCATCGAACAATCAAAGGAGTACGCAGCGTTCATCGGACAATCAAACGTGCCCATGGTACCTTAATAAATTAAGTTAAGAATCCTGGTTTAGAGAAGTATTTCCCATTTTTCTTTAACATTTTTCTGGATTGGAATGATCAAAGGTCGGAGTTTTTGTTTCCTGTAGAAGACAGAGTTGACGGCAAACGTGCAAAAGGAAGACATCGCTAAAAATGGGAAGATAACATTAAAAAATAGACAGGAAAGAGTCCTACCAGAATGCACCATTAAGACAAGAGACAGAAGACGTTGGAGATCAATTACAGCCGACCTTCGATATGAAGATGACACCTGATGATGATGAGAACTTTAGAGGATATTTTGTTTGGATTGCCTTCCACTGTCATTGAAGGGTAGTTATAGCGAGACTAATCATTAGTTCTTCTCTTTGGATTGCGTGTTTGTTTCATTCCAAATGTTAACGGTTAAGAACAATGGGGCGATTTTATGATAAAACAAGCAAGTCCCCCGCCAAAATATGGCAGGCAATAATGATACTGTATGCCCTGATGACGGCACTAAATTCTCCTTTGCTCATTTCATTCGTTTCTATTTTTCTTCAGAAGTACAGAAACACGGAAACAGTATGGCTCGAAAGCATAAAAGCTTCATCTTTGATGAACAATGAGGCTTTCATTGCATTAGCTCCAGTGAGTGTCGTTATTTGTATATCCTCCTATAGATGAAGAATTACAATATAAATCCGCTGTAGGTGCTATCCATGCACCGTTTACACACTAATCACGAGCTAGGTTGTAGATACTCTGTCTATATCCGGATGACCGCTAATACGTGCGGGGTTTTGAATGACCAGAAACACACACAAGACGAGGTCACTTGATGACAAGCGGTCCACGGCGCTATTATCCAGCGCGTGAGAAATGTAGACCTGCGTACTTGGTATTAAATCCGGTTTGGCTGGCTTGACTTTAAGTGTAACTGAGTGCTCCGTTTAAGCACAAAGTCTGGTGTTATAAATTCTGCTGAAGACGCTGCGCTGATAGATACGTTGGAAGCCGCAATGTTCTGACTGGTCATAAAGAGGCGAGTAGGAAACCACTACTGCCAAATTCAATTTCAGATTTTGCTTTGGCTCTCTAATTACTGCGTGAGCTTATTTCCCATTAGAGGGATGGGCGTTGACAAAGGATTGTATTTCAGGTAAGGGTGACAACTCGTGGTGCTAAATTGCTTTCAGAAAACCCGCGAGATTGAAGAGAATGTGACGTTCTTCACCTGACTGGAATCCTGCGATAGCAGTGGGTATCCTGAAAACTGAGACCCAAAAGAAACGACTTTTACATCAAGCAAACAATACAATTACGATAACGTTATAATAAACAGTTATGCTCCCCTATGGGATTTATAATTATGTTAATTATTGCTATGATAGTCTCGGGCTGTCTGTATCCAGGTGAGCCGCCCTCCTGTTACTTCCACTCTATCAATTATCAGCATGCGCCCGCATAGGCTAATATATTTTGTACACACATGCATCTGTCAGCAAATGTTCTGACAGCAAAATCTACTCCGTCTTCTTCCAACTCAACATACGGGAAACCTAACCCTGTAGTTCCAGCTGGGTGGGTATGCTATTCATCTTACAGCATTAAGTGAATTTACATAAAAATACAGCATTTGACATTACATAATAAATGGTATGCGCCCCTTGGGGTCGATTTACAAAAAGGGAAAAGGTATTAACCTCCCAAAATTTAACATGGAAAAGGCAATGTTTTTGCTATAATAATACAGTTGTGACTGAAACCTAAGGCTGCTTCCTGGACTGCCGTGAAAGTTATAAACTGGGGTCTAACTACACAAGTAGGCATATAATGATTCAACACAACCACTAGAAGTTTCTATTTGAAAGTAAAAAGTGACTATCTCCTATAATACAGTGTTATGGTGCCTGCACACCACTATTCAGTTTTAAGTGAATAACTTACTCCACTGATATTTCCTTAAAGTAATGACGCTTTTAGCTTACTCTTAACCCATGGTAAGCACTGAACGGACTATGAGGTTATGTCTAGTAAGCATCTGTTATCGTAAGTTTACCATTAACCCATTGTAAACAATAACACAGGGAGACACGTACTGCTTAAGCACCCGTTTAACTAAGGCGGTGGACGGCGCTACATTATCAATGAACTAATTACTGGGATAAATCACCTAAAATAATTCAAGTCACACTCCTATCAGTTATATGTAAAAGCTAACATGAATATATATATATATATTACCAAAGATATCTACTTACCCACGAGAAAAGGTAACACTATCTAGTTTGTGTGCCTACATCTACCTTTGTCTCATTTGGCCATCTACGAGCAGGAAAATTTTACGAGTGTGCTTGACTGAGTAAACCTATCAATATTTATAGTCTACCAGAGACGCTACCCACCATCGCGTGTTCCCACGGATGTACGGCGTAACGTAATCATGAGTAAGACAAATATTATTCTAGAGTCTACATCAGAAAACAACGCCCGCGAGAAAGTTTCCCAGATAGACATAATATTATTCTGTGAGCGATCAGGGGCCACAACGAAAAATCTCAAAATGAACGTGAGTTTTGTCTCCCCTTTTCTTCCCGCTATGGACTCGTAGTATAGCGGTTCGCTTCAAAGAAATTATTTCTCGCCCGAGATCAAACCTGTTACGAGCCACACGCATTTCCCCTAGTCAGACAAGCCCCAGGTGCAGCTTATGTAATATTATCTGACCGCGACTGACCAAGTGGGGAATTTATATTGAAGGCCAAAACGAATTAAAACCGCGGGGTGAAGTCTGAGAGGGAATAATGGGCTGCGTAGGAAAAATCTGGAAGAAAAGAAAACTGCAAGTGCAAAAAAATCGAGGAAACCATAACATTAAAAGATAAGAAAAATGGGACGTGTTGGTAAAATAAAATTTATCAGTCAAATCTGTGACATGCAGACATGGCCAAACCATCTTAGTTGGGACTGTTCTACTTGAGTCTGCAGGGAGTGGGATTTTAGGCCTTGACGTATCGTCTGGTTGTGGACCATGTCTCTTCTTGTTACTTCAACCACCTTCCTCAGATACCTCATTTCTGAGGTTTGGATCTGGCTTTTGTGGGTTGTAGTCATTGCCCATGACTCGCATCCATATGTAAAGACTGGGACATAGGTGGAGCGGTATACAGCCATCTTCGTTTTCTTACCAACCTCTCTCTTGCTGAGAAATCCTCGATTTATGGCCTGAAAAAGTCTCCCAGCTGCTGCTTTTGGAGTGGCCAACTCTTCTTTTATGCCTCCCTTTCGGTCTATAATAGCTCCGAGGTATTTAAAGTGGTCGACCTGCTCCAGGACCTGTTCTCCCAGTTTAATCTGATGTCTTCTTTCTTCTCGTGATATCACCATGGATTTTGCTTTAGAGCTGTTTATGACAATCCCTTTCTTCTCCAGCTCTTCCTTCCAGACTTGCAGGTTGGATTGGAGATGTGCCTCTGATTTAGCAATCAGGGCAACATCATCAGCAAATGCCAGCTCTGAAATACAGACCTGTCTCATCTTCCAGTACCCCATTGAATACTTTCTTGTTCTCTCCTTACATGCCTTGAGGACATCATCCACGAGGAGTATGAAAAGATAAGGTGACAGGATATCACCTTGTCTTACACCAGTGGTGGTCCTGAACTCTTCTGACTTATGGTTTACTGTCCTCACATAATTTCTGCAAGACTTGTAGAAGCTCTGTATAGCATGAATCAGAGGTGCTGGAATATTCTTCCTTGCCAAACAGTCCCAAAGTTTGCTCCAGGGGACCCTGTCAAACGCCTTTTCCAGATCTATGAAACAAAGATGCATCTCACTCTTATACTCAAGGGCCTTTTCACTCAGCTGTCTGAGTGTGAAGATTAGGTCTTGAGTACTTCGGTTCGCTCGGAATCCGCACTGGACCTCATCCAGTTGTGGCTCAGCTAGGCGTCGGAGTCTCTGCTCTAGGATTCTAGAGTAGATTTTACCAGGGACACTGAGAAGGGATATTCCTCTATGGTTTCCACACTGTCGATTGTCACCCTTTTTGAAAATTGGTGTTATGATGGCAATCTCCCAGTCCTTTGGTATGGTCTTGTTGTACCACGCTGCCTGTAGAACCCTTAAGAGTAATAGGTCGCCTGATGCTCCCATGTACTTAACCATTTCTGGTGTTATACCATCATGCCCTGCTGCTTTGCCCATCTTGATTTTCTCCAGTGCTGCCTTCAGTTCTTCCATCTTTATGTCATCTTCACCATCATTGGTTTTCTCTTCTGTGCTAGTGGTTATTATTACTGATGCTTCACCATGCTCACCATCCAGGAGTTCTGAGAAATATTCTTTCCATTACTTCCTTCGGGGCAGTAAGCAATTTGCCTTGCTTGTCCTTTATAAATTTGAGAGGGCATTGTTTTTCCTTCCTCTTGTTCTTTAGGGTCTTCTAGAACAATTTCTGGTTTTCTTGTGCATCTTTTTCTAGCTTTTCTCCAAATTCTTCCCAGGACTTCTGTTTTGCTCTAGCACTTTGTTCTTTGCTTCTGTTCTGAGTGTCACATATTCTCTATATTTTTCCATTTGTCCTGTTGTGTTTTTAGCTCCTAAGTATTGTTTCCATGCCATTTTCTTCTCTCTTATTTTCTCTTTGACTTCCTCTGTCCACCAAGGTGTCCTCTTTCTCTTGTTCCAATGTCGGACTTCACCGCATGCTTCTGCAGCAGCTGTCTTTATGATATCCTTGAATTTATTCCAGAGGGTTTCCAAGTCATCAAGTCGTTCTTCTGTGTTGCTCACTGCTGCAGCAATTAGCCCCTGATATCTGGTCTTAATTTCTGGCTCTCTCAGCTTGTAGGTCCTAATTTTCATTTCTCCCGCTCGTTTATAGATATCCTATTACAATGGGTCTTTGCTTTTGTGGCTTTACCTCTAACCATATGCATTCTATATCTATGGTCTCTAAATCGTTTCTGCGGCGATAACTGAGAGAAGTAGAAATATAAACTGCTAAACCTGTCTCTAATTGTCTACTAGAATCTCGCCGAATAGTTTAAAAACCATTACGTGCAATGTCACCATCTGTTATTTTCTCATTCAGACGACTTTCTGAAAGTCCAAAAACATGGAAATTTTGATTGAGAACTTGTGTGAGTTCTGGAAGTTTACCTAAGAGATGGTTTACATTCAGATGGCCAAGTCGTAAACCATTCATGGTTAGTAACTGTTCATAAGTACCTGGCATTTATGCTATGTAAAGAAGCTTGCGCTCAAATAAAAAGGTAAATAAATACTAAATTTAACAAATTTTATCAAGGAAGGTGAATTTATGGTGGTATTAATAAGTGGGGCACTTTAAAAATTAATTACAAACAATTCAGCTAATTAAATTACGTGAAAAATAAGTGAAAAGTGTAACAAATCAAGCGCTCATATCAGAGAGGAAAACAGTGTCTAAATATATATATATATATATATATATATATATATATATATATAAACAATATATCAACATATTATATATATACATAGACAACTAGGGATATATATGTTAATATTAGATATATGTTTAATATGGAAGTATATATTTATATTGATATATATATACGATTTATACACTATACTACGATATATATACATGAAATATATAATAGAAAAACAATCAAATTTTTAAAAAACTGGCTTTTACATGACAATAGGGAGGCACAAATAATTTAAATCAAGGCGCTTTTAGCTTGGAGTAAAAAATGTTCAAATTGAAAATAGAAGTGGGGGGCTTAAGCGCTTATCAAATAATTTTATATATGTAATTTAGGTAAACAACCTTACTCGCCCTTACATGGCTTAATAATAGGAATATGGTGTTAAAAAATTTAAACACAGGGCTGATGTAATGCAACGCCGGCCGCCTTAAAGCCACAAATAAGCTCTGGAAACCCATTCGGAGTTCGACCCATAGCCGTTTTGCAGCCTAAAAAATTTAACCTCAAATGGGGATCGAACCATAACCAGCGTGGGGCGCTAAGCGCTTATCATATATTTTATCCATAAGTGTGTAATGAAGTATAAAGCAGAAGTTAATTTCATGTAGAATCAGCGCCCCAGGCTTTTTGTCAATTTGATGTTACATTTTTTTACTGCAAGCTATAAACTCCTTGAAAAATTATTTGTGGCTTTTTAGTGCATTAAAACCCTGTGTTTAAAATATTTTATTTTCTTCTTTCTAGTGTTATGTTTTTTTTTTTTTGCTGTTTTTAAATTTAAGTCAAATGTAATCGATCCACTAATGACATTATCAGTTTGCGATAAACGAGTCTAGAGCACAGGAGGCGGATTTCATTATTCAGTATGTTACATGGAAAGTTAATATATATTTTTTTTAAATTTTGATAAGAGTTGTAAATTACATTTTTAAATGTAGTTGTCAGTTGTGTGTATGTCTGTGCACGCGCGTGCGAGAGTGTGTGTGTGTGTGTGTGTGGGGGGGGGGGGGGGGGGGAAGTTTAAATATTTCTCTCAAGAAAGACAATCCTGTTGGAAATAATACACCTAGATTATTTGCAGTTATCGCCTATTTCACATGATACAATTCCAAAAAAAAAAAATTAATATTAATTTTAATTTTATTCATTTTATTATTTTTACGACTGATTATTGTATTGTCATGGGGAATACACAACTATGCCAAGTTTCAAGCTATTGCTCATCTGGAAGTGATTGAAAAATCGATTGCAAGATTTGAAGGTGACAAGAGAGTGACAAGAGAGTGACAGACGTTGCAAGTTAAAGAAAAGCCTGTAAAAAACGGGAAATGTCAAGAAATTTTGTCACCGGAAAGCAACCGAAGCAGCAGTGTTTCTAAAAAAAAAAAAAACCAAAAAAAAAAAAAAAAACCTTCGACGCCATGAAGTATTTTGGGAGCAATATTGTTTTAACATCCGCACAATTTAATTTCAATTCCCCCCCCCCCCCAAAAAAAAAATTTATGCACCATAAAAAAAGACTACAACTTTGGTGGGGATCAAAATTGAACTAATAATGTGGCTAACAGATAAGAAAATTAGAAGGTTTAATTATCGCTTCTTAGAGTAACGCTTTTTTTTTTTATCACGATTGGGATTTTACCTAAAT
Source organism: Oreohelix idahoensis (assembly GCA_024509875.1). Classification (NCBI taxonomy): domain Eukaryota; kingdom Metazoa; phylum Mollusca; class Gastropoda; order Stylommatophora; family Oreohelicidae; genus Oreohelix; species Oreohelix idahoensis. Next base: position 96,684 of record JAMPIV010016391.1, read on the forward strand.
CCTGCATATTTGACGTAAACCTCCACCAGTGTATTACCAGGACCCGAAAGAGGAACAAAGAATAGTAACGATGTGACCTACTATGCATGTCATAAAAGCGACTGAGGAAGGCTTTGCATGGGGTCGGTGACCCCCATCCTGCAGAAATTTTAGAACCACAAAAACTTCAACAAACAACATGAACAGGTTAAATATTAAAATAAATAAATAAAACTCAGCATCCGAGACAAGAGAAGATCCGCTGCAAGTGCACTTTGATGCTATGATGCATACTTCCTGCAAAAAGAAACTGTTGCAAGGGTGGCTCTATGCTCCATTAGGAACGAACAAAAAAGAAATTAAAATTTTAATTTTATTTAAATTCCTCAGGTTACAAGTAAGCTTTCACAACTCAGTGTTCCACCAAAATGACAATGACTCCATTTCCGGAGAACACCGGCGGAAGACGACACACGACGAGGTTCTTCATTGACGACATCCTTGTCAGTAAACCCAAGCCCCTCCCCAGAGAACCTGTTGCACCAATCATCACAAGACCTCCATTCTTTGACTACGCCTCCTACGCTGCGGCCACCCTTGCAAATCCATGTCCGCTTTTACTAGCTCCGCCCTTCTTCACACAGAGTCATGCCACATTTCTAAATGGACTGCAAGATCACCCTGGATTTTTACTGTCTTCAGCAAGAAGTAAGTAGAAAAGAATAATAAGAGAAAACGTCTGCTACAACTGCTATTCATTTTCATCATAATCATCAGTACTACAGTTAAAGGGCCCCGGGCACAAATAAACTGGGGCCCTCCTTGTATACTGGGATCAACAGCTATATTAAATATACAGCACATCTGTATCAATAATTGAACTACTTACTTCATTATCAGCCCCACTCAGTTCCCCAACTGGCCTCCAAGAAATTGGTGTTAGGTCATCTTTGTCTGTGCCATCCGCTCAAGTCCTTTTCCTGTCTTCTTTCTTCCTTTTATTTCTATCTTTAGAATATTAGGCTTTTATATATATATATATATATTATATATATATATATATGATATATATATATTATATATATATATATATATATATATATATATATATATATATATATATATATATATATACTGTCACGGATTGCCTCCCCTTAGCTCTGCAGTAGTGGTCCACCAGTGGCCAACACTCAAAGTATGTAATATGGGTCTTCAAAGGTGTTTACCTTCGCACAAGATTACTCTTGGCAGAGTTGTAGATAGAAGGATGATGACGCTTCTATCTCATGGGAGTTTCACAAGATGTTTTCAGAAGTCAAGAACAATGCTGCATAGGGCAGAGCACTATTAATTTATATCTGATCCGTCACCTTTTGTGAAGAATTAATCAATGGTTTTAGCCCGTTCACGCCCCCAGCTAGTGTAAATCCAGCGAAATTCTTTGTATAGGTATTTGCTCTATAGATGTAAATATATATCTAGATGTATATATATTAATGAATCTTGCTCTTACATATGCTTTCATACCTATAATAACTGAATAAACAATGATTGTTTAGTTTTAAAATAACATGTAACAAATTTAATAATCAATTAGTCTTAACAGGTTAAAATAGCGATGGAATGATGGTGAATTTTAGATAGAATTTTCTACACTGAGACTTGGTGTGAGGAGTGATAAAAACAATCGTCCTTTTTCTGGTTCCTTTTATAAGAACTTAGCTGGTATAAGTGAGTACTGCAGCCGTGGTTTCGTCAATTCTTCTGTGATGAGAGCGCTTCTCCACACTACATGTCCAATTTAGGCGGTAAGTGGTGATTACCTGCTTTTAGCTCACAACTAGTGACGTCGAAACTTTCGTTTTGCAACTTCGTACCACGAATAGTCTGATAGCTTCGTTCCACGAACCCGAAGTAACTTTTGGGAATGCAATCTCCTGGCACAGTGTAGAATGGACACAGCAACTTAGGTTAGATGCTTTCGAATCACTTGGTCTAGGAAATTTTAGTGTTCCTCTTATGACGGGTGATCGGATTCCTTAAGTCTTTAGTCTTTGTATTTAAAAATGCGGGTTTACTTGTAAGTTTCAAAGCTGCCCAAATACTCTGTACTAGTCCTTTAAGTTTCCAATCTTTGTATTTAAAAATGCAGGTTTACTTTTAAGTTTCAAAGTTGCCCAAATACTTCGATCTGTCACTTATAATTTTGGAATTCTTAGTCCGATGTCTCTCTGGCTCCTGGGAGTTGCTAATTTGACGTCGCGATGCAGTCTGATTTGTGACTCCGTGTCACGGGACGCGAGTAAGTCTGCAATTAAATTCCTAAAACCTAATGGTAATATTTTGTCGGTAAATTTCTCACTGAATGAGTGTGTATTTCGACTTTCTATACTGATTGTCGGCACAGACATCGTTTCCATCAGTCGTGGAAAATTGACCAATTTTACAAGGAATGTTGACATAACAATAGCCATCGCTCGGCGTGAGTCTTGTAAACGTAATAACATTCACCTGTAGAAAGTCATAAATGTCGCCCAACAGGGAGACATTACATAAACAGTCCATCGCCGGACGTCGCGGGTGTGTTTACACAAAGCCAGTAATACCCAATTAGTATTTTGGCTAGTAATAGAACATAATGTGCAGGCGGCGACAGAAGGCCAAGTAATTTTACAATGAGTATTGTGGTCAGTCGTTCAGACAAAGTAATATTGGATTAAAGGAGACTGAAAGTCTGAGCCAGGGACAACATGAAAGCAGTATGAATACGAAATTATAACGAGAAGAACAACACTGTACGTGCCCCAAAAGACGAACGCAGACAAGTTGTCTCGGATAAGCAAAATATGAGAGCGACCATAGCAAAATAATACAGGAAATTTTACACAGTTTGAGGACGGAATGTCTGACTTTAGGAAAACAAACGAAATTTCACATGACACAGGAAGCGAACCCGAAAAAATCGCCCTAGGCGATCCAGACGATATATAACCCAACTATATTCATTGCTTGGCATTGGTAAGAGAAACCATTCCGCCAACCAAGACTTGGGGTTCTAGATTTCACGAGAAAGAATCAAGACATTGTGTCAGTGAAATTCGTATAGGGACACCAAGGTTAGTGTAATATATATTTTGTACTTTATCATTATTATGTCTTAACTTCATTCAGATAATATATACATATTTTCCATAAATATAACACTGTAAATACCAGTCACGTTTATTATAATATTATATTTCACACTAATAAGTACAGGTTGCAATAAACGCCATGCAGAGAATGATTATATTTATAAGATTGCACAGTTTCCAGTAACTATAACGAAGTAAATACAAGACACTTTTATTTTGCCTCTTACATTACATGTTAAACGTGCAGTAAACACCGCACAGCCCTTTCTTATAGTGATAAGATTTCACATACAAGACACTACAGGCGTAGCATAGTTTACGGGATACTTACAAAGGGTTCATTATTTTATCCATCACAGTGGTAGAGACAGGGACCATTTGAGATACTCATCCTTAGTCTACTACGTGGTTGGCGTTAATCACAGGACAAGCTTTAGAGTAGGGCCGACCGAGATACTGCGACGACACGCATCTCACACGTAATTAACGGCAACAACCTACCAATACTCCACGGGGGTCAGAAAGGAATTTACCAGGCGGTGAAGGGTCTTTCTATCATCGACTACCCACCCAAAAAGAAAGCAGAAAATACCCAGAAGGATTGCTGCATTTCTAAATAGCTGTCCACGTGAAATTTAATGATCTGAAGTGGCAGTCGCCAACGGATGATTTTTACAACAAGTGCCTTTGAGAAATTTAATGATCTGAAGTGGCAGTCGCCAACGGATGATTTTTTTACAACAAGTGCCTTTGAGAAACTATGATCAAAAGCTGCAAGAGCAGACGGGAGATTTTGTAACCCCAGTGCCTACCAAATTTATCGAGATCCTAAATTACATGCAGTAATGGACAGATTCTCCCTGTACAATTGATGCACCAACAAATACGAATATACAACATATTTCCATCATCGTCACCACATAAGCAAAATACCAAGACAACAAAAGGACATCTGCATAACAGACGAAGTCTCACCCGCCTAACATTGTGTTCAACCTCACCCATGAATAAGACACCTCGGACGCTCGGGACAATGTCAACACAGGCATTGTGAAAGACAAAAATACAAGCCGTGGACACCTGGCGAAATCGAGTGAACCGTCCAATGTTATTGTAGGCAGACAAAGACTTGTCCATTGTGTTCAAACAACCAGAGTTTATTGACAGTTAGCAAGAGACCAAGAAACACAAGATATCCTTTTTGTTAGTATTTAGGAGTTACTTAAATTCATCATCATCACATAGGGTAGACTTTAGATTCATTTGTGTATTTTGCATTAACTAATATCTTTCTTCACAGGGATAGTTAATGTTATTTCTAGTTGCATTTGTATCAGTGTAATTGAATGTTGTTATATTTCAGAACATTAATAAATGTTGTAGTTGTGTTTACCAACACACGTTATCACATATATAGAGAAGGAACGAAAGTGTGCGAAAGAGACATACTGTTCTTCTTCTCTTTCTCTTCTGTTCACTCAGTGTAATAGGGGAGTGGGGGCTCGTTAGTATATAGAGGGGGAGATAGAGTGGTAGGAGGTATATGTCACGAGATCCAGAATCACTGGGGCTATATGCTGGGAATTCATCCCAAAGTCTTATATTCACCTTCTCCACTCCTGCTGCTCATCTTCAACCGGGTGCCAGGCGAATCTGAGCCATTGACAAAGCCGGCACCTCACAGATAACTCTCTTTGGTTACCCTCACAGGGGTAACTTTGTGACATAATTGGGGGCTCGTCCGGGATATACCTTGGGACTTGCCCTAGACTAAAACATTAAATAATTCTTTTTTGCAAATTTTGTATAAACCTAGTCACTGTCTTCTATACTGTTCCTTATTCTACTTAGGTAGAGGGAAAGAACACAGAATAGAGTATTAGATAACTAGATATTCATATTAGATATTAAGATTAGATATTCATAATATATTAAGAAAGACATTGACACATGTTAGAAGATTACACCGTATTAATTTATATGCACTTTATTACTGCATCTGGTTACCAATATTGATTTGTTGTCATCATTATAAATTTACCTGGATTTTTGGTAGTACCACGTGGGACTCGATCAAAAGGCATTGTTGAAGTCGGACGCTTTGAACGAGCGACCCGACATTGTGTATTCCTTTTGTTCACAAGTGGACAATAGCGACTAAGCCACTGAGACGAAACATTTTAGTATTGTTTTCTTGGTAGGCAGGCAGTTGATGGTCAGAAATATTTAACTGGTATTCTTAGCAAGCCTTAGAATTGTATTGCCAAGGTTTTCTTTACTATTGTCATTTACCTGTACGGTTGTAAAGGTTATAGCGAAGCATACGGGAAATTTGTTTTGGTTCTCCCTTTGGCCAAGGGCACAAATTTTTTCTTCGCCCTATATTTTTTTTCTCTCACATAATTTTGAGTAGCGATAGGCAGATTGAATTCTAGCTTGATCATGGAAGATTTGATGCAAATTCGCGCTGCGATTATCCAGGAAGCAACTAGTTTAAAACTAGAAAAAGGAGAACTTATGGAATATGTGGAAAAAATGTTAACGGCGCACAAAGAAGAGAGAAAAGACAAACTTGCAGAGCAAGAGAGAAAAGATAAACTAGCAGCAGAAGTAGAGCAAAGAAGATTGACATTAGCAGCGGAGAAGGAGGAGAGAGAAGCCAAGAAATTAGAAGCTGAGAGAGAGAGAGAGAGGCCGAGTATAGGAGATTCAAGGCAGAGTTAGAGAGAAATAAGGCAGAGAGAGAGCACGAACTTCGGATGAAGAGGTTGCTTAAAGCATTTGAACTATCCACAAGAGTTGAACCAGAAATATGTATTTCGGCCCATGAAGTGGCAGACGAGCTATCATATCGCCTAGAGGACACACCATCTTCGCCTTGCATTACGACATATGCAAAGAAATCTGCAGGAGAAACTGATTACGAGAAGGGCGCAGTTGACCGGTATCAGGGGAAGAAAGACAACTTGCTTTGCAATCCACATAGACAGGAAACTCAACACAACTCCTTTTCTCAGAACCAGAGGCAAGGGGAAAAATGGTGCCGGTATTGTCGCATGAAAAATCACTACACCAGTGAGTGCCGAAACCGCCCTCCTCTCCATCGCTTGGCGTATATAGAAACCCGAACAATGAAGGACAAAAAGTCCCGGAGAAAAGAGGGGGAAAAATCACACCCGGCGGTAGTTAATTCAATGGATTCCAGACACCGCTGCAGAGATAACGGAAAGTTATTAAAAGGCACAGAAGAACCCACTCTAATTGCGAGCGGTACCTTCGATGGATCTTGCAAGGGGACTTCGAATAAAACAATTTCACCTGGCATCACAGGGAAGAAGAAAACAGGCACTTGTCTCCTGACATCAGGAGAACAATTATTACCTTACTCCACCGGCCCTTCTACGTGGAAAGAAGCGACCGGACAGGAACGGGCATTCGCTATTATCCACGGAAATAGACAGTTGCACACATCGCCTAAGTCTGCCTTTACCCAAGACGAGGAAAAGTCAGATCCTACCACTTTTAAAACTTACGGAGAGAAATGTGTGCCTTTAGAAGGTATAACAACACATACGATTATCGGGACAGGGTGGACGACGGACACGGAGGCACCCCCCGACTCTCTTCAAAAGGAGGTAGAAGAGGATTATGAGGAGAAAAGTGTGGTAGAGCCGGCGGGGATACAGCAGCTCAACACCCATGGGACTCCGATTCTATATGTAGGCGAGACAAAAACTAAGCGGATAGAGAGAAGGAAAGACACCAGGCGACACAAGAGGAAACAGCTTGGTGTACGCGCTTTATGCAAGGCACAGCGCAGATGCGCGAAATTTACAACACACTGTACCCGATATAAATGGACAGATGGGTTGCACCGTATCTTGAATTATGACCATTCCACGGGCAAGATACACAAGATACGTAATAAGGACAAACAAGGGCCAACTTTGATCCGTCGTCGGATTCAAAGATTGGTTAGCAGAAGAAAGAAGTGGGGAAACATTTTTTATTTCGACAGAGCGAAGAAAGACACACTGAGAGTTAGTGTCAATAAGAATGGACCACTCAAAAGAAAGAAGAGGTTTAAACCTGGCAACGAATATTACAAGGACCCTAATGCAAAGGGGCGGAAAAGGAAAAGTGATATTGTAGGGACGGCGACTAGCGCCCGGATTCCCTCGGAACACAACGTTGTCAATAGAGAAAGAGCGGAAGAGGTATTCGATTCCAGGCTGGAATTCGATTCGAAAATCAGTTCAAGACTGGTTAGATCAGAACAATTGACTGATGGAACTGTGGAAATTCAGGTCACAGGTAACGGCGATCCTCCAATGATGGCGGCTATCGCCCGGACTCCCATTGAAGGCAGATATGTCAAGGGAGAACTACGAACGGCAGTTTTAAATGATCATACATACGAAGTCATTTTAGGCTACAAATATGTGAGTTTAGGAGACACTCGTCAATCAAGAGTCACAGCTGCAGTGCAGACAAGTGACCAAGCGAAGGAGAAGAGACAAGGAGACGAGGTTCACTTCCATCCGCAAGAGCTGAGACAAGCTCAAATGAACGATAAATCGGTAGAACTGTGTTTTAAGAAGAGACTGAAGGGAGACAATCCACCAGAACCAGGAGACTGCTTTAAACAGCAAGGACAACTCCTTAGGAAAGTAGAAAAGCGCGGATATGAGTATAAGCAACTGGTAGTACCAGCACGATATAGATTTTATATCTTAGGTATGGGACATGCTAGTGAATCTAGTGGTCAGGTCAGACAATACATCACTACGCAAAGAATCACCCACCATTATTATTGGCAGGGAATCGCAGGGGACATGGATCAATTTATCCGATCAGGTCCTGAATGCCAGAGAGGGGCATCAAATCATGGGAAAAGTGAGGAAGCCACTGTTAAGGGAAACAGACTACGTATGAAGAAGAGGAGGCGTCAACATGACGGAGAATATAATACGACTGGTCCTAAGTGTGAGCTAGAGATAGGCAAACAAGTTTTACTGTTTATGCATAGTAAACAGAACAGGTTACTGATTGGATGGCACGGGCCATACGCAATGGTCGAGAAGGCATCTCGAACCAATGATAAGATTCCAATGGAGAATCAGCTGGAAATATATAATATTATTCTGCTAAAGAGATACTTAGCCAGACACATAACTGAAGCGGCCAACTTCAGGACACGAGCAGCCACAAAGCATTTGAATAAAGGAAATCCGAACTCAGCACTGCAGCCCAATGCGGCTAGACAGTCATCTGCAGGTGTGCAGAAAATCACAACACACTCTACGAACGTAGTCGAGCAGGGGCGACAACTCTTGACTACGGTCACGATATTGAAACAGGAAAGGGAGCAGCTCTTTATAGCTGATGCAGGAGAAGCAACTGAGGAAGATTGCGAGAAGAACGATTTGAACGAGGAGAAGGATGGTGGAAACGAGGAAGATGAGGAGGATAGTGATAGCGAGGAGATAACATCAGCCGACAATAGGGAATGTAAAATGCATCCTGACTCGCAGGAGTCTTCCCAAGCTAAGACTTCGTGTGGGGGACATATGTCACGGGACGCGAGTAAGTCTGCAATTAAATTCCTAAAACCTAATGGTAATATTTTGTCGGTAAATTTCTCACTGAATGAGTGTGTATTTCGACTTTCTATACTGATTGTCGGCACAGACATCGTTTTCATCAGTCGTGGAAAATTGACCAATTTTACAAGGAATGTTGACATAACAATAGCCATCGCTCGGCGTGAGTCTTGTAAACGTAATAACATTCACCTGTAGAAAGTCATAAATGTCGCCCAACAGGGAGACATTACATAAACAGTCCATCGCCGGACGTCGCGGGTGTGTTTACACAAAGCCAGTAATACCCAATTATTATTTTGGCTAGTAATAGAACATAATGTGCAGGCGGCGACAGAAGGCCAAGTAATTTTACAATGAGTATTGTGGTCAGTCGTTCAGACAAAGTAATATTGGATTAAAGGAGACTGAAAGTCTGAGCCAGGGACAACATGAAAGCAGTATGAATACGAAATTATAACGAGAAGAACAACACTGTACGTGCCCCAAAAGACGAACGCAGACAAGTTGTCTCGGATAAGCAAAATATGAGAGCGACCATAGCAAAATAATACAGGAAATTTTACACAGTTTGAGGACGGAATGTCTGACTTTAGGAAAACAAACGAAATTTCACATGACACAGGAAGCGAACCCGAAAAATCGCCCTAGGCGATCCAGACGATATATAACCCAACTATATTCATTGCTTGGCATTGGTAAGAGAAACCATTCCGCCAACCAAGACTTGGGGTTCTAGATTTCACGAGAAAGAATCAAGACATTGTGTCAGTGAAATTCGTATAGGGACACCAAGGTTAGTGTAATATATTTTGTACTTTATCATTATTATGTCTTAACTTCATTCAGATAATATATACATATTTTCCATAAATATAACACTGTAAATACCAGTCACGTTTATTATAATATTATATTTCACACTAATAAGTACAGGTTGCAATAAACGCCATGCAGAGAATGATTATATTTATAAGATTGCACAGTTTCCAGTAACTATAACGAAGTAAATACAAGACACTTTTATTTTGCCTCTTACATTACATGTTAAACGTGCAGTAAACACCGCACAGCCCTTTCTTATAGTGATAAGATTTCACATACAAGACACTACAGGCGTAGCATAGTTTACGGGATACTTACAAAGGGTTCATTATTTTATCCATCACAGTGGTAGAGACAGGGACCATTTGAGATACTCATCCTTAGTCTACTACGTGGTTGGCGTTAATCACAGGACAAGCTTTAGAGTAGGGCCGACCGAGATACTGCGACGACACGCATCTCACACGTAATTAACGGCAACAACCTACCAATACTCCACGGGGGTCAGAAAGGAATTTACCAGGCGGTGAAGGGTCTTTCTATCATCGACTACCCACCCAAAAAGAAAGCAGAAAATACCCAGAAGGATTGCTGCATTTCTAAATAGCTGTCCACGTGAAATTTAATGATCTGAAGTGGCAGTCGCCAACGGATGATTTTTACAACAAGTGCCTTTGAGAAATTTAATGATCTGAAGTGGCAGTCGCCAACGGATGATTTTTTACAACAAGTGCCTTTGAGAAACTATGATCAAAAGCTGCAAGAGCAGACGGGAGATTTTGTAACCCCAGTGCCTACCAAATTTATCGAGATCCTAAATTACATGCAGTAATGGACAGATTCTCCCTGTACAATTGATGCACCAACAAATACGAATATACAACATATTTCCATCATCGTCACCACATAAGCAAAATACCAAGACAACAAAAGGACATCTGCATAACAGACGAAGTCTCACCCGCCTAACATTGTGTTCAACCTCACCCATGAATAAGACACCTCGGACGCTCGGGACAATGTCAACACAGGCATTGTGAAAGACAAAAATACAAGCCGTGGACACCTGGCGAAATCGAGTGAACCGTCCAATGTTATTGTAGGCAGACAAAGACTTGTCCATTGTGTTCAAACAACCAGAGTTTATTGACAGTTAGCAAGAGACCAAGAAACACAAGATATCCTTTTTGTTAGTATTTAGGAGTTACTTAAATTCATCATCATCACATAGGGTAGACTTTAGATTCATTTGTGTATTTTGCATTAACTAATATCTTTCTTCACAGGGATAGTTAATGTTATTTCTAGTTGCATTTGTATCAGTGTAATTGATGTTGTTATATTTCAGAACATTAATAAATGTTGTAGTTGTGTTTACCAACACACGTTATCACATATATAGAGAAGGAACGAAAGTGTGCGAAAGAGACATACTGTTCTTCTTCTCTTTCTCTTCTGTTCACTCAGTGTAATAGGGGAGTGGGGGCTCGTTAGTATATAGAGGGGGAGATAGAGTGGTAGGAGGTATATGTCACGAGATCCAGAATCACTGGGGCTATATGCTGGGAATTCATCCCAAAGTCTTATATTCACCTTCTCCACTCCTGCTGCTCATCTTCAACCGGGTGCCAGGCGAATCTGAGCCATTGACAAAGCCGGCACCTCACAGATAACTCTCTTTGGTTACCCTCACAGGGGTAACTTTGTGACACTCCGATTTCTCTAGATTATATTGTCATTTCTCAGTGCATGTCCCAGATTGTATGTGTAGACCAACTTGCCAATGAAAGTAAAAGTCTATTCTGGCTCTCAAATCAAGCCAATGGTAAGCTCTTTAGAACTATATGAGTCGGGGTGTTTAATTTAATTTCCCCCACGTATTTTAAAATATCAAATTTTAAAATTCCAACGCGTGACCTCTTTCTAATAAGGCAGTAATACTTCCGATTTCATTTTTATGCAAACTCACAAACAAATCTGTGAATTTATTTCCTGTCTAGATGCTTTCCTATTATATTGTCTCCCCAGACAGATTATCGGTAATATGGATACAAAGATGGGCCAGCGGAAACGATTACGTATTTTCACCTGTGTTTTCGTGCATCCGCCAGACGGGCAGATACGGATCGCTGGCAGCTTAGACAAACAATATAGCTTTCTTTCCGTACTCTGCAGGGCCGTATTGTTCTGAGGAGTGGTCGGGACCACCTTGGATCGATAAGGATCACTTCTATCAAAGGTGGCAAGACGACTTAGGTGATAAAAGTATTATCCACTGACCTGACTAATTAGCCTCGATAATACTACAGTTCACTTGGTGAAACTTAAATACATATGGGACGGCTGGCAAAAATGGAGGAGCATAAGATATAAGAACATAAAATATGTCAAAGAATAGGGCGATCACGGAGAGAGAGAATAGCGCAAAAGTACATGCACAAAACGTTTTGTGACACATACATATACACGTGAGCGGCTTCCTAGCTCAGTGGTCTATGGTTTGATCCCCTGTTGAGGTGGGATTTTTTTAGACCGCAGACGGCTCCAGGGTCGACCCAGCATCATGAACTGGGTACCAGAGCAACTCTGGGAAGGTTAAGGCGGCCTGCGTGATGCTGACCACATCACCCCTAGTATGTCGATGGTAAAGAAAAAAAAAAAAAATATATATATATATATATATATATATATATATATATATATATATATATATATATATATATATATATATATATATATATATATATTAAGACGAGTGTTCCTTCCGACCATTAATTTATAGGGCCCCACTGAGTGCTGGGGCCCCAGGGACGGGCCGGGTCCACCCGTGCTGCTGTTACGCCACTGCTTTTCAGCTATCATGGAGCATAGATCCTTAACGTCCGAATTGTCCTGTCCTGTTCAAGGCATGTCCATGTCCTTTTCATTAATTTCATGTGCAGCCAAACCAGGGGAGGCTCCGAAATTTATATTTTAAAAAATTATTGAACAAAAACAAGAACAATTTAAAAAACAAGAAACATGAAACAGAACATGTCAAAGTAAAAAATTCTTTGCTTATATAAAACTGATCGTTTGTTCACATTACTCCTTATCTATATATATATATATATATATATATATATATATATATATATATATATATATATATATATATATATATATATATATATATATATATATATATATATATATATATATATATACTGTATATATATACAATAAAATTGGACAAGCATAAATGTATTGTATAGGCTGGACTGCCCATGGTAAATTTCCGGTGTTGTGTGTTGCGGGTCGCCCCAGTGACCCGTCATCGAAGCATCATATTTTGGTGATGTCTAGATGGCAGGGAGGATAGTGTGATTCGCTTGCATAGCTAGGCGGGGTTGTCGCACGGAAGGTCCTGGGTTCGAGTCCTGGGTAAGCCACTCACGTCTGTTGTTTTTCTGTTGTCTAGTTTTCTACTTCTTTATTTCTTACGAGTGCCTGAAAACATACCTTTATGTTTGTCTAATATTTATTTAATAAATGTATTGTATTTGTGGAATGTTTGAATTAAACAGCACTTGATAAAATCACAACGTGATCCAACTCAGAAATATTAAACTGAGTCTCGTAAGAGGACATTCAGAACTGTACGGTGTCACCAAGAGATTTCGCACCACTTTGAAAATTCCATAGGTCCTGCTCTGCCTTTCCTTTGCCAGTCCTCTTATCTTTTATTTCCAGTTCTATTTGTCTGATTATTTCCCGTTAGTTCTACATTGGTGATCTTGTCATATCGCTTCAAACCTTCAATTCTTCTTAAGCACCCGTTTATGAAAGTCTGTAGCTTTCTTGTTGTCATTTTTTAAGTTCTCCGTATTTCAGAGCCATACAAAAGGACTAATTTGACATTTGAGATCTATTATTCTTATTTGGTTGAAATGAAGAATTGTGGGCACGTATCGTCGCCTAAGTACTGCTTTATACTATCTCCATTTTTGGCAAACATTCATAAATTGACGTCATTTAAGCTACTCTATCATCCTAAAAAATATCTTACAGTTATCACTTTAATAAGAAATATTTTCCAGAAAAAAAATTTTGATTTCAACGTTTGTTGGATTTTAATTATTCTAAATCCAATCACATTTATACTGCTTTATTCCACCTCCTAATCTTCCAATGAAATTAGTCGTAGTTATCATGTGATGTTGTGAATCACTATGGAGACGCGACGAAACATGTTCGCTGCCGCCGCTGTTTTAAAGCTGATCTGGTGCATGTTAAATGCATGTGGAGCAGCTGAGCTGCATGCTCCATAAGAGGGGAAGGAATATGAGGGGAAGCTGCACTACCATAAGGGTCAGAGTGTGCGAAGTATTTTGCTTGAATACCCTTGGTATCTCAGATATGACTCAACTATTTCTATTCGAAGTTAAGATGTCTTGATATAGGCATACCAAAGCCGATTGTGAGTGGAAAACTGCAAAAATAATTGAAGAGGTCACCCTCCAAGAAGTACGGAAACACATCAACTCTTCTTCTAGAATACCATCACATTACTGTAGTGCTACCTCTAACAGAGAACCTGGGAAAACGGCTTAAGCTCAGCAAGATGTACCGGTATAGGTTTATGTTAGGAAAGAGGCATCCAACATGTCAAAGAACATAAACATGATGAAATATTCAATACAGAATTCAATATTAGTTTTCTATCCTCAAAGACAGATAGATGTAACAGATGTGAACTTGCAAATGTAGAAGTATGTCTGAAAATAAAGAAGAATTAGAAATACACTAGAACAATGTTGAAAATGAAAAAAAAAACACACACACACACACACAACCAACATGTCCATTCAATACCAGTAGAAGTATTATATTTAAAAAAACAAAAACAAAAAAACAAACGAGCAGAAACTACCAATACAAAACCAACAAAAGCCCAGCAGAAAAAAATATGTGAATAGCGAGAGAGAGCAATATGGTATTATGGAAGAAGATACATTACAAACACCATAGACATTAAACATTGCTACAACAAACACCATAGACATTAAACATTGACACAACAAACACCATAGACATTAAACATTGCCACAACAAACACCATAGACATTAAACATTGCCACAACAAACACCATAGACATTAAACATTGCCACAACAAACACCATAGACATTAAACATTGCCACAACAAACGGCAGATAAATTACTGCCTGGAAGAGCCAACACATAAGACAAACAACAAAGTAATACACTATATGGAATGATGAACACTATATACCCAAATTATAACACACATGGGGTTGAACCGGGTATCCCTTGCACGCACAAAACACCAGTTTTCAAGTGCGGGGTTAAAAAAACCTAACCAAAAAAAATGTCGAAAAAAAGCTGAAACTGACAGAGAGAAGGTCAGAAATAATACAAAGAAACCAATGTTTTGTTTTGACTTAGAAAATGTATTAACACTCCCGAAATGTGGTGTTCCCATTTTTCTTCATAAACACAAGCTGTGGCATTCAACCTGACTGCCAACTATGTCATTGACAAGGAAATGTTACTTTGCTTTGTGCTATGAAGTAGGACATGAGAAATCTGGAAACAGTATGAGAAAGTTATTAGAGATCATTATGAACTCACAGAGATGACTCTTTGGTCAGATGCTTGTGTACCACAAAATATGAATTCTATAATGACTCTAGCTCTGGCATTGTTACTTTAAAAACATCCTCAGATTAAACTCCTGATTCAGCAATGCGGAGCTCATAGTTCCATCCAAGAAGTGGACAGCGTCCTTTATATGATTCAACGACACGTAAAAAAAGGTAAAGGAACCCGTTACACGCCCGTTGAGGCATATTGGGAATATGGTGTTAGGCCCATATTATCTTGACCGTCGGCACACTAGGGGTGATGTGGTCGGCATCACGCCGGCCGCCTTAACCTTCCCAGAGTAACGACCCGTAAGCCACTATAAAATATACTATCCTCTTGGTTTGATGAAAAGACTAACAGAAAAGAACAACACCCTACTATGCAGGGAAAAAAACCAAACAACAAAATTATTCTTTTCGAACTGTCCACTTACATGCATAAGACAGCTGAGCACGCTCATCCCCAATTGAATACAAGTTGTGTCATTCAGCCACAGAATGAACTGCAGTTTCATTAAGATCTCGCAAGAAGATCCAATGGAGCATTCGTATGGCAAATGAAGTAGCCCTAAGGAAATTAAAAGCGTGACCTAAGGCAACCGAGAAAAAAAAAATAAATCTAAAGAGCATGTTCAGATACATACCACAGTTGTACAGAGATTTCATGAGCACCCCAAAAACTTTGGATGCGTTTTTCTCAAAACACGCTGAAGTGGAGATGGTATAAAGCAGTATTAGGACGACGGTGTGTTTCGAAGTCATTAAAACGAGTCGCCCACGTCGTTAGGGTTAGGATTAAAGTTAGGGTCTAGGGTTAGATTTAGGATTCCTATTACTGCGTCTCTGTATTCTTTTTGTTTTAATCGACCACACTTCTTCTTCTTCTTCCGTCCTTAGCCACCGACCGTCAAAGCAGTCAGTGGCCATTACGCCTAGTGGCGTCTTAGGGCAACAGCAGATAGGTTTTCTTCGCCATTGTTTCCCATCACGCCTAGTGGCGTCTTTAGGGCAACGGCAAATCAACCCATTTGCTGCTGTTTCCGTAATCGAAGTGACTGGCAAACGGGTGATCAGCCCGTTGTGTAATCGACCACACAGCCCATTCATATTCAATTCAACCTTTTTATTTTGTGTCGGACATATTTCGTTTTGTTACGATTGCTATTACCAGAACGAATAAACATATATAAATAAATACGCAATAAAAATATTATTTAAAAATAAATAAAATTTCATGCTTTCTTTACCACATCCACTATAGATGCCACTTGCTGTAGTGACTACTTCATATTTGTATGTATGCATAGTTCTGTTATAAAATGCGCCACTCGTTACTACACCCGAATAGTGCCTGGACGTCTCTGATGAGATGAGACTAAGACAAATTAGGACTGTGTTTTCCTCATGCATGTCGTAAAATGCGACTCATATGAAGCTGTGCGTGAAGCTCATAGTGTCATCATATTTGAAATTCTCTAGAACCATTTGGTTCCAAGTTCACCACATGCTTGCCGGCCTGTAGCTATTGTTGTTGATCCATCTGTTTCTACTGATTGATGACTTGAGCTGTTTCTTATGCCTGCTCGCGTCTTATGGAGTGATGTTCTTTCAACATGTATCTTTCGGCTATCCTTGCAGCAAAGCGTTAAGAGCCGCGTTGTGAAGGATGACGTCAGAGTGAAAGTGTGACGTCAGTTGGAGATTTATGTTGGTCAGGCCTGTGGAACGACAAGGTGTCTATTTTGATGTGTTCATTAATCGTGTTATCCAAGATTTGTGCCCTTAAGGCCCAAGATGCCTTATACTTGGATGAAAAATTCAATCTTGTTTCCATGGCTTCAAGGCACACTGCTTATTGCAGATTGCAACTTTTTTTTATAAATCTAAGTGACCTTGACCTAGTTTTGAACTGTCCCATATATGACCCAATGGGCTTTGGTCTATATTTATTAGCACATGACAACAGGTATCCTTAAGAAAATGGCAAAGACACAAATAATAACTACAACTATTTAAATATTCTGTAACAAGAGAAACATAACCCCAGACCTGGTGGTCTTTTATATTTGGACATGCGCCCTAATATAACCGACTAGGTTGAACGGGACGCGCCTCGCCACAACGTGGCAAAAGTTTTACTTAAAAAAAAAACAAAAAAACATTCAAACTCCATTTTTATGGTACACTAATTAATAATAAACATACATTTGCTTACAAATACATATAGCAAAATTTGAGTAAGTGAATAAAAGAAACACATGTATAACTTTCTACTTCACCATTTAATAGTCAAGTTAAATGTGGAACAGTCTGTAGCAGTTCCTTTGCTCCATGAAACAATAGAATATTGAATTTTTCACAAAAACTGTTTGTTTTCTGGCTGCATATTTTGCATCGCAGGCGACAATTTACAGATCTTTTCACTGGCAAATGCATAAATCCATCTTTTTGGACCTCAGGTTCTGGCATAATAACTTTCTTGCTTCTTTTTACTGAATATGATGCTGCCAGCTGTGCATCTGAAGGCCTCCCTCTTTTTCTTGGTGAAAGGTATCATTATTTCATCCACAGATTGCTTGGCATCAGTGACAACTTTCAAACAGTTTGATCTTAACTTCTGCAGCCATGGCCTTATTTTCCATAACTTGTCTTTCTAATCACTTTCTGTGACACTTAAGTTGTCTGTAAAATGCAATGATTGGATTAGTGCTAGAAATGTGTTTCGGCTCATCACACCAGCAATAGGATCATACCGTGTCTCTTCTTCCAAGTAGCATCTGTTACCAGGCATCTTTACTAGCCCCATTCTAAAATGCATTCCAATTAACTGTTCTATCTGTTTCTTGTTGGTATTTATGGACTTCCCACTTTTCTGTGTGCTGTATAAATTTGAATTGTCCACTAAAAGTTCTAACATGTCATCAGTGAGAAACTGCTTGAAGTAACAAAGTGGGGATCCTAGCTCAAAATCATCTGAAAGTTCATAAGTAGGCCCTTTAAACTGAGAATTAGGTGGTTCAAATGATTTCTTTCTCCACCTGTATGTATGGGACTGGCCAGCAGTAACCCCATCTTTAGATGTCGAAGAGGATGATGTTACAAGGGTTGAAGTAGCGGGTGAGTATGTCACATTATCACCATTCAACATCATATCAGATGGTGAGGTAACCTTCCAAGTAGTGTCATCGCCATCTTCCTCACTGCTATCTGTTGCATTAGAGGTAAAAGGGGTATCTTCATCGCCACAGTCATTGCCGGCAAATCATCATCAGTTGACTCGCCCACCTGATAAGTCACTGTCATTTGTGTCAATCATGTCCAAAACATCAACGGCTGTCATCAGCTTGTCCTTTCGTTGAGATGCCATGTCTGAAATAATAAAATTGCTTTTTTTAAAAATTCTGTCTCACATATATAACTTCACACACAAATATTATTTTAGGTTTGTACTATATAAGTTGCCCCGTGTAATTCTTGGGAATCTCTGAAGATATACAGAAAGGATATGGCTATCGCTCCCTCAGGCATGCCGTACAAGGCGATTCATATGAAGATGCCAACCTCATCAATTAAACAACTTGCTACATAAACTATTGCTGCAACAGTATACACATGCTTTGTGCAGACTTCCTGGTAGGGGATCAGCTGTAGTGGTGGCTCCATGCTCCATAAATAGTGACAAGGAAAATGATGATAGAGATGATATTATATAAACTGTAGGGGCCTATAGGCCAATAAAAAGTGAAAATTAAATGGGTTAACCAAATGAATGATCAAAATAAAGCCAACCAACTACCATACTGAGCCTTACATGCTAGAATTACTATTTCAACAGATGGCAGAAGCAAACGCTCCTGTTTGATTAGCATTTCTCACCGAAATAAGGAGAGTTTGTTTACCATGACAGTGTTATACTTAATGCCCATTGGACCACGTGTAGGTCATCGCATTTTAGATTTATAATACGACTTTTCATCTTCATCAGTGTATTCAATTTATGTTTCACTACATTTCTAAACATAAAATAAAGTTAATTATGTGGAATAAAACGTAGAATCTTACCGTGAAATGGCTTTACTCGCTAGAGAAACAGAGCTGATTCACGCTGCAAAAATCAAACCATGGGGATGGCCATTTGTGAAGGGGAACTCATGCAGTAAATTTTGAGCAGTTATCAAGAGTTATGGTTACTATGGCTCTACATTGGTCCTACGGCCTTTAAGGATAAAAAAAACGACAGAATATAAAAAAGTGTCTATGTATTGCGCGCAAAAAAATAGTGGGTCATATATGGGCCGCTGGGCCTTAAGGTATCAAGGCAGGTTGGCCTCTCACTGTTGGGGTTCACTTCATGGTGTGAAACAATTCGGATGAAGTTACTTTATCAGGATTTTTCACACCATGTCGCATCCCAACTAAAAGTAGTAAGAATGTAAAAGTACGCAAGAATTATGACAAAAGTGTATGTAACTACCAACGGGCTGATCACCCGTTTGCCAGTCACTTCGATTACGGAAACAACAGCAAATGGATTGATTTGCCGTTGCCCTAAAGACGCCAATAGGCGTGATGGGAAACAATGGCAAAGAAAACCTATCTGCTGTTGCCCTAAGACGCCACTAGGCGTAATGGCCACTGACTGCTTTGACGGTCGGTGGCTAAGGACGGAAGAAGAAGAAGAAGAAGTATGTAACTAAGCTTGACATGTGGGTAGAAACGAGAGAGCCTGCGTTACGCTTTCATGGCGTATAGAAGTGTTTTATCCAGTGTGGCCTAGCCACTGTATTATGTGTAATATATATTCTATTTACCCCAGACGTGGCTTCAGGGAATTGTGATTATTCACAACTGTGACGGGATATTTTGAGGATGTTGTGACAGATTTGATGAAAGAATAAAAGATAATATTTAGGTGATAATATTTCAGACTGCAGGTTGAATGAACTGTCTCTCGTCGGGAATTAGTCCACTAGAAAACCTTACTTAAAAGAGAATTCTGGTGAAACTAAACAGGATATTCTCTAGGCGATAAATCCTTTTCCGAAATCCTACAAAGGACCATGTGTAGTACATATAGTCGGATAATAGATTTGGTGCCCAGTCACATTAAAAATGTCCTGACCCAATAGTGTTTATTAATTATGGCTCTGCCCCCAGGGTGTAGATTTTAATTACTAAAACTATACAACCCAATTAAATATTACAATAAAAATAACAATAGACTCTGTAATGTAAAGTTTACGAAAATGAAGGTAGATTCTCGCGTATATTTGGAATTTACAAAATGATGAGTATATGTTAAACAATTTACATCTATAAGTTCTTATGTGTAGATGTCGTGAAATATTCTAATCCACATATATAAATTAAAACGTAAATGTAAAGCCTAACAAATAACTTCAATAAAAGGAAAGAAGAATGGTAAAGAACAGTGCTGTCACAATGACTGTACTCGAAATCCCCCTTGTTTTCTCCTGCGTCTGCAAATTGTAACGTTTCACGTTGATAGTAAAAGCCTACTGCTTCAATACCCGCCTTCTACGATAAAACATGTGCTGCATTTCTAAGAAAAACCTTGAGATACGCAGGTTGACCTAGATTTAAAATTCCATTCATGTCTTTTTATACACTACGTTACCTAAAACGAAAGACAGATGGACTAAAGATAGAAAGAAGGGAGGGCTGAAAGCAGGGACACATGCAACACTAAACACGCGTCGCGCGATACACAATTGCTGCCATCACGCGTGTAAGGCCACATGCACTAGCTTTTTTTTCAAATCGACAGTGATAAAAACACTACCCATACCAGAGTTAGGTTTTAAAAACTTACAAAATGCTTATTAGGAAATATGACATTATACTGGTTTACGTTTGAAAACATGACAGTACCCAGACACCCTAAAGTTTGGAAGTGAGGAGGTAGTAACAGCACGACTATCCTAGAAGAAAATGCATATTGGCTCCATTAAATATATATATTTGGGTTCCTTAGGACTTGCTGACAAATAATATGTTAAACGTTACGCAAATAGTCTAGGAATTAACAAATTATAGCCAAAAGAAAATAGTGAGGGTGTCAGACAACACAAAATTCAGAATCGCTCAGTGGCAGATTTTCACCCCACCATTGTACGGGAAATAGGCTGACATGTTACCTCCTATTTGATTGGCGGAAAATAAATGTAAGGCTAAACACGATTAGTCGGACTATAAATACTACTTCTTTGTTGTTAGGGGAAACGTGAGTAGGAGTACTTTTTTGAAAAGCTGTGTAAACATGGCATGATTGGTTAGACCTGCCAATATAGTCAATTAGAGGCGTCAGGTCAACACCACATTTGCAAATAAACTTACTACAGAATCAGTGCGTTGAGCACCAGTGCATATTTTGCTAAATAAAAGCCTGGGACATCGGCAGATCGGAATTGTGCTATATTCATTGCCGGTCAACGTAATTCTGTGTTATTTCCATGAATTGTGGTAAGCTTGAAATATTTGACATCTTTTAATGATCAGTAGGATGTGACATATAGCTGTACGAGGATCTATGACGTAAGTTTAAAAATTCTAGAGGCGAGTGTGATAATATAGGTAGTAAACACTACATGATGTTAAGATATGATAAAGTGAATTCTACACATAATGACAAAACAGAAATATAAACTGAGTAGATACAGATCTATATGGAGAGATGAGGATCGAGAATATCAACTTCGATAAAATGAGCTGATGACTTATTGACGCACCACATTGTCTCGAGATTGACAACAAAAATGAGATGGATACAATTAGTGTGAAAAAAAAAATTACTATAGAAAATTTTTTATCGTAAAATGTAAAAAAAAAAAAAAAAAAAAATAGTAAAATGATAGAAAAAGAAATAAATCCCGAATCGGATCACTTAATGAAAAATAAACAGAGCGATGAAATTTAAAAAAATGCGAAAAAAAAATGTTAAAAAATAAGAAGAATCATCTCAAAAAAAAAGAAAAAATAAAAAAATGCTCTATCTGAGTAAAAAAAAAAAAATAAAACAAAGAAAAAAAAAGTTGAGATACAAATGAGATAAATTTATATTTTATGCAGTGTGAAGTGGTTGTTGTAGATATGAAAAGTGTGTTTTAAAAAATATTTGTGTAAGGATGTTAAGAAATTATTGTATTAACGTTAAAAAAATGTTGAGTTAAAAAAGTTTATGTGTTGTTTGAAAGAGTATGTAAAAGATTGAATGTGTGTCGTTAATGTAAGGGGTTAGGTTGGTTATAATTATAATGTTGTTGTTTTGATTTGTTGTGAGTTTTGGAAATGGTTGTTTGTAGGAAAAAATATTGGTGTTTGTGTGTTTGTTTGATTTAATTGTGTGTTGTTAGGTGTGTGTAAAAAAAGTGGTAATGTTTTAGTTGGGTGGGTTAAGTTGGATTGATGGGAGAGTGGGTTAGTAAATTGTAGATTTTGAAATTATGTATATATGTTGGTGGGTTTTGTATGAATTTGGGGAATGTGGGTGTAAAATAGATTTTGGTCTGTATAAAAGAGGTTTGAAAAGTTTTGGGGAGGTGTGGTGTATGGGAATAAAATGGATAGGTGTTTTTTTGTGTGTAATTATATAATGGTAAATGTGTGTTGGATGAAATTATGGTTGGGAAGTGGGTTTTGTGGTGATTGTGGGTTGTAGTTTATGTTGGGTTAAAGGTTGTTATAAAAGCTAGTGTAAAAAATTGTGGAATTATTGGATGTAATATTTTATTTATTGTGAAGGGAAATAAAAGTTTTAGGATAATGTTGGATAATAATTAATGTTAAGGTTTAGGGTTTTTTGATATGGGGTTTTAAATTGAAATTGGGTAAAAGTGTAAATGGGGATAGTTATTAAGCTTAACAATGTTTGGTTTAGGGGGTCAAACAAAAAATTGAAAAGATTAATAAAAAGAAAAAAAAAGAAAGGGTTGATTGTTTATAATTGATTAGAGTGGGATTGGAATAAATAATAAGTTTGATGAATGGATTTTAATAGGATGGGGGAATAATAGATAGGTTTTAATTTAAAAAAATTAATTAGTAGATTAATTGGGTAGGTGTTTGGAAGATGGGTTAAATAGTTTTAAAATTGATAATGGTCTATTAAGGTGTTTTCGTTAGTTTATATGAATTTAGAGGATGGGAGGAGTTGTTTGAGTGGGGATTGGGATAAAAGATTTGGTGAAGGAGTTGATAATTGAAATGAATGAAGTTAGGAAATGTTTTTGAAATAAATTTTTGGGGTAAAAAAAAATTTGAAGTAGGATGTTTTAGGTATTTTTTGGGATTAAAGTAAATAATCTAGGTGAATTGTAAAACTTTTTTATAGGATGAAGGGGGAGAATTACGGTTATGAGTTGTTATGTAAGTTGGTTATTTGATAAGGGAAAAATATTTATAATTGTATTGGGGTTAATATTGGTGTTAATTGATGGTATAGGGGATTTGTTTGGTAAATGAGGTTGTGTTTGAAAGGATTGGAAAATGGTAAATGTTTTAAGTAAATGGGTTTAAGTATTGGTTGGTATCGTTTTATTTAAAGGTTGGTAGAATGGATTTGGTTTTGAATGATAAGTAATTTATGTGTTGTTAAAAGATGGGAGTTTTGGTAATTTGGGTTTTTTTGTATTTTGGAATGTTTTAGGAAGTAGTTATGAGGAATTTGAGTATTAGATGTATATAGGTGGTTAGGGATGTTGTTTAGGTGGAATGGATTTAGTGGTGAGGTGGATTAATATAGTATTATTAGGGGATTTTAGTGAATTTTGTGTTGTGGGGAGGGAGATGTGGATAGGTTTTTGGTTAGATTTGGGTGGTTAGGGGATGTGATTTTTGTTAAAAGTAAATTGTTTATTTGATTGGGGATTGAATAGGAAATTAGAAAGGGGGTATTGGGTAGGTAGCTTGAGATTTAAGTCTGTAGCAAGGATGTGATAGTTAATGAAAGTAATTTATGATTTTATTTGTGTAGTTTTGGGTATTTTTTATGAGAGAGGATTTTTTGTGGGAGAAAGGTGAAGTTGATGGGTAGGGGGGATGGGGATTAGTTGGGGGGTCCTGTTGAGGTCTAATAGTATAGATTGTTTTATTATTAGTTGGGAGGATATTTGGGATATAAAGATTTGTTTTTAATTTTATCGCACAATTGTTTAAGTATCGTTTTTAATTGGGGTTGGAAATTTTAAGTTTATGATTGGAGATTATTGTTTTTTGTTAGTGGGGGAGTTAATGATATGGATCTTGATTATGAAAGGTTGGGTTGTGTTTAGCGCGGGTTAAGCGGGTTTTGGTTAATGGTAAGGGGGTGAATCAGATAGGGTAGATAAAGTGTATGTGGAAATAGGGTGGGGAAGTATTCATTCAAAATTTGAGATTAGTGGTGTAAGGATTTGGATTCTGTGTACACTGAGAAGAATAGATTAGTAATTGGGTGAGGATGATGAATAGGTTGCTTGGATTTGTAAGATTGTTGAATGTTAATGGAATTTTAAATATATTAATGATGAATGGTTTGAAGTAAAAGATGTTATGGGATGAATTTGAGATGATTGAATGGGTTGTGTCATTTAATTGTTAGGATAATGGGTTGATTCAAGGGGATTGGAAGATATTGGGGAAAGTGAGTTGAGAGGTGATAGTGGTTAATATGTTATATTAATGGATTTGGATGTGATATGAGAAGTATTAGGTTTTGAATTTTTTGTGATAAGGTTGTATTGTAATTGGTGGTTTGATGGAGCAATATGTTGGAGTGTGAGTAGTTGGGTTAAGATATATGGTTTGATGGGGAAAAGTATTAGATGTGATGTAGGTTAAGAAGATATTAGTATAGGGGGTGGGGAAGGATAAGTATTGATTTAGGTTGTTTGTTGAGTAGGTTTGGTGGTTAGGTTTGTTAAAGTGATTATTTGGAGGTGTGGGGGTGATCAGGAAAGGTATTTGATTTTAGGTTTGGTGTTTGGGTGGTATGTGTATGAGTGTTATTGGTATATGTTAGGTGAGTTGTAGGGATTATTTGTAAATGTAGAAGGTGATTCTGAATGACATAAGGTGAATTTTTGGGGTTTTGATGATTGGATAGGTTGGGTAATTGAGAGAAATGGGGTGGTTGATGTGGGAGTATTTGGTTGGTATTTGGTAAATGAAATTGTTTTTTTAAGGATTTGAGGAAGTTGATTTGATGTGTGAATTAATGGTGTTGTGATATGTTTTTGGTGTGATTATAGATAGTTAGTTGTAGAGGAGGGGGTGAGGGATAATTTGGAAGTTTGAGTTTGAAATAGTGTGAGTTTAAAGTGGTTTGTAGGATTGAATATTAGTTATTGGGTTTTAATGTTGTGATGGAATGTTGATGATTTGGTGGTGTAAGAATTTGATTGTGTGTTATTATTGGAACAGGGGGAGGTGAAAGTGGAGGGGATATTATACATGATGAGAGGTAATGGGTTATTTGTTATAGTAGTGATGGGTTGGGGATAGTTAGATTGTAAGTTTTGTGGATTTTTTGTTATTGTTTGGGTGTAGATGAAGGGGGGATTATTAAAGTGATGATGATTTTGTATGGTAATATGTGGGTTAAAGAGGGAATTGTGAGTGGTAGTGTATAAGTTTAAGGGGGATTTGATGGGTTTGATTGATGTGGTTTAAGTTGATGGTTTTAAGATTAAATGGTGAAAGGTGGTGGGGGGGAAATTTTTTAGTGTTTTTGGGGGGGGTAGGTGGAATGTTTTTTTTTTTTTGTTTGATAAATAGGTGTGGGTATTTTGAATGTGATTTTTATTTTTAAGGAGATTGTTGTTGTTAGTTTGTTTTATGGTATGTGGGAATTTGGTTGGTGATTGTGGGTAGATGTATGGGGGGTTTTGTTGAATGGGGGTTATTTGTTTGTTGGGGGTGTTAAGATGTGTTATGAGTTTGGGGGTTATTGGTATGAGGGGGGATTGGGGGGGGGGGGGTTGAGGTTTTTGATTTGATTTTTTTTTGAGGGGGGTTAATATTTGAAAAAATATTTATTAAGATGAGGTTGGATTAATGGGTTTTAGAGGGTTATTTAAGGGGTGTTGGTGGGATTGATAATGGGGGTGGTTATGTTGTTTGTAGTATTTGGAAATACCATTGATATGGGAGTATTGAGGTATGTATGTGAATGAGTATTATTTTTTGGGTTAGTGGGTTTTGGTGGATTGGTTTTATGAGGATTTTAATAAAGGTGGGGTGGGTTGGAGGGTGTTAGAATTGTGGGAGTGGTTTGTTAATGGTTTTGTGAGGATTGTGATGTATTAGTTGGATTTGGTATGGGGGTGGGGATTGTGTTTTAATGGTTTTGGTTATTGATTGGGTGTAGTTTTTTTAGTTTTGGGGGTAATTTTGGATTTTTAGAATTTGGGGGATTAGTTAGAATTATGATTTGGTTTATTGGTTGAGTGGGTTTTTGGGGTTGGTGGGTTGAGGTTGTGGGGAATAGATTTTTTTGAAAAGGTTAGAATTATTTGTTAGTATAGGTTGATTGTTTTTGGTAAGGGTTTAAGGAATGTTGGGGGTTTTGAAAGTAGTGTTGAATGGGGTTATGTTTGGGTTTTTTAAGTTTTTTGAGAGTTGGGGGTTGGATGGTGGATTGTAAGTTTATTTATAGGGGTTTGAATTAATTGAGGGAGATATTTTTGTTTAGGGGTTGATTGTTAATATTGTGTAAAAGGGTTGGGGATGTGGTGTTTGGAATTTGGTTGGGTTTTTTTTGTTTTGAGAGTTAAGTCGAATTTGGGGGATTTTTGGGGTGTGGTAGGGGGGTTTTTTAGGGGGGTTTGAATTTAGGGTTGTTTGTTTAGGTAGGGTGTTTGTATGTAATGTTTTGAGAATTTTAGTTAATTTTTATTGATGGATATAGGTTGTATAGGATGAAGGTTTGGGGGATGATTGGGGTTTTAAAATTGGAACCCATGAGAAGGGATTAGTTAGTGATTTATTGATTAGATTTGTTATTTAAGTGTTTGTAATGTTAAGTGTGTGGTGTATTGAGAGGGTGGGGAAGAGGTTTTGTTGGTTATGAGGATATTGGTTTATGAAGGGGAAATATTGTAATGATGGAGGATTTGTTAAGTGTGGATAATATGAGGAGGTTTATGTGATGAGTGGGTGGAATTGATGAGGGGGATATTATTTGTAATTTATGGTATGGGATAGGATAGGTTAATTGAGGATTAATTAGGGTAGTGGGGTGTTATAGGGTGAATAAATTTAGAGTATTATGGGGGGTATTGGGTTTAAATGGTTAGGTATTTTTATATTTTGTTGAGGTTGTAGTTGGTTTTGTGGAATGGGTGTTTGGGGAAAAGAATTAGGAAGTATGGGGACAATGGCTGGAATGATGTGAGTATGTAATGGGGTTGGAAGGGGTGGGATGGGATGTGTTTATTAGAGGGATAAGGGGTTGTTATAGTGTTAAGTTTGTTAGTGAGTTAAGAATGTGAAGGGGGGTAGAGTTGTGGCAATTGGGTTTAGAATGGGGGATGTTTGTATATTGTTGTTTTTGGTTTTGTTTTATAAATTTGGGTTTAAGGGTGAGTGTTATAGAGGAATGTTTGGTTTTTTGGGTTGGGTATGGTTTATGGTTGGGGGAATATTTTTGGGGGGATTGGGGTTATGGGGTTTGTGAATGGGGGGGTGTTTTATTTGGTTTGTGATATTAAAAAGTTGTTATTGGTTGTTTTTTTGGATAAATGATTTGTGATTGGAGTTGAGGGTATTGGGGGGGTGGGTTTTATTGGTTTTGGAATTGTGGGTAAGGTTTGAATGTTAATGTTTGGTGGGAATGGGATGTGATAAATTAGGTTATTTATTTAATTTGAGGGTGGGGGTTTGGGATCGCCACCAAAACAAAGGAGTGAATGGGCTTGATGGATTGATGGGAATTTAGTTTGAAGGTGAATTTTTTATGGGGGTGGGGGGATTGGTGTGGGATGTTTTTTTTAGGGGTGGTGGTTTGGGGGGGGTATTGTGTTAGGTTTAGGTTTGAGTATTTTTTGGGGTGGTTTGGGTGGTTTTGGGTGGGGTGGGGTTGGTGTTGTTTATGTGGGTGTGGGTTGTTTGGAATGGGAGTTTGGATATTTGTAGGGGAGGGTGGGGGGGGGTTTTTATTTTATGGTAATTGATGGTTTGGGGGATTAACCCTTTGGTGTGGGGAGGTTGATGTTTAGGGAGCTTTGGTTGAGATTTAAGTAAGTGTGGGGTAATATGAAATGTGTTGTTTTGGGTATTTTTGTTAATTTGTTGATGAGGAGGGGGGGAGGATATTGGGAGTGGATATTAATTGGAAAGTCATGAGTTGTTAGTATTCGTGATGTATGTGATAGTGGGATGATTAGAATAGGAGTGTAAGTTTATGGAAAGGTGGATACCATGGGAGTTGTTAGGATGTAGGGGGTATGGCTGTATATGTAGGAGAGGTTGGGTTGGGGGTTGAGAGGGTAGGTTGGAGACTAGGCTAGGGGAAGGTTTGTGGAGGTTATTTTTAATGGAGGGAGGGGGTGAGGGAGTTTATGTATGTATTGGGGAAGTGGAAGATGGGGTAAGGGATGGGGGAATGGATAATGATTTGGTGGGAGGTTTGTTAGGGGGGATGGGGGGATGAGGAGGTTAAATTGAGGTGTAGGTGTAATTATACACATGTGATGTCGAGTTTTAGTATGTGGATTGGGGACCAGGGATAAGATACCAGAGGTCATATGGTACGTATGTTTAGGGGAGATGGGTTATTGATATGGGTTCATAATGTTTGGGGGTTGACGGTGGTTAGTTGTGTAGTAGTATGTTGTAGATGTGAAAGTTAAATGTGTATTGGGTTGGAATTAAATTGAAGGATTTGGGTCAAATTTGTGGTGATAGGGAAACTGAAGAGTGAACCAATTTTGTAGGTAGGGGTTTGTAAGGGGGTGTGTTTGATAGTTATGAAATTATTGTTGAGATACGGTAGGGTAGAGAAGTGAAGTAGAAAGGTTGGAAAGGGTTAATTTTTCAAGAATGAACAAATCCGGTGGATAATTAAAAGGTGTGATTTATGTGATCAGATTTTGACACTATAGATGAGATACAGAATTGCTAGTTTTTGTTCACTAGGGACTCAGGGTGTATTAATTATGTGGTAAACATATGTAGAGATGGGTATGTGTTTCAGCATGGAAGATAATACATGCCTATGAAAATTATACAGTTGTTTATCAACCATTATAAGGCCCGTCATTACGGCCTATAACTTTGAGCAGAAGAAGAAGTACCTGGCAGGTGAAGCCAGATGAAGTCTTGACTTTATTTACAAGTTCACAGACTTCTATATTAAGCAACTATATTTGTTAAAGGACTACCTGACGCGTTCAGTCAGGGGCCCTGAGCTACAGTAGGAAAAGAATATGTTGCCAAGCCAGCGTTATTAGCATCATACCTACGAGCTATACAAAACTGATGATGTTTGATGTTCCTATTTATTACTACATATGAACAGTTGTTAAAGGACAGACCATTGTCGATAACGTCCTTATAGATGAGTGGTTCAAGCTTTATAATGCCAGATGTTTTGCCAATCATTTCCAATATATATGATGTCCTTGATTCTCGTCCATTTGACTGTAACTGTTGATGTCACTGTATCTCGTAAATAAATGGTTGAAAGTTCCAGCAGTTTCTACAATTACTGACTACTGCATGTGAGTGACTGGGTGCCTTGTTTACCTATCAAAGAGCCTAAACGCATTCGTGTCTCTACACACCCACATCACTTTGTCAACCACACAAACTTCGAGTACCTCACATACAAGAAATGTCTGATGTCTGTATGTCAACATGACACCCTGTTAGCGCCTCAACGCCTGGTGAGCTAATCACGCATACCAAAGCTGTTTGGCCCAGGTCGGACTGACTACAACAGTACACAGAAAGGATATTGTTACGTTCCTACATAACATAACGTAAATCCCACCTTAACATTTGTGGTGACCGTAAATATACGGTAACAGACAGTCGGTGGCTAATGATCAAAGGGAGAAAAGAGAGAGAGAGAGAGAGAGAGAGAGAGAGAGAGAGAGAGAGAGAGAGAGAGAGAGAGAGAGAGAGAGATATGTTTCTTCAACTTAGACTATATTGCTGCAAAAATATTTGTATGTTTTCACATCTTGTGAAGATGTAACTCCCAGTGTAATCTGGCTATCGTTGGACATTAAGCATACATGTGAGATATTCATTGGAAGTGAAGGAGGAGCCGCCGCGTCTCGTAAAAATATTCAGAAATCCGACAGAGATAATAACCGGAGAATCCTTGACCCAAAAAAAAAAAAAAAAATTTAAAATAAAAATAAATAAATGAAAACATGTATTCATATAAACAATGATCAACCAATCAAAACCCTTAAGCTCCCATAGGAGCATAGGCCTTCAACAAACACGTACCATCTCCTCCTGTCCCGTATAATAAACAATGATAAAGCAGTTAAATATCAGTGGGAACTTGATACAAAATATAAAGCTTGAAAACGTTGTGACTGTAGTGGATTTGATGGTATTGTATGATTGTGATATTACTTAGTGTGATGCATGAGGTCAGCTGTGAAGGCTCCTGAGATAAATGTAGCTGTGAATTGTCAGAAGGCCCTTCTTGCTACCACTACGACCTCACACCTATCTTTTTTTATCTAATGAATGTGGCTACGTTAAAGTTCTAGATTAATGATATGTAATGTGTTGTGGTAGTGTACATACCCACACACAGATATTTAACAATTCTAATACTATTAATAAAATGTTATGACACACTGAACTAACTCAAGCTGTGTAACATTTTTGATAATAAATTTTCTTTAAGTTTATTTGTTCTGAACCAAGGTTTTATTTTGGTCAGAACATATGAAAGGTTTTGCAATTATTAATGAAATGCATGAATATATGGCATAATAAATGAAAGGTGTGTACATATGTATGTTACAAGACTAGTTAATATTACTACTGTTTATAGTTGTAATTTTTCTGGGAGAACGTTTAATGGATGTGCTGTTGGGGTGGCCTCATCACTCCCTGTCTATGGCGACTACACATTGTCCATTTATTGATGATATTATAATTGGTGTGTTAGAAATTAAGTTGGTGAGTATTCAGCAGTCCAGACGCTCACGTATCTTGAATGAGTAATCTGGTGCTGGAATCAGGTGGCCCCACCTCTCCGTGCTTGGGGGCAATATCAGGCTGCTCTGCCAAAATATAAACTGCACGGGTCCACTCTTGTAATATTCAACACCTCATTTGACACCACATTGGTGCCAAATAAAAACTCACAGTTCTGCAATAAAGTATTGGTCATGTGTCAGAATTCCACCCTCTAAACCATTTCTGGACACCACACTACACACAACAACAACACCACATAGACGGGTCAGATCTCTTTGACCATACAACACATCTTACCAAGTTGGTTTCACATAGGATAAGTTCTCCCAGACTACATATTCTGAAATATGTTCATTAGCTTCCTGCCATAGAATAGGATAGGTGATATGTTCCACTGATCTCAACACTTGATCTGTCCTTCATAATCCTTGCTGGAGTTTATGTATTTTATTTGTCTCTAGACCCTGAACTGGGGCGGGGGGTCTAGAGCGAATCCTTACTTGTTGTAAGGGATAGATTTTGATATGGCAGTATCAAATCACTCGAAACATTAAACAAATATTAAAATATACAAAGAAATACTTTCAGTCTTACCAGAATTATGAATATAGAACACAGTTAATTGCTAGCAAAACTCAGCTGAGCTGCTGGCTTTAGTATGGCGTCCCTCTAAATATTTCAATTAGCTTCTGGGAATTACACCACTAAATAATTCACTGTGTCTACTAGGACAACTTATGACGAATGGCAAAAATGCGCGTCTGAGCGCCGATAATATATTCATCTATGGCCAATCACCGCCTTTTTTCCTTTTCAAATTCAAACCTCCTACCAAAAAGTCATTTCAGTCGTACCTCAGTCAAGTATGCATTATTGTCTGTTGGTCCGTCTGTCTCTACTTGCGTTTCACAAAAAAACACACTTGTTTTTTGAACCAACTCCGCCTTCCCCTACACAATTTTGCCTTTAAAGTTATTTTTAGCCACAGTTCACCATCCCATCCCGTCTCTTTCATTCCAACTAGATTTTAGCACTTGAGTCTCAAGGCTACAGTTTTTTGAAAATTAGGGACATTTTTTGTTTCAATGCAGATGCTCGCTGATATGAACAACACAGTCTTTTGTCAATATCTTTCTTATTATTTATCCGTCTGTATAAATGAAAGCATATTATTTCACTGCTCAAGATGGGCCATCCGGCCAGCTAGGTTTTATATTCCTAACATCATTATTAAGAAAAAGTTACTTTTCAAGGTTAGTTGGTTTTTCGAAATATTTCTAGCATCTTCTATACTGCGTTTGCCGCTGAATTCAAATAAACGGACTAAGTTATCGCAAAAGTGTCCAAGAAATGACTGTTGCGTATAACAGCTAAGGTCCCTTTTGTCGATTTCTTTACCTTGTGTCAACTTGGGGACGTGACTTTTTCCTCCTTTCCCCACCAATTGCGTCTTTTAGCCTTGCTAGTTTCAAGCACGCGTTCAGTCAGATTTTTCCTTTTGATCTCCGTTCTCATCCCGTTCCAAGGGTAACGTTTTGCCTTCACGTTTAACAATTTAATTTCCATGGCGGGTGATGACCCGCGGCGTGGGCGATCATGTATTCTAGTAGCTTACGCATTAGTTTTTATCCCTACGTTGTATCATTGGAGATATTTTAACGTTGTATCATGGTTAATTTTATGACAGTGACAACGGAAAGCTTATAGGCCACGTGAAGCTTAGGAAGATTGAGAAAACAAATACGGACAACTTGATGACTTTCCATGCGCACAAGTCAACGGCAATGATGAAAACATCGAGGATGTGTGAAGAAATATTATCTTGATACGAGAAGAAGAATATGATGATTATTCATGATGATACCTTTTATCATCGACCGTTAACAAAATTCTCATTACTAATAGTAATACTATAGGCAAGTGGCAATAAAACAAGGGATGAGAAGAAGACGCTGGCGATGGATAAGGCACACACTGAGA
The DNA here is from genome assembly GCA_024509875.1 of Oreohelix idahoensis. Lineage (NCBI taxonomy): Eukaryota > Metazoa > Mollusca > Gastropoda > Stylommatophora > Oreohelicidae > Oreohelix > Oreohelix idahoensis. Next base: position 130,019 of record JAMPIV010016391.1, read on the forward strand.
AATCCTGTTGACACATTACAAGGCAGTCCTTGTTCTGGAATCATCAGGGAAAGAGAGGTAGAGGAAACAGAAAAACGCAGAGAAAAGAAGTGGAGACTGAAATAAAAATAACGAGGCAGATTTGGAAAGACCTTGAGCGGATGGCACAAGACAGCAAGACTTGTCATGTGGTTGTTGAAGACTTGTGCTCCTTGGGAAAAATGAATTAATGATCGTTTTATTAAAATGACAACCAGAAAGATACAGACCTTCATTAACTCTTTGAATCCGCAATTATTTTCCACCCTGTGCTGTAATTTTAATTCGTGATAGACTAAAAACAACGCTCAGAGAGTTGTTTTAGCACGGGTGTCAAATCTGACCAACGCTCTGAGCGTTGTTCCGGAGTTAAAGAGTTAAATGGGTGTTTTCAAAGAAACTAAGTGCACTGGCTTCCTAGCTCGGTGGTTCATGGTTTGTTCCGCAGTTGAGGTGGGATTTTTTTAGACGGCTCAGGGGTCGACCCAGCCTCATGAATTGGGTACCAGAGCAACTCTGGGACGGTTAAGGTGGCCGGCGTGATACTGACCACGTCACCCCTTCTGTGCCGATGGTCAAGTAAATATGGGCATTTGATAGCATTACACCAGTGTAAAGGAAATAGAGTACGATCACAAAATATATGGAGAAGAGAGCTAGACGCACACATGAAATTATAAATAAGAAAATGAAATGCATTAAAACGATGGCACAGATCTGGAAAGCTTGGCATTTGTGTGTCTGTGTGTGTGGAAGACCTGTGCTTGTTTGATACATCGGGTCACGAATAAATGAAGACTGTTTGTTTACTTGGGGATTATTACAGAATCTATGATTATTTGTTTATCTGCCTTTTTTGTCTTTTTGTCTTTGTTGTTGTTATAGTTATTGTAGTTTTATCTATTGGTAAATCAGTTTATAGGTAATTGAATCTACCCAATTTTCCAACAATTCTATCTATCTATCTATCTATCTATCTATCTATCTATCTATCTATCTATCTATCTATCTATCTATCTATCTATCTATCTATCTATCTATCTTATCTATCTTATCTATCTATCTATCTATCTATCTATCTATCTATCTATCTATCTATCTATCTATCTATCTATCTATCTATCTATCGTATCTATCTATCTATCTATCTATCGTATCTATCTATCCTCTCTATTGATCTATCTTATCTATCTTATCTATCTTATCTATCTATCTATCTATCTTATCTATCTATCTATCCATCTATCTATCTATCTATCTATCTATCTATCTATCTATCTATCTATCTATCTATCTATCTATCTATCTATCTATCTATCTATCTATCTATCTATCTATCTATCTATCTATCTATCTATCTATCTATATATCTATCTATCTATCTATCTATCTATCTATCTATCTATCTATCTATCTATCTATCTATCTATCTATCTATCTATCTATCTATCTATCTATCTATCTATCTCATCTATCTTATCCATATATCTTATCTATCTATCGTATCTATCTATCCTCTCTATTGATCTATCTTATCTATCTTATCTATCTTATCTATCTATCTTATCTATCTTATCTATCTATCTATCTATCTATCTATCTATCTATCTATCTATCTATCTTATCTATCTATCTATCTATCTATCTATCTATCTATCTATCTATCTATCTATCTATCTATCTATCTATCTCATCTATCTTATCCATATATCTTATCTATCTATCGTATCTATCTATCTTATCTATCTATCGTATCTATCTATCTATCTATCTATCTATCTATCTATCTATCTATCTATCTATCTATCTATCTATCTATCTATCTATCTATCTATCTATCTATCTTATCTATCTATCTATCTATCTATCTATCTATCTATCGTATCTATCTATCTTATCTATCTTATCTATCTATCTATCTATCTATCTATCTATCTATCTCATCTATCTTATCCATATATCTTATCTATCTATCGTATCTATCTATCCTCTCTATTGATCTATCTTATCTATCTACTGGCTTCACAGCTGAACTTGTCAGAGACACAGGTAAAGCTGTCTATTGCACAGGATGCTTTTTTTAGCTGGTTGGCTTTGGATGATTGGTTACATTGCTCAGTACTAAACCGTTCTTTTTCTTTTTTTCTTTCTACCGAATATAGCGTGAAGGACGCAGGTAGCATCGATTAATGGGTTTTTTTTTTGGGTGTTAATCTAGTGCATAATTGTGGCCTGGGGTGCTGTTAAGTTGTGCTTGTGTAAGAAGTTTATAAATTAGTAAATAAATAAAGGTAATTAACAGGTACTAGTTGGACATAAAGGATGGCACTAGACAACAGAAAAGAAAATATAAGTGATAGGCTTACCGGGAATCGAACCTAGGACCCACCAAAACGGCACACCTTGCTGTGACAGTACATCGTGAAAGGACACTCAGCCAATTTTGCACCTCCCAAAAAAGTGCATTATTGGCTGAGGTCATTCTCATGACACTCACACACCTATGGTATATAGGACCCGTGGACCGTTTAAAGAAGCAATCACTAATATAACTTTTGGTTGGTCCTAGGTTCCATTCCCGGTAAGCCTATCACTTATATTTTCTTTTCTGTTGTCTCGTGTCATCCTTTATGTCCAACGAGTACTTGTTAATTACCTTTATTTATTCACTAATTTATTTACTGTTCACAGGACTCAAGGTTTCCTCCATTATTTATGTAAGACGTTTATCATTTCTCACTATGTTGCACGAATGACTACTGTACACATCAAACAAGTCGTCACGTGTTGTGCCTCGTGGCGTAAGTGATCATGTTCCTCCACAGATCTCGATCTTTTGTCCGCTCGATCAGACCTATTGTTGATCTTTTCCCATGCCGTAGCATCAAGCTATTCATTAGCTTTTATCTTTGTCTTCCTCTACTTCTTCTTCCCTCTATTTTTACCATGGTTACGATGTTTTTGAGTGTTCCTCTCTTTTATATTTAGAAATGCGCCCTAATATAACCGATGCATCCTGTGGCTAGATTGAACCTCAAAATGTTACTTTTAAAAAAGATTATTCCTTTTCTCATCATATTCGGAATGAAGATTGAATGCCTTCGTCGTATATTTTGTTTTTGTATTTGTCCATTAGCTCTACTGAAGCATCTTTTCGTTATTTCTCTTTGCAGCCATTGGGATTCGTAACATTCTTCTGAATATAAAACTTTCCATTTTGCCCCATTGAGCGTTTGTCCTTTTTCTTTCTTTTAATTTGCTAATTGACCATGTCTCACTTGTATCGAACATTATTCATTCATTAGCCTCAGCTCCACAAGGAGCAAAGGCCTTCAACAAATACATGCTAGGTCCTCCTGTCACGTGCCATCATATCAAGTTCTTTCCACGTTATCCTCATCATTTTCACCTCTGTCTCCAGCTCTTTTCTCCATGTGCTTCTTGATCTACTTCTGCCTCTCTTGCACTGCGGGTTCCAGAAGAAAGACTTCCTTGTAATGCTATCTACAGTGGTTTCCTCAGTGTGCGTCTTTTCCATCGTTTTCTTCCCATCTCTTACTCCACTAGCAATTGTCTGGTTCTTGTCATCAGTTCCACATTAGTAGCCTTATCATACCATTTAAATCCTTCTATTCTACGCAAGCAACCATTTATGAAAGTCTGTAGCTTTTTGGTTGTTGTTTTTGTTGTTCTCCATGTCTCAGAGCCATACAATAGGACTGACTTGACATTTGAGTTAAAGATTCTTATTTTTGTGTTGGACTTGATTTTTCTTGATCTCCATATGTTTCCCGATGCAATGAAAGCTCCTCTTGCTTTCTGTATTCTTATTTTGATATCACTGTCTGTCCCTCCAACTTTGTTTATATTGCTGCCGAGGTATGTGTACGGTTCTACATCTAGTAGTGGTATTTCTTCAAGTTCAACCTTGTTATTATGTTCTGCATTTTTTCTCATTATTTTTGTCGTTTCCCTGTGTACTTTCAGACCCAATTGCTGTGACCTCTCATCGAGTGTTTTCGTTTTGTCTTACATCTGATTACGGCTTTGGGACAGAAGAGCCACGTCTTCAATAAAATCTAGATCATCTAACTGTTTAGTCAGATTCGACTGCATTCCATTTCTGTTGTGTGTCGTTTATGTTTTCGTAACCCAGTCTATTACTAGTAAGAAAATAAATCGAGACAGGAGGCATCCCTGTCGCACTCCTGCTCTTATCCCAAACGGTACTGTAAGTTGTCCTTCATGAAGAACTCTGCATATCATGTCTTCATAAGTTTTCTTTATTAACTTAATGATCTTCAGGGGAAATCCATAATGACTCATCAATTTCCAAAGTGATTCTCTGCCTACACTGCCTAATGCCTTTTCATAGTCCACAAATCCAATGTAAGCACCACAGAAGGAAAACTTTTAGGAGTATGACATTGATATGTATCCTTTATTTTACTCGCCAATCGAAATAGCCCAGTTTATTGCTCAAGGCAATATACGAGGCATAATAAGTGCATGCACTCATGCTTTATACCAAATCTTATTCGAGTGGCAGAGTGCTATGCCACTTGCTTCTAGAGGCAATGGAACCAAGTTTGAAACCAGCTTATGTCAAGCTCCAGTCCACTTAGCATTAAAAATGGGATCAGGACTCTGCTTTAGGGCAGGCAAAGGCAGGAAGGAAGGGATCTGGTCATCTCACTTCATAAAGCTGACACTTCACTCACCTATGGAAGTATATGCTATGAGATACCTTTAATCTTTACCTTTACATGTGATGAATCATATTTTGGCTGCAGGTTAGAAAGAATTGGTGTAAACAACAAACAAAACAGTAAACAATGAAACAAAACAAAAGAATGCAGAAGCAACATAGATCTATCATTGTATTGGGAAAATAATGGAAATTAAAAAAAAACATCATGGGCAACACAAAATATCGGAATTTTCATTTCAATCGCCCAGGTTTTTTTTTTTTTTAAATAAAATTTTGCCTAGCTTTGGCTAGGTGCGTTCCGCTTAACCCTAGTCGGTTATATTAAGGCGCATGTCCAAATAAAAAACAAAAAACTTTAGGTTTGATAACAGTAACCATATTGAAATTGTCGTCTCTGAAGCATGGAGATCGCTAACAGAGGAGTTACTGGTTTTCATAAATATGTGCTTGTCCACAACCGTAGGATCAGAATGGTATGGCAAGATTACCAATCTGGAACTGACTGAATGGACCAGAGGAACATACGTTAGCTGTCAATAGAACACTTAATAGGCTAACAAGGACTGCCTTGTAATGCTATCAACAGCTTTCTTTAATGTGTGTCCTAGCTATCGCCATCGTCTCATCTCCTGATCCACTGGCACTTATCTTGTTCTTGTCATTGGTTTCACTTTGATAACGCTTGTCGCACCATTTCAATCATTTTGCTCTTCGCAAGCAACTATTTGGCCAAAATTCGGCCAAAAGATTCAGATGTCGCCGAATACCATCACCAACAAAGAACTGCTTACTCGGAGCAACCAAGAGGACATGCACACAATCATAACTGGCAGACGCTGGAGTTGGGTTGGCCATGTTCTCAGAAGAGACCCCAATGCCATCACAATAGCTATGCTATGGACCCCGGAAGGAAAACGAAAGAGAGGCCGACCAATAATAACTTGGCGGAGAACTGTGGAGGCTGAGATGCAAAGAGTGAATCAGAGCTGGGGCACTGCACGAAAGATAGCTGCCGACCGAGCAAGGTGGAAGCAGTTTGTTGCTGCCCTACAAGACGCCACCAGGCGTGATGGCCACTAACTGCTTTGACGGTCGGCGGCTAAGGATCAAAGAAGAAAGAAGAAGCAACTATTTATGAAAGTCTGTAATTTTTTTTTTTCTTTATATTTCAGAGCCTAACAATAGGACTCAATCAGCATTTGAGTTGGAGATTCTGATTTTTGTGTTGGACTTGATTTTTTTTTTTATTTCCACACATTTCCCAATGCAATGAAAGCTTATTTTCCCTTTTGTATTCTTACTGTGATATGACTGACTATCTGTTCTTCCAACATTGTCTTTGTTGCTGCCAAGATATATATACCGTAAGGTAAAGGTAGTCCCATAACAGATACTGTCGTAGGGGTATGAAGTGTTAGAGACCACTATACTAGGTCCAACATCGAGACTCGGGGTGATCAGTTCCCTTCCTCGGTGCCTTTCCTTCCCTAACTTAAGTGCAAAGTCAGGTACCCATTTACAGCTGTGTAGACTGAAGTGTGTCTACACCGCCAATCGGCACCTTTGCCGCGAGAGACCAGCACTCTAAGCAGTCTGTTAATCGGACGCTCAAGATATATGCATGACTGTAAATTATGTAGGGGTGTTTAGTCAAGCGCAATCTTGTTATCATTTGCTGTATTCATTATCATCTTCTCTTCTTCTTGTGTATACTTCAGAACAAATAATCATCCTTTACGCTGTTTTTGTTTTGACAGTTAAGGTTTATCTCAAACAGGTAAAAACATGGTTCCAGAACCGGAGGATGAAGCAGAAAAAAATACAACGGAAGTCACATGATGAAGATGGCGGTCGTGGTAGCGATGACGTCATGGACACGAGCCTGGAAGGAGCTGGCGATTCTGATGTTGATGACCCTGGATGTGAATCCCGCCAGTCACGGTCGCCACATCAGCAGCAACTTCATCAGCCAAATCACAGCGAACAGCTAAAGAGTCATATCAACTACCACCAAAGCCACCATCATCTTGTCCAAGGGGAGTCGGATCAACAGCATCGTGACCTGTTTAATCCCGGAAGCAGGTTAAGGTCATACTCTGATCTTTCTGAATCTGACGCGGAAGATAATGAAGAGATTAATGTCGTTGATACCGATCACTGTGACAGTTTATCACCAAAGGACCATGTGTCATAATTTAAACCGAAATTATGTAATCCGGTTCAGTTGTTACAAATCTTTACATTTAAAAAAGGTCTTAATTTTTGTCAGAACTATGTAAGCTAAGTCTATTAATGTGGCCTAAACATTATGGCAAGGAAGCTAGAATTTTCTGCTTTTTACTGAAAGTTTTAATTTTTAGTTATCTATTATCTATTTATCTGTCTACATGTGAGTAATCAGTCAGTCTTTTTGTCTGTCTGTCTGTATTTATGTACATATGTATGTGTGTACGTGTGTGTACGAGTGTGTCTATCTGTGTGTGTCTGTGGTGTAAGTGTGTGTATAAGTGTGTTTGTAAGTGTTCATGTAAGTGTGTCTGTCTGTCTATCTACCGGTCTGTCTTCCTGCCTGCCTGTCTGTCTGTCTATTTACATGTCTGTATGTCTGTCTGTCTATATGCAAGTCTTTCATGGAGATGGAAGTGTAACTTTTTAATATTTAAAAAAGAAACCAGATCATATTATTTGAAATCGCAATAATGTATGTTGGAACCTTGTTTATTATAATTCCGTCACTACATGTAATATGTCTATAAAGATTAGACATTTTATTGTTTGTGGTGTTAGCAGAGCATGAAAATATATATGTGCTAACATTGGGTAAATATGGTAAGAGATTAAGATATTTGTATTCATTTTGTCGCGTACATGTGTCGTTTTGATTCTAAGCCAACATCATCGTCAATTGAAGCTGGCATTGCCAGATGGGAAACTACTATTTCTTTCAAATGGACAATGATGCAGCAAAATTGGTGGGAAGACCTCCAACTGGCAAATGTTTCAGACTCTGAAGGTGTTGGTCCTCTGAGCCAGGATTTCTTCGGTTCGGGCTGCCAAATTTCTCAAATATTAAGGTGTTACTGACGTGTGCCAGTCTGAAAGAAGCAAATTGTTTGAAGAATAGGGCTCAAGTTTTGTGAATTTTCTATACGTTTTCCTTGCATTCTTTTGAAGACTGTAGATGTTTTATTTTAATCACCTGAGGCTGTGCTGTAACAATTATATGATCTAACTATGGCGCAGAAATATTGCGAACCTTTGTAAAGATAACATTTAGTCCTCCATGTTGGGCGTAACGATTGGGGCAGAAAACATAATGCGCAGAGCAGGGATCGGCAATCGGCCTATCATGATGTACCAGTAGATCACCAGGATGATTTTGAGGGTAAACCACTAAGTGACGGAAGGGGTTGGGGGGAAAGACTTTAAACCTAGAGAAATTTCGATCTAACCTTCTTCAACCGGCAATTTAAGAGCTCGGTATCCCAAGAATTGAAGATACTTTTTTCGTGAAACCCCACAAGCTAAACACAATCACGTTATTCGTGAATTAAATAAGATACGAACACGATTTTTTCTTTGACTTGACGTTAACTTTCGGTAAAATCATTTAGTTAAGGAAATAACACAGAACAGATCTACGATAGAGATAAAGGTTACAAATATGCTATAATTTATTTCAACTTCCAAATGCTCTGAAAATTGAAATGTTTTTATCAAGGTGTATATTTAGAGAGCTTAGTGTTTCTAAAGACGATCGCCAAAGCTTGTGGGTTGTCAATCGCTGATGTGGGGGTCGGAGTGGCTAAAAGGTATGGCGTCCACCTGGAATTCTAGAAGTACCAGGTTCGATTCTCAGTATAGGGAATATAATTTATGGAAATTTTATTTTCAGAACTAGTGGTCCTCATGATGTCATACTCTCCCCTGGTATCATGGGTAGTGAGACTGGATGCCTAGCCTTCTCGGATAAGGGCGAAAAATATAGGAGGTCCCGTATGTAAATTGCGCACGTTAAAAATCCCTCGGCAGAAAACTCTAGTTATTTTATCAGTGTCACAGATGAGTGACTTCCCCTTGCCAATATGGCGACTTATCATTTGACAGCGATTTTCTACATGTTTTTTTTTTTTAAAAACCTGCCAAACAGAGAGATCACACTGCTGCCTTGCAGGTAGGCTGAGGACAGTCAAATGCTACGGAAGGCAACCCGACATAATTGCCCATTGAAATCGGATGCACTGGGCCACAGGAATAACGAAACAATGTAACGTACGCCGCTTGATGATGAACCAGATACAAGTACTAACAGTTTTCTGTTTATCGTTAGACATAAAATGGCAATATTCAGTTTAATAATATATGTATTACTTTTTAAAACTCGTGTGGGAGCCGCGCTAGCGTAGTGGTTACAACACCGCTCTGGCGACCGGGTGATACAGGATCAAACCCGGGCGACGGCATTTGAGGATTTTTCGTCGACCGGGATTTGGACTGGATTAACTCGAGACCTGGCGAGTACATTTGAAGGAGTGTCGTCGACCAGGGACTGGCGGCTCCTGAGCCGACCCAGCTGCAATGGGTACCTCCGAAATCGGCGAGTATTTGCCTGAATGGCGAGGGACACCTGTCTCTGTACAAGAAATAATGGGATACTCACGTAAAATCAATGTCAGGTTAGACATAAAATAATAACCTGAGATTTCGCCTCGAGTATTAGCGGGCGAACGCAAAAAAAAAAAAAAAAAAACCTCGTGTAAAGTAACAGTTATATTTATTCTATAGTATCATTTTTCTTTGTTTGGAAACTATATGCCCTGTGTGAATAAGATTATATCTTTATTAAACTTTGTTTTCACGCGTGGATTTGTTGACGGATTATGCTCCTTAGGGGACTTCTTAGGTAATGATTAGACATACTTTAAAATATTGAAAACTTTATGATCAAGGACTGGACTGGAACCAGGCTAAAAGTAAAACAGCCGATAGGATAACATGGCGCACTCTCTCCGTCTCTCAATCTCTATCTGTCTATCTCTCTCTCTCTGTGACGAAGTTCTACTCCCCAAAGTAGAAAAGGATCTATTATATAAGTAAGTGAGCGTCCGATTGACAGAGTGGTTACAGTGTTGGTCTCTCGCAGCAACGGTGCCAGGTTCGATTCACGGTATCGTCACGCTCTAGTCTACCCAACTATATAAATGAGTACTTGACTTTGCTCTAGGGAGGAAAAACCAGCGAGGAAGGGAACCGACCACCACACCACTTGATGCTGGCCCTAGTATAGTGAAGTCTCTAACACTTCACTTCCCTAGGGCAGTATCTGCCATAGGACTACCTTTTTTTGAAATAAGTAAGAAAACTGTATACGAGTATATGTTGTTGAACTAGATATTGAAACATAATATACAGAGCAGGGGTTGGCAATCGCCATATCACGATCTACCGGTAGATCTAAGTGTTGAACCAGATACTTCTTCGTACACTCTCAGACGTCTACTTGAATGTTTTCAAAGAAAGCAGTGGTCGGTTTGAGGCTATTTGAATCTCAGTAGAGCTTTTCCACGAATGGTACTGGTGTCGGCCATATGCGCTTCCTCTGTTCCACATATGTTGGGCAACTTTGAAGCAGATGGCAACATCCTCTATATGTCATGGTTTGATAAGAGGAAAGTCAAATGCTGCGAAAGGCAACCCGATATAATTGCCCATTGAAATCTGATGCACTGGGCCACGAATAACGAAACAATGTAACGTACGCCGCTTGATGATGAACCAGATACAAGTACTAACAGTTTTCTGTTTATCATTGGACATAAAATGGCAATATTCAGTTTAATAATATATGTATTACTTTTTAACCCTCGTGTAAAGTACCGTAACAGTTATATTTATTCTATAGTATCATTTTTCTTTGTTTTGAAACAATATGCCCTGTGTGAATAAGATTATATCTTTATTAAACTTTGTTTTCACGCACAATCCTTTGTTGTTTTATCCATTTTACAATCAGTCAAGTTACTATTAATACATTTACTCTACTTTAGACTATAACGCACACTTATGTTGTTAAGCTTCATTAACTCTATACATAGACCGCATTGTTGGAGATTATTGTTAACTCTATTTAGGAATGACATTCTATAATAAGTATTTTTCCCCCCTCTATTTATTGTATCCAGTGCGATGTGTCCGTTAAGTTCAGCAATATTTGCCTCCTGTTTATAATTGTTTTTAATCAGATTTAAAAAAAAATATTTGCCTGTATAATTGTACTTTCCTTCAAAGAGGTAGAAAAGAGAGTTACATATGAAAAATTAAAAATGACGGACATATGAAAGGTTTATGGTGTATATGTCTATCCAGTCTGTTTTGCCTACTTTCCGACGACTTAGATGAAGTTTGAGGATTGCCTGAAATTTGCCTGTCGTAAACGATTGTAAATTGTCGTTCCATCTATACATCAAATTTCACTGTAATTACATACATTTAAGAGTTACTCATACTTTTGCACAAGGCTAAACAAAGCCTCTTAGATGAACTATGCATTAGTGCTTATACAATCATATGTGATCACGCATTATGAGGATCGTGAATACACATACACTCTTGGATCAATGTATTGTAACAGTTCCCCTCCCACCTAGAATACATCAGTTCAACGGTTTGACTATACATAATCAATATTTCTCTTAAAATAGAATCTCACTTTGTCTCGATTTGAAATGGTCGACAACTCACAACATTCTCTCTCAAACATGGGTAAGTTACTGCCGCAGCATTTTTTTCCCCCCTTGTCAATCTCATCTCTTACTTCTACTCAAACAATGTCAGTCTTCTTCGTGACCCACGCTTCTTACTCTAAACTCTTTTTTCTTCAACTCCATGTCATGCTTGCGTCTTACTGAACTAACTCTATCAACTACACTGACTTAACAATTCTTCAACACAGTTACCTCTAAAGAAATAACTATCTTACAAGTGCATTCTAATATAGATAATGATACTGCAATCATTATCTCCCATTACGAATTATCTCCCCTACATGCTTAAACTAGCAAACAAGAAAATTAGAAACAAATAAGAAATATGGAAGAAGAAGAAGAAGGATTCGTATTAAAAAAGTAAGTAAATATAAAAGTTAATTAAGTTTACGAGAAAAAATAATAATATGTATAGTTAGACGAAGAAGAAATAAAAGAATAAACATAAGTGTTGCTGGGGTGATATATAGGTGGTGTAAGAGAGGATGACAAATGTTATTCTTATGTTCCGCTGATAAAGGCGATCAGCTTATGTCGGGCTTACAGGTGGCCGACTAATGTGTGAGTGGATGACTGTCAACAGACGCGAATGCCATGTAGTACTAGAGTAAGTTAATAACAATCACACACACCGATGCACATATAGGAGTCAGGAACGTTGTAACTCCAGAAACGTTCTACACTGTTTATTACGCCACGACAAACGTTGACATCATCAATAATACACTGTCAATCGGTTACAGTTCACGGCAAAATATGACACATCAAGTAAGCACCAATCCGTAGATCATCAGTAAGTAAATGCTTAGAAAATTCAGTTATTGATACAAAAATCTCCATCACAAGGGATGCGGAGCATAGCAGCTCATAATCATAAATCTCGTGGCAAACACCTCCATTCAGGGAAGGGAACTGCACATGTCGCAGTTTACAATAATATATATATTATGGGAGAAAGAACATTCCCCTTTAACGATCCGTCGAACTTCAAAAATCTCCCTCATCAGAGATATGAGAACACAATGGCCTATCCATAGCCTGAAAAATATCTTTAATATCTCAGAACTATCCCTTCACATGAAATAATGGCCTATACAACTCCTGGCCTCAAAATCTTCAATAACGTACGTTCTGCAGTACATAACCAAGCCTCATATCCATGGCTTTATCAAAAACATCAGCAAGTATCAAAAATCCCTTTCACACTAACAATATCTTATTCCGGGACACACTGACGAAAAATGGTCAAACATCCATCTTCGGAGCTCTGCCCGTATCAACTGCCACGAAAAATATCCCCCGCTCAAAAAACAGCTCAGTACCAATTTATCCCCGCGCGAATTCGCCCCGGGATGTGAGTTGAACTCGTCTAGAACATTCGAGCAGATTCTCTATCCTATATTTAAAAAACAAACTAAGCGTTAACAAGGGTGATTACAAAAAATCCGACCTGTACATACAAGACTTTTAATGTTTAACTCCCCTTCATTAAAATATGACTTTAACAGTCTACACCGACCCCCGGGGAAAAAGAAAAAAATGATTTGATCATTTTTTTTGTTGTTGAAAAAATACATCAAACAAAAACTTTGAGGTCGGTAGCATACTAATGTCTACACCTAAGTATCCACTATGTTAAGTCATGTTAATAAAGATGAAAAAAAAATAGGATATGAGTAAGTGTAAAGTACAAAAAGAATTAGCAGTAATGAAAGAAAGCAGTGCAATACGAATAGAAAAAACAATGATATATCATGGTAAACAATTACATTAAACAATGCATTGAATAAATGAACACCATAATAGCAGAACAGCATACATTACAAGAAACAATTCATATCTAAATCAAAGAACAAATAACTAGCTATCATCTAAAAAAAAAAATTTAAAAAAAAAATAGCATAATGTGCATGATACCCAAGTTAACAAGCTCATGGAGTACCAATGATGAACCCAAATTAATATAAAATTGACAATACCGTTATACATAGCTATACCTGACGCACAATCAAGCGCCGGGTAAAGGAAAAATACCTTACAACCTCAGAAAAATATTTTCTCAACGTACTAATAAATCTACCCCCCCCCCCTCCCCCCCTCCCCCCTTTTAGCACACAATCAAGCGCTGGGTAAAGAAAAAATATTACAATGTCAGAAAGAAAAAAAAAACATTTTCTCTTATCTTCATATTCTTTTCAAAAAAATACAATTCCGAAATGCATCGCAATGATCCGTTACGTCAAATAGTATAATGGGGAGCCGCGCTAGCGTAGTGGTTACCACACCGCTCTGGCGACCGGGTGATCCAGGATCAAACCCGGGTGACGGCATTTGAGGATATTTCGTCGACCGGGATTTGGACTAGATTAACTCGAGACCTGGCGAGGACATTTGAAGGAGTGCCGTCGACCAGGGACTGGCGGCTCCTGAGCCGACCCAGCTGTAATGGGTACCTCCGAAATCGGCGAGTATCTGCCTGAATGGCGAGGGACACCTGTCTCTGTACAAGAAAAAAGGGATACTCACGTAAAACCAATGTCAGGCTAGACATTAATAATAACCTGAGATTTCGCCTCGAGTATTAGCGGGCGTACGAAAAAAAAAAAAGTATAATCATTACAATTGTAATACGTTCATCATTTCAAAACACAGTAGTATACGAACAATATAGCAATGCAATGGCGCATAAAGATGAACCAACATGTTATCATAAAGAAGTCATAGCATATTATAATACAATACTCTCTAATATACTATTCTAATACTAATATACAATATACAATATTATCCACTATCTTAAATAAGTTATATAGTAAACAACTTTAGTGGTCTTGAAAAATCCTGTAAACCTGAGGAGGTAACATCATACAATGAGGAGTGAACATGCTGACAGGTTCCACTGGAACAGCAAATCTTTCGCAAGGCAACTTAAACAAGGTGTTGAAAAGTAACCGCTTAATCAAACAATATAACAGCTCTGACTCTCATCGCAAAGCCGTGGCTGTGAAAAAAAAACACAAATGAAAATCTCTGTTTGGTAAAGGTAGGACTTTATGATATACAACAATTAATTTTACAGTAAACCTACCAACTGTTGCTGTGTAGACTTCCGGCCCCTGTATGGTGATAGTCAAACCTTCCTCCGTTACACCAGAAAGAGTAACAGAGAAAGATGCACAGTGTAAACTGGAATCATTAATTGTACAGGGCGATATAAGTGTTCGAAAAAAATAGCAGTGTGCAAAAATGTATGGAAAAGTCGTGAGTATACACATGATACCCATGTCAAAAGGCAAATCTAGAAGATGGTAATGATGACTAAGAGTGTCATGATGGCTGACAATCTGAGGTTTTGCGCAAGACAAAGGAAATGCAGTAGACAAAGGCGTACATCTTAAAGGCTGAACTGCAGTCATAGCCTGCGTAATGGGCAAAGAAAAAAGTAAGAAAGATATAATCAAGATGTAAAAGCATACAGTAGTAAACTTGGACCTCCGTCGAAGTTTAAAAGGAGCGCAGTGAGTGCGACAAAAAGTCGTAAAAGACGAAGATACCGAGCTAACCAGTCCAGCAAGAAAAGTAATGAAACTCATAAGGTATAGATATGTACTAAGAACCAAGTCCGTACCTGTGGCAAAGAAAACGCTAGTCATTGCAGCAAAGAAGTTGCAATCAACATGACTGGATGTAGATTCAGTCGTAGCTATAAAGTTAGTATGTGTATCAGACAAAACTGAAGGATCTTCTTCTATAATAATAGTTAAAGAAGAATCAAAGTTCGAGTAACGACGTACTGAAGTATGTCGCACTGGGCTAAAAGAAGCACTAAAATTAGGATGATGAACAATCGTATCATCCATACTGCAAGATTGCATTAAATTAGCAGAATGTATTGCGTTAGCAGAATGTCCTTGGTGAAAAGATTTTGGCATAGTTCCTAAGGTGGAAGCAGTAAGGTTATGTTGCCGTTCCCAAGCAGCAATTTGTACCGGCGTACACACCTTTACACCATGTATCTGTCCGACAGTAAGGTTGGCGATAGGTGCTCTGAGCAAACATGCGTGTATATAACCAGTGAAAAACGGTGTGGCAATGTGGACTATGGCAGTCGGAAAAGTCTCAACTGTCCCACCGAATGTCACACATTTCACCATATTACCTGTAGCGCAAGATGGGTGGACTCATCATCATCAGTTGCCATCTCCACAACGAAGGTTGGCTGTAATGGATCTCCAACGTCTTCTGTCTCTTGTCTTGATGGTGCACTCTGATAGACTCTTTCCTGTCCATCTCTTGATGTTGTCTTCCCACTTATAGCACTGTCTTCCCCTTGCACGTTTGCCTTCAACTCTCCCTTCTGTTATGGTCTTCTGCAAGGTGTTATGCCTTTTTATGTGGCCAAAGTATTTTAGTGGGTGGACTAAAGACTGTCTAATCCCAACAGTTGTGCATCCAGAATAAAAAAGAACTGAGACTGGATTATTATTCACAAATCCTTTATGTAGAGTAAGAGACCCTCTTCCGTCGCGTGCAGACAAGGCAGGAAGAGCAGTCGGAAAAGGATGACTGCAACTCAAGGTAGTTATAGCTGTAGGTTGGAACAAAGTTGTGCACTCCGGGCACTGAGATGCTCTCTCGAAATCGAAAGCAGAGCAAGCAGTAGCATTAGAGACACGATTATTATTGTTACCTTGATCATTAACAACCTGGGGCTCTTGTTGAGCAGAGTTAGCATGGCGATACGATCTATTATTTGGAGATCTACTGTCATATCGCGATCTGTCGCGACTATTATCTCTATTGGAAGCATTGTTATTTTCTCTATTGAAACTATAGTTCTGATTTGAACCCCAGTTAGCATAGTTGCGATTGTCATTTCCCCTTTGATCAAAATATCTATTTGATGGGTTTTGCTGTCTTTGAGAAAAATTATTGTAAGGTTGATAATTTCTATTGTAGTTACCCCTTCCAAAATTTCCATAATTGTTGGGACTAAAATGTTGAGGACCGTTAAATTGTCTCCAGTTTCTTGAAGAAGGAGAATCGTTACGTGATGGACCCCTTTGGTTCTGTCCAAAATTACGATTATCTCTCCTACCAAAATTGCGTTCAGCACTTTGAGATCTACGTCGCCAATTAGGACCATATGGTATTGCTGAAGCTACGGGTAAACCTTCTTTGACTTGAGAATTGCTAACCGTTACATTTGGATGTGCCGTGACGTTTTGGCGACAGTATTGCTCCATATCTTTCAAATTTGGAGGCTTTCGCTCATGTAGAAAGGAGAGAAAAGGTTCACTAACTGACGACATGACTTTGTCACGAAGCAATAAGTCCATAAGGGCTTCATATGTGTGTTCAGTTTTTGAAAGTTCAATCCAACGTGAAAACGTAAGGCGAATATGTGATATAAAGTCTGAAAAATCTTTCCCTGTCTCCGGCAATAGAGACTTAAAGCGTAGGCGATAACCTTCTTCATCCAGTTGGTATTTTTTTAATAAGGCTGCTCTGGCAACATCATAGTTATTCATGTCAGAACCTTCCAACATACATATAGTATTCAAAGCTTCACCCTTAAATAATTTCCTAAGTTGTTCACAATATCCTGACTTGTCTATCTTATGAGATTCGCATGAAAGTTCAAATCTATTTAGATAGAATAAAATATCGTCGCAGTAAGAGTTAAAAACAGACAATTTAGCATCATAAGATTTAGTGTTTGCCTTATTAGAAGTTGTTTGATTGTTTGTCTCATTTTGTGTATTACCAATATTCACTACCTTTATTTTCTCCAGCTCCATAGCTAACAGCTTTTGCTCGTGGAGTCTTTGGTTTTCTTCAGCTTGCATCTTAAGCTTTTTCTCCTCCATTTGCATTTGCTGTTGAAGTGTTCTCTCTTCAGCTTCTAATTTCTGTTTTTCAGCTTCCATTTGCATTTTCAATTTCCTTTCTTCTGCCTGCATCTGCAATCTTCTATCTTCAGCTTCCATTTTCTGTTTTTCAACTTCTAATTTCTGTCTCTTTTCTTCCGACTTCTGCGCCTTGGCATATTCTGCAAGTGCGAATTCCCTTACTTCATCAGCAGTCATATTAAGGGATTTCCCTTGCTAAATGAAGTAATCTAAAGTAGACATTATGTCTAATTATATGATATAGATAACTTATGTCAATATACTTATGAAGAACCTCACTTTATCCCAACTCAGTGGGTGACAAATCCTTGCTCAAGAACTTGTATAATTACCTTACCTATTAATAATTTAATTAATCACCTACATATATATGCATTATAATATTGATAGTGCATGACAAAATAGACAGTACAGACAAGAGTGACAAAGACAGGATATAAATAACAAATGAACACGTTCGCAGGAATCACCTAAAGTAAGAAAACAGAAATAAAGCACAAAATATTGCAAAGCTTGCAATGACAGCTGCGAATAGTATAACAATACAAGTGACAAAACAGTGTATACACGAAAAATTTGTATAGAACTAAAAGATAGGAAGGAGAGAAGGACACTCACAAACAAATTAATTAATAAACTAAGGAACAGAGAAAAAATATAACAACAACAACACTGAGACAATTCGTCACACCTAAACAATTATAATGATGACTGAATCCGGCGTAAACAGAGTATGCCTAGAATTATGTCAAGGGATCTTTTACTACACGAACTTAGACAAAACAGTTCCTATAGAACGCTTACGTCGGCCCTCGGTGAAGTGGGATATATCCGAACATAAGTCTCCACCCAACCAAACCTGCAGAAATATGAAATATTATAACATAGAAAACAAAAAATACAAGGATCTAATAAAGGAAGTTCTGAGGAAGGCTCAATGTTACACCAAACAGTGGTACAGTTTACACATACAAAACAGCCACTTATCTTTCAAAGGAAAAACATCCCGGCCTCCACAACAGCAGCAATGATGTACTTAGATAACACAGTCTAAAGTAATCCACTGGTGATCGATACTGGAACTCCTAGGTTATAGCACCTTTCGCACGTAACTCCAGGCATCGGGTGCTGACATCAGAAGTTGGCACTCAAAAGGAAGGACTGGAACACTGCAATTCTTGACTTGAATGACTTGTATAGAAAACTTCTTTTCTAGATTTTTTTTTTTTTTTTTTTTTTTTTTTTTTTTTTTTTTTTCGTTCGCCCGCTAATACTCGAGGCGAAATCTCAGGTTATTATTTTATGTCTAACCTGACATTGATTTTACGTGAGTATCCCTTTATTTCTTGTACAGAGACAGGTGTCCCTCGCCATTCAGGCAAATACTCGCCGATTTCGGAGGTACCCATTGCAGCTGGGTCGGCTCAGGAGCCGCCAGTCCCTGGTCGACGACACTCCTTCAAATGTCCTCGCCAGTTCTCGAGTTAATCCAGTCCAAATCCCGGTCGACGAAAAATCCTCAAATGCCGTCGCCCGGGTTTGATCCTGTATCACCCGGTCGCCAGAGCGGTGTTGTAACCACTACGCTAGCGCGGCTTCTAGATGAAACTTGCTCACAAAAAATTTGAACTGGTTACACTGTGCATCACATCATAATAGCCCCATATCACTGGCGACCACTGTTGCTGGGGTGATATATAAGTGGTGTAAGAGAGTATGACAAATGTTATTCTTATGTTTCGCTGATAAAGGCGATCAGCTTATGTCGGGCTTACAGGTGGCCGACTGATATGTCAACAGACGCGAATGCCATGTAGTACTAGAGTAAGTTAATAACAATCACACACACCGATGCACATATAGGAGTCAAGAACGTTGTAACTCCAGAAACGTTCTACACTGTTAATTACGCCACGACAAACGTTGACATCATCAATAATACACTGTCAATAGATTACAGTTCACGGCAAAATATGACACATCAAGTAAGCACCAATCCGTAGATCATCAGTAAGTAAATGCTTAGAAAATACAGTTATTGATACAAAAATCTCCATCACAAGGGATGCGGGGCATAGCAGCTCATAATCATAAATCTCGTGGCAAAAACCTCCATTCAGGGAAGGGAACTGCACATGTCGCAGTTTACAATAATATATATATTATGGGAGAAAGAACATTCCCCTTTAACGATCCGTCGAACTTCAAAAATCTCCCTCATCAGAGATATGAGCACACAATGGCCTATCCATGGCCTGAAAAATATCTTTAATATCTCAAAACTATCCCTTCACATGAAATAATGGCCTATACAACTCCTGGCCTCAAAATCTTCAATAACGTACGTTCTGCAGTACATAACCAAGCCTCATATCCATGGCTTTATCAAAAACATCAGCAAGTATCAAAAATCCCTTTCACACTAACAATATCTTATTCCGGGACACACTGACGAAAAATGGTCAAACATCCATCTTCGGAGCTCTGCCCGTATCAACTGCCACGAAAAATATCCCCCGCTCAAAAAACAGCTCAGTACCAATTTATCCCCGCGCGAATTCGCCCCGGGATGTGAGTTGAACTCATCTAGAACATTCGAGCAGATTCTCTATCCTATATTTAAAAAACAAACTAAGCGTTAACAAGGGTGATTACAAAAAATCTGACCTGTACATACAAGACTTTTAATGTTTAACTCCCCTTCATTAAAATATGACTTTAACAATAAGGAAGCATGAATTTTGTTTTCAAAGTGTTAAGAAGTAGGTAGGTCTAACATTCTGCCCTCTTTTCCCTCAAATATGTTAAACTGTATCATTCATTCTCACATACATTTGAAGTATTAATATTAAGTAATGAAACAATGCAAACATAACAGCATTCTCATATAATAAGTATTAATTAAAGAATAGCAAAAGATTACAAAATTCGAAGTTGAATTAAAAAAAAAGCAAAACCTGTATAAACCCTACATTCTAAGTAAATGGTTTCAGTGTAAAAATAGCTGTTTTTTTGGGTCAGATTTTGTAGATGTAAGTGTAAAAGTAGTCATAAGAGTTGGTTGTACACAGCAGATACTGCCGTAGGTGAATGAAGTGTTAGAGAATTCCGCTACACCAAGTCCAGCTTCAAGAGGTGCGTGCCCAGTTCCTGTCCTCGCTACCTTTGCCTTCCCTAACTCAATGTAAGAATCATGTACCCACTTACAGTTCGGTAGACTGGAGTCTAACGCTACCTAGTTTCGGCGACGGAACCCGGTAACCGCGTAACCAGTCGGACGGTCTTTGCAGAAGTAGAATAGACTCTATAACAGCTGTTTTCACTACTGATACTGCATTCGGTTCCGTAGCAAGTCCTGGGTTCGATTCTCCAGTGCGTCTCTCACTTCTGTTGTTTTTCTATGGTCTAGTTTTCTACTTTTTTATTTCTCACGATTGCCTGAAACATACCTTTATGTGTGCAATATTTATTTATTTCTTGTTTTATTACCCTAATCCACATATTCATTCAGTCACTATGACTCCTTTCAAATCCCCGTCGAGCAGAGGGCTTTCAACAAAAATGAGCCAAATATTCTTGTCTTGTGCTATCCACTTACGTCGTTCCATGTCTTCTTCACTCTTCACATGTTTAATTCTCTTCTCCATGTGTTCTTCGCCGCTTGTAGTGTAGCCGGTCACACGGCGCCACTTAGGTGTACGTAGCTATTATTATTCTGGTAGTAGTTTTACTAGGTGGCTGATGGCTAACTCAGTAATATTTTATAACACTTTGTCTATCGTCCAAGTTATGATTTACTGGACAATCCCTCCAGAGATGTTTATTCTTGGTCGAAGATTTATTATTCCAGGTTTGTTCAGTTTCTTCTCAGCTGTTATGTAATGTGAGTAGTAGTGGTGAATTAATGGTCAACAAATATCTCTTTAAGTGTAGGAAGTAAGTCAACTCCATAGAGTTCCAGTTAAAACATTTTATTTACGAAATGGAACATCGAAGACCAACATCAGTTCAAATGCAGTTGTTAGACTTCTAAAAATGTGAAGTCTGCATGTAGTTTCAATTTTCCATCTTTTATCTCAAGATAATTAGGTGCGTAAATGCCTTGACAAGTTTCCGACTTCTCAATATTATCTATTTCCTTCTTGGGCACAATTGAGAGAGAGGCATCCACTTTCTTTTCGTATCTTTAGTATCTGTTGTTCAGTGTTAGTTACTTCTTGTGATATTTGGATCTCGATGCATGAGATGAATATTTCCTGAAATTTTACTAAGTTTAAACGAGGCGTACTTACACGATATCAATCTTAGAGAATGCACAACTGCGATTCTCGGCTTTACTAATATAAAAACCTACTGTAGGTTTCTCTTCTGAGGTCTTCAGGATTCTTAAGAAAGCCTATGTCACTGTAGTTCCGAGAGTAAACTCGAACACGGTCCCTCCATCAGAATCTACTAGCGACTATCACCAACGGCTTTCTACCAGGAACTGAACGAATATTTTGGATTTTAACTAAGCTCGAAAGTGGTGCGGGGACTTGTCACTTTCGATTGGTTATAAAAATCATAAAGAATTATTTCATTAGCTTCCTACTTAACATAAAATTTAACTAAGCCTATGTAAATTAGATGACGTCAATCGTTGCTACGCAACTCCCGCCAAAGAAGGCTGGCCGTCTACGAAGACAATTTAGTTTCAGTTTCGATTTATAAATAGCTTTTATGTTACTGAAAATATCTTTATGAAAACCAGGGCCGGCGCTAAGGATTTCTATTTATGTTTTGTTTATACTTATTTTAATGGGTTAGTTAGCACGAATAATGCTATCGTAGTAGGCCATCCGGTCACAGTAGTTCCCGGGGGTCTCTGCAAGGACAAAGAAAAAACAGGCCTACTGTACCCTCAAGCATGTCGTACAAGGCGACTAATATGAGGATTTACATGGGGCTGGCAACCTAATCATGTAAATAAATAGTTCCCAGAGAAACCACCTCTGCAAGAGCATGTAACTGCCTTGTGCAGGTTTCCTGTAGAGCCAGCTGGAATGGTGTGTATATACTTGACAGGCTAAAATAGATGCAGCCCACAATTTTCATTTCGTCTGAAATCACTTCAGGAGGTCCCGTAGCAGATATTGCAGTACGGGAGTTAAGTGTCAGAGACTTCACTATACTAAAAGAGAAGTTGGCAAGAAGACGAAGATGGCTTTATACCGCTTACCGCTCCACCTGTGAACCCGTCTTGACGTATGGATGCGAGTCATGGGCAATGACTACGACCCACAAAAGCCAGATGCAAACCTCAGAAATGAGGTATCTGAAGAAGGTGGTTGAAGTAAAAAGAAGAGAAATGGTCGGCAACCAGACGATACGTCAAGACCTAAAAACCCAACCCCTGCAGACCCAAGTACGAGTAGAACAGTCCCAACTAAGATGGTTTGGCCATGTCTGCAGAATAGGAGAAGATCGGCTACCACGACAGGCATAGGAAACTAAGAGCAAGGGATCCAGACCTCCAGGACGACCCAGAGTCCGCTGGGAGGACAAGATTATACAGTCTTTGAAGGACCGAGGACTAGAATGGAACCAGGTCAGGAGGAAGACAGCCGATAGGATAGTATGGCGCTCTCTCTTCCAAACCTCTACACCTCACGGTAGAAGGGGAACGAATAAGTAAGACTTCACTATACTAGGTCCAGCATTAAGTGGTGGTGGGGGGGGGGGTTGTCACCAGTTCTCTTCCTTGCTGCATTTTCCTTCCTTAACACAAGAGTACAGGTAAGGAAACCATTTATAGCTGGGTAGTCTGGAGAGTGACGCTACCGATTTTCGAACCTGGCACCTTTGCCGCGAGAGGCCAGCGACTTAACCACTCTGTGCCAATCCGAGCACAATATGATGCATACAAAATAATACAATAAAGAACCTTGAACCAGTGACCTTGGCATGTAAGAAATGCGTTAGATCTCTCACTTAGCCAGTGCTGAACTAACCTATTTCTTTCAAATATGTTTATGTATATTTATACACACACACAGAGAATTGGAGGCCAGTGGGACTACACATACACACACAGACAATAGAGTCCAGTGGGACCACACATACACACACAGACATTAGAGGCCAGTGGGACCACACATACACACACAGACAATAGAGTCCATTGGAACCACATATAAGGTGACCATATTATTTTTTTATGGACATTTTCTGATTTTTTTACTAAAAAGGAGGACACTTTTTGAGAAAAGAAGGACACAAAGAAGAACACACAGGAGGACACACAGGAGGACACACAGGAGGACACATTAATTTCACTAATGTAAAACATTTATGTTAAGAGTCATGATAAACTATATATAAATTCTTCAACAAAATAAAAATTAAAATTAAAATTTTAAATCTTCATAAAATGTAAATTTTAATAATTTTTCCATCAAGCATTATTTTTTTCAACCTCACTAAATATTCAGTCTTTAACATTGTACTTTTCACTTGACATTGTTTTTTTTTTTCAGTAAGTCTGAATTTCCAACTAAATACTCACGGGACTCTGTACATAAAACATTCTTATAATTGTATTGAGCTTGTCAATGCGAGTCATGGGCAATGACTACAACCCACAAAAGCCAGATCCAAACCTCAGAAATGAGGTATCTGAGGAAGGTGGTTGAAGTAACAAGAAGAGACATGGTCCGCAACCAGACGATACGTCAAGGCCTAAAATCCCACCCCCTGCAGACCCAAGTAGAACAGTATCAACTAAGATGGTTTGGCCATGTCTGCAGAATGGGAGAAGATCGGATACCACGACAAGCATGAGAAACAAAGAACCAGGGATCCAGACCCCCAGGACGACCCAGTGTCCACTGGGAGGACAACATTAGACAATCTGTGAAGGACCGAGGACTAGAATGGAACCAGACCAGAAGGAAGACAGCCGATAGGATAGTCTGGCGCTCTCTCTTCCAAACCTCTACACCTCACGGTAATCAGGGAGTGTTTTCTCTTATTTTCATAGTTTTATGTTCTCTACCTTATTCTTACTTTCTTTCCGTTCTGTTTTTCGTTTGTTTGTCCCTGACGAACCGTAGATTTTTTTCTTGTCCTTTCTCCCAGTAAGACGTATCACCATTTGTGTTTTTGATTTTTTTAGTATGACTGTTTCATGTTTACTGATATTTTAAGTCGTAAATATGATTAGCGTACTTTTTTCTGCACTGATTTGGTGTAGCAAATATTATTTTATTAATGTATTTGTTTGTTCGTAAGTAGTTGTTATGTGCTTATTTTTATATATATATTTTTAATCAGGCCATAAACGGAACAGAGTAGCAGTATTATCTCCCCTACATGCTACAAGATCCGAAAATAATTTTCCAACATGTGACACACATCAGGGTGTGTTTTCTCTTATTTTTATAGTTTTATGTTCTCTACTTAATTCTCACTTTCTTTCCCTTCTGTTTTTCGTTTGTCTGTCCCTGACGAAGGCCTTGTGGCCGCAACGTAGGTTTTTCTTGTCCTTTCTCCCAGTAAGACGTATCACCATTTGTGTTTTTGTTTTTTCATTCTACAGTTTTACCCCCGTCTTACGACAGTCCTCCTCATATACTCATACTAAACAAATATTGTTTTTCACAAACTTACCCATCCATTCGCTACGCTCTTGTCCAAGAATTTATGATCAGTCGTTGGTCCTCAAGCAGTAGTTCACAGGGGATCATTTGGTAATCTCAAAGTGACGGAGAAGGGGAAATAACTGTTAAGCTGGGCAAAAATCGGACCAGCCCTCTCCCGCTAGGACTTAAAAGCACGGTGTCTCCAGGATTAAAGGTAATTATACTGCATTCCAGTGAAAAATCTGCTAGCTAGCTTTCTAAAATTCTCTTTATTCGATCTTATCTTTGAAGTTAACATTATGTAAAATAGTATGTAGCTTTAATTTCTCACCTCTCTTTTGATGGAATTTCAGGTAGCAGATCGTGCGACAGAGATAGAAGAGACATATAGGCTGAACTTACTCATAATTCCGAATACTCTAAAACACGAAAATAGACATGATTTTATCAAGGTAGATCTGCAGAAAGCTCGGTGTTTTATAAAGTTAATTCTCACAACTTGTCACGGATTGCCTCCCCTGCTTTGCAGTAGTGGTCCAACAGTGGCCAAAACTCGAGAGTATCTAAATGGGTCGTCAAAGGTGTCTACCTTCGCACAAGATTACTCTTGGCAGAGATGTAGATAGAAGGGTGATGACGCTTCTACCTTACGGTAACTTCCACAAGATAATTCAGAAGTCAAGAACAATGCTGCTTAGCGCTGAACATTTGTTAACTTATATCTGTCCATCGCCTTTTATGAAGGACTTAAGCAATGGTTTTTAGCCCGTTCAAGCCCTCAGCTGAGTTAATTCAGCAAATTTCCTCTTAAAATGGTATAGCTCTGTTTAGAGGTAAATATATGTCTAAATGTATATATGTATATTAAATGTTCTGGCTCATACGTTTTCTTTCATACATGTAATAACTGAATCAACTATGTTTGTTTAGTTTTAAAACAACATGTAACAAATTTAATAATCACTTAGTATTAACAGTTTAAAATAAATGAAATGCTGGTGAATTTTATATTGGAATCAAATTTTCTCTTCACGGAGATTTAGGGTGAGGATATAGTTAAGACAATTATGTCCGGTTGTTGGTGCCTTTTTATAAGCACTTAACCGATATAAGGGGATACTGCAGCTGTGGTTTTCGTCACTTCTTGGTGATGAGGGCACTTCTTCACACAACTCGTCCGATTTAGGCGGTTGGTGTGGATTCCCTGCTTTTCACTCACAACTAGCTTCGTTCCACGAACTAATTAGACAAAATAGAAAAACAAATGCATCTGCTAAGTACATTTGTGGGCTGCCAATTTACAGGCGCATTTTCGCTGTCCACCGACCAATATTAATCTCTCAGAAGAATTAAATTCCCGAGTACACAGTGTAGCTCAGGGAAGATGATAAAAAATCACCAATATTCTTCCGGGTATTACACTGGGAAATGTGTCTGGGCAGCGCGAATAATGAGTTGCCTGAGTTACAAAGTGCATATATCTCACAAAATATTATACACTTTAGGCACATGTGATGTAATCATCAGTCATCACTGCTCCATTCGGAGTCTTGGGTCACCTCTGCTGTCAGTTTTCCGCACGACTAGCCAGAAGAAATCACCATCGCTTGCAGTATTGGTTTATGAATATACTATTTTCGTATTTTGAGGTTGCCAGCCTCATTATTAACCACTTAGCAAGAAAACATGTTAATTCACATTTGTAAAATAAAGGTTTACACTTACCCCACTTGGGTTATACACAATCTCGCACAGTTTAGAATGGACACGACCATTTTAGGTTATTTGCTCTCGAATCACTTGGTCTGAAAATTTTGAATCTCTTTGATGACGGGTGAATCTGCGAAACACCTGGTCTGGGAAAGTTTCTCTTCCGACGGGTGATCCAATTCCTTAGATATCCAGTCCTAATATTTAAAGTCCTGGTACCTTAAGTTTTTCAGAGTTAGTATTTATAAAGGCGGGCTTAACTTTTTAAGGTTTTAAGTTTCCCAAATACTTCGATCTGTCACTTATAATATAGGCATTCTAAGTCCGATGTCTCACTGGCTTCTGGGAGTTGTTCACTTGACGATGCGATGCAGTCTCTGAGTTCTGTTTTTCTGAGTTTGCTAGATTATATCTCTCATTCTCAGTTCCCATCCCAGATTGTACTTCCTGGCAAACTTGCCAATGAGAACCAAAGCATATTCCGGCTCTG
The DNA here is from genome assembly GCA_024509875.1 of Oreohelix idahoensis. Taxonomy (NCBI): domain Eukaryota; kingdom Metazoa; phylum Mollusca; class Gastropoda; order Stylommatophora; family Oreohelicidae; genus Oreohelix; species Oreohelix idahoensis. Next base: position 157,243 of record JAMPIV010016391.1, read on the forward strand.
ACTTCAATCCAGTCCTAAGCTCTTTTGCACCATGTCGGTAGGGGTGTCTAATCTCACAATCTCCCCCGCGTGTCCAAAACATTACACCCAATATTCCAACGCGTGACTTCTTTCGAGTCATTCGGTAATCCTTCCAGCTGCACCTATCTGCCTCTCACAATACTGTGACCATGCCTTCCTGGCGTAATGTCTTCTGACAATGTTTTCTCCAGACATATTTATCTGTAATAATGATACAGACCGGGGACAGCAGAAGCGCTAATCTAATTAACGCCTATGGGTGCGCCAGACACACAGATATGACCGCCGACCGTCTTGACAAACCATCTGTGGTTCTATTCAACGATCTGGCAGTACCCCGTTGTGTCAACACAGGCCTGTCTCTTTCAAAGGCGACTCAAGCGATAACCGCGTAATGCGTTGGCCTGTCTAATCACCTGACAATACTACAGTTCAACTGGCGTACGTAAACACGTCTGCATGTAAAACGATAACGGTAGTCCCATAGCAGATACTTCCGTACGGGAGTTGAGTGTTAGAGACTTCACTCTATTGATCCAACATAGAGAGTAAAAAGAATGAAAAGGCAGGATTTATGCCAAATAAAAACGATTGGTGAGAAAAATGAAGAAAAATAAATGATACTGCCGTAGGGCTGAAGGTGTGAGAAATCACACAAAAGAGCATGTTCAGAGGTTCTGTGACATAACTCTTGGGTTGCCTACCGCTACTCTGTTCCATTTACGGCCTGACTTTCAGCGTACAAAGCTGCCTCACAATTAAAATATTCTTGCGTTAATGACAATCTAAAGCAGCGACAGGCAGTCCAAGAGCTATTGGGATCTATTTTAAAAACAACCGAGCTCCCTCAAAATCTACCTTGATAAAAATCATGCATTTTCAAATTTCAGAGTATGTGGAATTGTGAATATGTGTACCCTGTGTGTAGCGTTCATCTGTGCCACCAGTCTGCTTCCTGGAATTCTATTGAGAGAGTGGTGGAAAATTCAAACTAAATGACATTTTTACCGAATTTTAACTTCTCTAGAAAAAACATATTATGCTTCTATCTTATGCAGTTCATGATATCAAAATGAGAATACAAAAAGCAAGAGGAGCTTCCATTGCATTGAGAAACATATGGAGAACAAGAGAAATCAAGTCCAACACGAAAATACGAATCTTCAACTCAAATGTGAAGTCAGTCCTATTGTATGGCTCTGAGACATGGAGAACAACAAAAACAACAACCAAAAAGATACAGATTTTTATAAACGGGTGCTTGCGTAGAATAGAAGGACTGAAATAGTATGACAACGTCGCAAATGTGGAATTGATGACAAGAACCAGACAAGTGTCAGTGGAACAAGAGTTGAGAAGAAGACGCTGGCGATGGAAAGGACACACATTGAGGAGACCTGTTGATAGCATTACAAGGCAGTCCTTGTTCTGGACAGGGAAAGAGAGGCAGAGGTAGACCAAAAAACACATGGAGAAGAGAGCTGGATAAAGAGGTGAAAATGATGAGCAAAACATGGAAAAAACTTGAGCGGATGGCACAGTACAGGAAGACTCGGCATGTGTTTGTTGAAGGCCTATGCTCCTTGGGGAGCTAAAGAGTATTGATTGATTGATCTTATGCAGTTGACAAATTAAGTGCATTTTAGTAAAATAGCTCGTGGGTTTTCCCTGGGCAAAGCGGAATACGTGTTTTAAATCCTGGTAACACCGCACTTTAAGTGCCAACGGGAGAGGACTAGTCCTACATTAATATTTCTGTCTGTTTTCACCCCTTCTTCACCTAGAGATCTATCAAATCGTCCACAGATTTCTACCAATAGCCGCTATCGATCGGTTGCCGATCTCAGAGCTAAATGAATCCTTGACTGTTTTTAGATCATTAACTTACTTACTTAGTCGTTCCCCTTCTACCGTGAGGTGTAGAGGTTTGGAAGAGAGAGCGCCAGACTATCCTATCGGCTGTCTTCCTCCTGGCCTGGTTCCATTCTAGTCCTCGGTCCTTCAAAGAATGTCTAATGTTGTCCTCCCAGCGGACACTGGGTCGTCCTAGGGGTCTGGATCCCTGGCTCTTTGTTTCCCATGCTTGTCGTGGTAGCCGTCCTTTTCCCATTCTGCAGAAATGGCCAAACCATCTTAGTTGGGACTGTTCTACTTGGGTCTGCAGGGGGTGGGATTTTAGGCCTTGACGTATCGTCTGGTTGCGGACCATGTCTCTTCTTGTTACTTCAACCACCTTCCTCAGATACCTCATTTCTGAGGTTTGGATCTGGCTTTTGTGGGTTGTAGTCATTGCCCATGACTCGCATCCATGTGTCAAGACTGGGACATAGGTGGAGCGGTATACAGCCATCTTCGTTTTCTTACTGTGGTGGGTTTGGATGTTACTGAAATAAATATTACTTGTCTACAGCGTGAGGTCAGCTATGCAAGTCCTTGAGTCTAATAGTTGATATTGATGTTCTCAGGGTACCTGACTGCTACCACCCTACGACCTCAATCTTCGATATATTTTGAGTCTATTTTTAAGTACTGGTGTCTGGGTGTTATCTGGCTATGTGTCTAGGGTAATGTGAAATGTAATGTTGAGTTAATGACAATAACCACAACCATAATTCAAAGAAAACTGATCAAACAAGTCAGTGGTTAAGTTTAGGATCATAATTTTTACAATTTTAATTTCCTGTACCTCAATTGCTTGGGCACAGGAATGTTTAAAACTCAATTAAAATGGCAATGTATTTACAGTAATTAAATGTAATACAACTTGTCTGTTAATGATACTCTTAAAATGTTTATAACTTGGAATGTCCTGGTGAAGCACTAAATCTTATGCCTGGTCACGCTTCTGAGGAACGATTTTTGTCATCATATCTAGAAAAACTGTTTGTACTTTAATAATGGAGAGTTTAAGTTAGGTGAACTTTCATAAGCCCATGGATGGTATGGCTTATCTGGAATTCCTTGATCACTGTGATGTCTTTCTCACACCAGGATACTCCTCACGACTGTGAAGAATGGATGCTGCTTCCTTTCCCGTCAGGAATTAGGCAATTAAATACTTTTGCCTCGAACTCTGCAGCGTCAATATTACTTTTGTGGCACACTGAGTGTTTCAGGATCGAACCCTGAAATAAGAGGATTAAGGCCTCCTCAGTACTTTATACCTCTCTCTCCATCTCTAACAACTAAACATCATCAAACAGTTTCAAAATCAGATTCTATGGCTAAACAAATAGCTTTCGTCCCTATCTTCTTGTGTGACTGCTTCATACTCAGGTAAATTTCAATCATCAGTTTGATACATTCCCTTCATAGGAACTTATAGTTATTTTACAAAGTCCAGTGAAAACACAGTGACTTGCTGAAGACGGCCAGTGGTTTGCTGGTCGTACAATCATAATAATATATCAGTTCCCACTATATAGTTTCATTTTCTTCCGAATTCTACCTGCCTGGCTTTTAATAAGAAGTGATAATCTTCCATAATAGCACTTGGTATCACACAAATTTTTAGTTTGGCGCCTATCTAGGTTTGCTTCTACACATCAATAATGCATATACATATCAATAATACATATACATATTAATAATAATGTTTATATAAATGGTTATCTTACCGCATCAATGAATAATTACACAACTATAAGGTTAACCGGCGATCAATGGTCAAGTTGAGATCGCCCCTGTTCCAGAACTGCAAAGGCTTTAGGTCATACTGCTTTTAATCTGATCTTAACCCTCCTGCTAGAATTTTCTATATCAAGTGGCAACTACGCTTTAGCAAAACGTTCGTTATATCCCCCTCTTTAGTTATGCGCGTCTAAACCAATCAGCTCCGGGTACGCCGATTTGCCTCTTTTCAAAAATACTCTTTCAAAAATTGTAACACCTTCCCCCTCCCAAGAATAGCAAAGTTGAGTGAGGATATCTCTGTGTCTGTCTTTTCGGTCGTTCATTTTTATTTCCTACGATAATTCTGTTAATATCTAATCGATTTTAATGAGGAAAGGCAATTATTGACCAGACGACTGTCTGTCATCTAGCTGATATATTTTTATTTATCTCCTTATCATAACTTTCATCTTTGCATTTTTCCTCTTCAGTTCTTCAAATAACATACTTTTCTCTCTACGGTACGATAATATATCATAATGTGGAATATAATATTCTAATAAACAAGTATTATCAGTTAATTGTCACTGTCTTTTCTTTGCCTTTATTATTCAATTACAAGACTTCATCGAGGTTTCTTGTGCCCCGTTTCTCTACCCTTCTCAATTTCGGTTACTTAGTTTCAGTATCACAATGCATACTCTAGCGTAGGGTTTCCCTCCTTCCTGATCCCCCCTTTTAATTAAATGTTTCTCTCTCTTTCGCTTGTTCTAAGAAATGAAACACCGTTTTGCCTAACTCAAATCGCGGTTTCGTTAGATTTAAATTGTCACTACGGAGAGGAAACAAGGCGGTGGGATTTTCATCGCATGCAGTATCAAAAGTCTAATGCTTTATTCAAACGTTAACTTTTAGGGAAAAAAATATGCCCTAGCAACCGGTTTCCATGGCCTAGTAGTTTTTTTTTTTCAAACTTCCAACCTCTCATTCGCGTGTTACCTAAGCAAGTCTTTGACGTCAGCGCTCTCAAGTCGTTCTAGTACTAGATTCAAAAACAACGCTTTAGTCAAGGTATTATTCTTCTCTCTCTCTCCTGCACGCCTCCGTTTTTCTATCAATCCTTTTGAAACGAACTATGTATTGTCGTCTGCTAACCGGCGTTTATTGTTAGTGGTAATTTGTATTACGGAGTGACAAAAAAGCCATTACTTTTTGGTATCGTTCACTTTGGCGTTAATGCTTTTAAAATCCAGCGCGTTTTGTGGCGTGGGCGATGACAATTGAGCACAACTCCCTATTTTATCTCTATAGTATTTGGATTTATAATCGATACTATTTTATCTATTTGATCGGGGTATCAGGGATCTTACTACACTTACCAACCTCTCTTTTGCTGAGGAATCCTCGATTTATGGCCTGAAAAAGTCTCCCAACTACTGCTTTTCGAGTGGCCAACTCTTCTTTGATGCCTCCCTTTCGGTCTATAATAGCTCCGAGATATTTAAAGTGATCGACCTGCTCCAGGACCTGTTCTCCCAGCTTAATCTGATGTCTTCTTTCTTCTCGTGATATCACCATGGATTTTGTTTTAGAGCTGCTTATGACCATCCTTCTCTTCTCCAGCTCTTCCTTCCAGACTTGCAGGTTGGATTGGAGATGTGCCTCTGATTTAGCAATCAGGGCAACATCATCAGCAAATGCCAGCTCTGAAAGACAGACCTGTCTCATCTTCCAGTACCCCACTGAATACTTTCGTATTCTCTCCTTACATGCCTTGATAACATCGTCCATGAGGAGTATCAAAAAAGATAAGGTGACAGGATATCACCTTGTCTTACACCAGTGGTGGTCCTGAACTCTTCTGACTTATGGTTTACTGTCCTCACATAATTTCTGCAAGACTTGTAGAAGCTCTGTATAGCATGAATCATAGGTGCTGGAATGTTCTTCCTTGCCAAACAGTCCCAAAGTTTACTCCAGGGGACCCTGTAAAACGCCTTTTCCAGATCTATGAAACAAAGATGGATCTCACTCTTATACTCAATGGCCTTTTCACTCAGCTGTCTGAGTGTGAAGATTAGGTCTTGAGTACTTCGGTTTGCCCGGAATCCGCACTGGACCTCATCCAATTGTGGCTCAGCTAAGCGTCGGAGTCTCTGCTCTAGGACTCTAGAGTAGATTTTACCAGGGACACTGAGAAGGGATATGCCTCTATGGTTTCCACGTTGTTAATTGTCACCCTTTTTGAAAATTGGTGTTATGATGGCAATCACCCAATCCTTTGGTATGGTCTTGTTGCACCACGCGGCCTGTAGGACCCTTAAGAGTAATAGGTCGCCTGATGCTCCCATGTACTTAACCATTTCTGGTGTTCTACCATCATGCCCTGCTGCTTTGCCCATCTTGATTTTCTCCAGTGCTGCCTTCAGTTCTTCCATCTTTATGTCATCTTCATCACCATTGGTTTCCTCTTCTGTGCTAATGGTTATTATTTCTGATGCTTGACCTTGCTCACCATCAAGGAGTTCTGAGAAATATTCTTTCCATTACTTCCTTCGGGGCAGTAAGAAATTTGCCTTGCTTGTCCTTTATAAATTTGAGAGGGCATTGTTTTTCCTTCCTCATGTTCTTTAGGGTCTTATAGAATAATTTCTGGTTTTCTTGCTCATCTTTTTCTATATTTTCTCCATATCCTTCCCAGGACTTCTGTTTTGCTGCTAGCACCTTGTTCTTTGCTTCTGTTCTGAGTGTCACATATTCTCTATATTTCTCTATTTGTCTTGCTTTATTTTTAGCTCCTAATTATTGTTTCCATGCCATTTTCTTCTCTCTTATTTCCTCTTTGAATTCCTCTGTCCACCAAGGTGTCCTCTTTCTCTTGTTCCCTAGTGTGACTTCACCACATGCTTCTGCAGCAGCTGTCTTTATGATGTCTTTGAATTTAAGCCAGAAGGTTTCCAAGTCATCAGGTTGTTCTTCTGTGTTTCTCACCGCTGTAGCAATAAGCCCCTGATATCTGGTCTTAATTTCTGGCTCTCTCAGCTTGTAGGTCTTAATGCTCATTTCTCCCGTTTGTTTACTTGGTTTCTTGCGTGATGTTGGGCAGTTCCTAGGCTGAGCAACTCTTTCAGTTGTTCTTTTGATTGTAAGCAGGTGAAACGGGCATTGTGAGGAAGATCTCGAGCACTAGACTTTCCAATATCAAAATTTAATACATACTGATCATGGGTGATATGGCGGGGAAAGTGACGATCTAGTAGGGGTCTTATAAAACTTTTTACTAATGATAAACGAACTTCAATTAAATATCAACCCAAATACCTCAAACTTTTACACACCTCCCCCTTTTATGTGTGTTTGTTTTGTTTGTTTGTTTTATGGGGTGAAAGACAATTCACTATCATCCTTTTTACTAACCCTATATGTGTATATATTTAACTAATAAACCGTATAGCCGCTTTGATCATTACCTAGTTCGTTAATGTATCACTCGTGCTGTATGTGTTTAGTATTTACATATAAGTAAAAGCCTTCGTTTCGAGGAGTTTGGGGCTCTTTCTTTATTGAAATCTGAGGGCACAAGTTAATGTCGTATGGAAACAGGAAACTTACCATAAGTAATTAGAAAACACCATCTAGTGGAGAGTATTCGCCTTATCTTCTTCTTGTCCTATCTTACAATAGATCTCTTTCTTTTAATTTCTGGAGTTGCACACAATACGACACGATACGAAGCCATTGATAAAAGTTATGTAAAGTGCTGTTGGAGACTTTGGATGCATAGGCTGAGAATGGACAGTCTTTTCTTCTTTTGTCGCAAAGTACTAGAATTTTCGAAGTTCATCCTTACAGCACATTTCATCTGCCTTCAAAGCGAAGTTCAGTTAGCCTCAGCATATTAATGATAGCCCCCGCGTAGTTACCGGGGCGCCTGTGGGTACAAAGAAAGAATATAACTATTGTTCCCTCGGTCATGTCGTAAGAGACGAATAATAGGAGGTTGGGCATAGAGCTGGCAACCATATGGTGTAACACAATTAGCTACACAAACCACAACTGCTGGAGCACATGAATACAGTGCCGTCTTAAGGCATGGGCACACTGGGCAGTGCCCAGGGTCCCCACGATTCTAGGGGCCTCATGCTGGGATGCTGCCATATTGTTCTTAAGGGGAGGTGTAACCCCCAAAAATGAAGAATTTCATTGAAAATATCAAATTTTAGATACATATTGCACTGGAAAGTACATTCATTTGCCCACATTTCTGTATGTTTATTTTCACTAAAACCTTTATGGATGATTTTATATAAATTTTTAAAGTATGTCAGGTAAGTGTATTTTTACCTAATTATATATGTAAAATATACAAATTGGTATATTTGTGATGCTATATTGCTTCTAATGCATGGATTTTAATTTTCGGTACCATATTCATTTCCCTGAAGCAAACAGAATTCAAGTTTTTCAAACATAGTTTCATGTGTAAAAATAATTTTGACTGGCTAATTTTTATGGGGTCCTTTGATGGGTCATCGAAATAATAACGTGGCTGGAGGTATTCCAGTAGAGTGGTAGGGTACCTCCTTATACGCAAATAAAGCTGCAGGTAAGAACGAATCATAGGATTCTGGTTTCTCCTGTGCTAGCTTAAATAAATTTGTAAGTAGAGTCCCGTTATATCTTTCCACTTGTCCAATCGATTGTAGATGATAAAATGTGCGGACGACAATATTTGAAAAATCCTAAAAACTTCCTCCATCAGCTTCCCTCTGAACTGTGAACCATTGTCAGTTAATATCTAATAAGGGTATCCTAATCTTGTGAATATTGAGAGCAAAGCCTCTCCTACATGTACTGAGTCTGCTGAGGGTAGAGCAATCGCTTCTTCCCACATAGTACATGTCTACCAGAGAAAGGATGCATTTTTTCGGAAACTGACGAAAAGCGCATACAGTCTGCAGAAATGAAGAATTTAATGAAAAGTAAGCTGCAAAGTATGACAAAGAACATGGAATCAATAAAGGAAAATACCAGAGATGATTCCTACATAGCAGGGGGATACTGAGGTGAGTAAATTTTGTGTAAAAGTGTAATTCCTCCCTTTTTTCTTAATTTTCTCAAAACCTCATTTTTCACACAAATGTGGGCACGTTGCCCACGATTTTTCAAAAACTATTAGCGATACAGCAGTAAATTTTGGGCCACATGCTGTACACATAGTGCTCATTAAAATAAACTAAAATAAAGGATATATGTTAACAAACTACAAAACTGTTGAGAAATAGCTAAGATACCCCCCTTAAAAATTTCAACTATTTTTCGATTGGTATGTTAAAATCCAAAAAAACTCAGATATCAAACCAATCAAAATTATTTTAGTATACAATCATTATCATATATTAACAAATAAAACAGCCAAATTTCATAACTCAAGTTGTACTCACATTTGAGATATCTTGGGCAACAAAATACCCAAAAAAAGCTAAAATTTGCCTTTTTTTTCACTGTTTTTCCGCCATAGATTGCAAGTTTTTAGTATATACCTCAATGTTTTGTATTTTTTTCAGTCATTGTGCTTGTATAAATGACCAGATATAGATATTAACTTATAATTCTTTTTTTTTCATTTTGGGGGTTTAACCTCCCCATAAGACATCCTTTTTACTCCCGTGGGTGATTAGGGCTGGTAGGGACCCAGTGCATTGCTTTGCCCAGGGCCTACAATGCTGTTAAGACGGCCCTGCATGAATACTTTGGTGCAGGTTTTATGCAAAGAGTTCAGCTGCAATGGTAGCTCTCTGCCCAACTGGGGAGCGAAAAGGACTATGATGAATTACGATAAAAGCGATACATTTTTTTTTTTGGTTCCCCCCTTATATAGATCACTCTTATTATGGCTTCGTGTGCGTGTCATGTAACAACCTGGGCCCTGTCTGAATGGAGTTTTATTAGTCAACACAACACAGTACAGGAAGGATTATTAACATCTTTGGCCAATAATTAATTTATTTTGGCATTGGTCTTGTAATGTTATTAGTCCAAGACGCCATAATTCAGCATGAGCTCCACAGTAGCAGCTGATTTATTCACGACAATACACCATCTTACTACCGACATCCTAAGATTAGCAAGTTTCTTCATACTTCAACTTAATAAGCATATTTCACTGAAAACGTAAGTCACTATTGTCGCCAGTAATATAATCTCCGGTCACAAGTCGCGGAAAATCTCATTATTTCCGCTATCAAGATGAAACTATTATTTCTTGCGTTCGTGTTCTCTTCCACCCATAGTTCAGCAAAATGAATGGAACAGACACTTCCTATGCAATCGTAGAAACTAAATATGCATTGTAGCATGAAATTCGGCGGCTTATCCGCGATTACTCGCACACACAGCAGCGTGTCTTCATACTCCCTCCTTCTGCAGTATATCTGTTTTTTGTTTTCTTCTTTCCCTTTCAGACCTCTTTCCTAATTTGGATTAATCAAATCTCAAATCCATAGCTTAACAATGTCGCAGACGGAAGCGGAAGAAAAATTTTGTGGGATGAGATGATCTTTTGGGAATCTCCATTGTCGTTCGCCGAAGTCCCTCGTGTACAGGACTGACAGTTAATTGGCGCACTGTGACCAATCTAAGCGAAGGCGTCTCGTGTTAAGCACACTTCCGAGAGAGTTAATATTCGAGTGCCAGGGATAAGGATGATAAAGTTATTGCAAAACAGATTTAGTTTTGGCTAGTTATTGCTTGTCATCACCGGATGTCCCTCTTACTTCCGTCCTTAAAGACTTAAGGAACTTGGATTCATCACTGCACTTGTCCAGACCGCCTGCACAAACGCGCTTCAAGCAAGTAGTTTCTGTAGCAGGCCGTTCTATATAGTGCCGTTGCTAACGTGGTTCACAGTTTTTAAGTCGTTTGTACATGACACTACGCAGAGCTCATCTGTGGTATATGCTCCGGTGTGTCGGTAAAAGGGATGCATATGACAGTAGAGAGGCTCAGCAGTTGTAGCGCCCGATTGACAGAGTGGTTATAGCGCTGGTCTATCGCGGCAAAGGTGCCTGCTTCGATTCCCGGTATCATCACGCTCCAGTCTACCTGCCAAACTGGAAATGGGTACCTGACTTTGCTCTTGAGTCAGGGAAGGAAAAGGTAGAGAGGAAGGGAACAGGCCAACTCACCTGTCGATGCTGGACCTAGTATTGTGAAATCTCTTAACATTACACTCCCCTACGGCAGTATGTGCTATGGCCTTACATTAACTTTACCAGTTGTAGTAAGTGCTCCCAGGTATCGGCTCAATGATATATATATAACACTGGGCAGAGCTCAATTATAGTATACTGTTCAAAAAAAGAAACGCATAGCTACTGAAGGCACACACATATCAATAATTTTGACATCAATAACTTTTTTAATTTAATGAGCTAATTGTTCAAATTGCACACAAGAATACCTTAGGGTTCAACCAATCAATTGACAGTTGTTTTGCATCTGGGTCACGAGAGTTTTTTGGCGTACGGGCTTTCCCGTTAGTATGGTGTGTGGCCTCCTCTTGCATCGATTAGCTACTGGCATCTCCTGGGCATGGATGCGATCAGACGTCTGATGTGGGCCTGTGGGATGGCTGCCAACTCTTCCTGGAGTGCCTGGAACAGATCACGACGATTGGCTGGAGAAACGTCTCGGCGACAAACACGTCTATGCAGCTCGTCCCACAGGTGCTCAATCGGACTCATGTCTGGAGACAGGGATGGCCAGGGAAGGGTGAGAATGTTGTTGGCAGTCAGGAACTGCGTGGTCAACCGTGCACAATGGGGTCTGGCGTTGTCCTGTTGAAACACAGACCTTTGGGCAGCCAAAAGTGGAAAGACATGGGGTCGAAGAATTTCACTGACGTATCGTTGCGCATTCAAGCCTCCTTCAATGTGCACCAATTGGCTCCTTCCGTCGTAACTGATCATTCCCCACACCATTGCACCTCCACCACCGTGCGGCGGAGCTTCAAAAACGCAATTTTTGGTAAAACGTTCATTTCGCCTACGGTAGACCCTACGCCGTCTATCATGACGCTGCAACAAAAAGAAAGATTCGTCACTAAACCAGACTCGTCTCCATTGATTGTCAGCTGCCCAGGGACGATACTGGTTGGCCCAAAGAAGTCGATTTTGGCGATGGCGGCGCGTTAAGACAGGTCCTCGGTGAGGTCGTTGTGCCCAAAGTCCAGTGTCATGCAGTCTAATCCGGACAGTTTGATCAGACACATGACGTCCTGCAGGCAATGACTGGGCAGTTGAGGAAGCTGTTGTAAACCTGTCTCTGAGGTGACGAAGCCGAATAAAGCGATCCTCCGCTGCTGTTGTCACTCTGGGTCGTCCACTGCGATGCCGGTCTTCAACTGAGCCAGTGGCTTGGAACCTGTGCCAAAGTCGACTGATGGTACTCTGATGCACGTTTAGATGCCTGGCAACCTGACTTTGACTTTCGCCTGCATGCTGAACTGAATTTTTTTTTGTGTAGCGCTATCCTTTTATAAGGTTTCAGTTGCGTAGTCAGTGAATAGTGTTCCCCCCAAATTTTATTGCTTTCACGTGCGCGCAACATGAGCTATAGTCAAAAATTGCGTCATAAACACTAATGACCACTGCGTTGTAACGATTACAAAAACGAACGCAATTCAGGTCAACACGTGCATTTGACACTGTAAAGAACATTTGAGGCTGGTTTTTATATACCCTTGCACCAAATTTTACTTACAAACTCATAAAAACGCGCCCTCGGATAGCTATGCGTTTCTTTTTTTGAACAGTATAATTGCTCCCAGGTATCGGCACAAGGATATATATATATATATATATATATATATATATATATATATATATATATATATATATATATATAACACTGGGCACAGCTCAATTATAGTAATTGCTCCCAGGTATCCGCACAAGGATATATATAAAACACTGGGCAGTGCTCAATTATAGTAATTGCTCCCAGGTATCGGCACAAGGATATATATATATATATATATATATATATATATATATATATATATATATATATATATATATATATATATATATATATATATATATATATATATATATATATATATATGTAACACTGGGCAGAGCTCGATTATAGTAATTGCTCCCAGGTATCGGCACAAGAATATATATAACACTGGGCAGAGCTCAATTATAGTAATTGCTCCCAGGTAACTGGCTCAGAGATACATACTATATTATTATATTTATATATTTTAGGTAAAAGTAGAGTCAGAGCGCGACGGCACCGTGATTGGCACCCGGCATCTTTGCTGCGACAGACCAGTGCTCTGTGCCAATGGGAGCATTTTATGTTTAGCAGTGGATAATGAATGGAGTTCGTTACATTTGCAGTAACTTTGGTCGCTCCAGTCGATGCGTCCGGAGGCGGAGTAATATAAGGTTATTTTTTTTTAATGTGTTTTTTTTTCCTTAAATGTATACGTACCAAGACAAGATTGTAAAAGATGTCGGTACAGTTACAAAACATTTTGTGACAAAACAGATGTTACTTAGTGTAACTGTCTTTTTCTCTTGTTGAGGTGATCACTGGCCCAAGACAGTATACATGTTGTTAGATGTGTAGTGCTGGCGTATGATGAACTGAGTGTGGGTGCGAATGAAGGCGCGAATGTGTTTAGGCTCGTATATATGTAGACACTGCAACCCCTACACTCACATGCAGTAGTCAAGGATGCTTGAACACTGCAGGCACGTTTCAAAACATTTGTTGACGAGAACACACATAGTAGCATCAACAGGAACAGTCAGTGTAACAAGGTCATGCTGACCGGAAATCGATAATAATACATCAGGCATTCAACAAGCTGGTAAACATTCCAATATTCGTGCATGGTCAATAATAATGTTATTCAATGACAGTTCAAAATGCCGCCTGATCTCTCTGACTAAACGCGTCAGATACCTTAATCACCTTGACACATAGGTACAACTTGGCATTCCCCGCCAATTGCACATTATCAGGCTGTAGTATAATGGCCGAAAACACAGGCCTCGTTCTGACGTCGGCTGTGTACTGCTGATAAGCAGGTTACCATCAACCCTGCAGTAATGCTTATGTGGACATAAATATGCGGCCAATCTGCGGCTCCCACAATATATCTTCGTCACTGGATTTCTGGATGGTATGAAGACTAATAGTCTTGGATGGCTACCTTGAGCACAACATATATGTTCTGTAATGGAGGACCGGTGAGTTGCAATTCACAGACTAGGTAATCTTCTAACATGTTCTGCCACCGAAAGCGTAATAATGGAAAAAGTCGGTATTACCTGTAACCGAGTCCACAGAACCCGAGTCGCAAGCAAAGACCCAATTATTCCCCTAACTAGGATGAAAAAATATACGACCAATAGATCGATGTTTGAAACCCCATTGGAAGTGACAGCAACATATTACTACCCCCCCCCCCCCCCCTGTAAAAAAAAAATGATACTTTTTTTTCTCAAATATATTCATGAGCAAGATAGCACGATTATCAATTATGCGCTCATGAAAGAATGAACCTAATATCAGGTACAATAGACGCATAAATAAAGCGTCTGAAGAGGATACAAATCATCTCCCAACATAGGAGAAAATATTTCCTTTAAACCAAACAAACTCAGAGGGTACCAATAAAGAAACCTAAGTTGCTGGCAATACCAATCATATAACCTCTACACTTCGTTTTACGGGGTAGAAGAGGTTCCGATTATGAGATGAGACCAATCATATATCAAACATTACTAAATACTATAATTATAACAATATACAAATGTCATGAATTACACTGCTATATTAGCATATATCACTGATGGATGGACAAAATGAAATTTGTTAAATTATCTAAACATCATCCAAATACATTTGTATTACAACATATCAGGATATTAAGGACAGACCTAAGTCCGAAAGTGTATCAGGAAAAACTAGGACACGAGATTTAACTGGAATCATGTGGGCATCTGGACAATATGTCCGCCATCATATTATCCGAACCACGGATAGCTCGCACCGTGAAATGGAAAGGCTGAAGAGCAATAGCATAACGAGTAGATCTCGAGCTCTTCAAATCCTTACTTTGCATAGCCGTAAGAGCTTTTTGGTCGGTTTCCATAAAGAAATGCGCGCCCAGAAGGAACCTTTGTAGCTTAAGAATGGACCAAACCATAGCCAACAATTCACGGTCTAAAACCGAGTAATTCCTTTCTGCCGCATTTAGCTTCCTAGAAATATACATTACAAGATGCAGAGTTCCTGAATATTCCTGCATTAGTGCCGCTCCAATCCCAGTGGAAGAGGCATCACTACGAAGAACAAAAGTCTTATCAATCGTTGGTAGTCTTAAGATAGGATGAGATGAGAACAAATTCTTAACCTGATCCAATGAAGATTGGCATTCCTGGGACCAACGCACCATATTAGGAGAACCTTTTTTCAATAACGATGAAAGTGGTGCCATAATGGAGGACAGATTCTCAATGAATCTTCCATAGAATTGTATCAATCCCAAGAGACTACGCACTTGCTTTTTTGTCTTCGGAACCGAGATATTTAATATCTTCGAAATGTTTTGGTCCTCTGTCTTCAACAGACCATGACCAACTCGATGACCTAGGAAGGAAATTTCACTAAACCCAACAAAAGCTTTAGAGGGTTTTGCAGTCAAACTATGCTCACGTAGAGTAGATAGCAATTCCTTTAGACCCAAATAGTGTTCTTCCCAAGTATCGCTGAAAAGACAGATGTCGTCTAAATATGCGATGACATCTGCACGATCTGATAGAATCCGTCGCATCATGCGCACGAAAGTCGCTGGGGCGTTCATAAGCCCGAAAGGCATAAAATTCCATTGAAACAGACCCCTAGGTGTCGAAAAAGCAGTGAGAGCTTTGGCGTGTTCCGTCAGTGGGACTTGTCAATAACCTTTCGACAAGTCTAGTTTAGTAAAGAATTTAGCTTTAGAAAGTCTAATAAGTAGATCATCTAATAATGGCATAGGTTCAGCATCGAACTTCGTAACTTGATTTAATTTGCGATAGTCAACGCAAAGACGTATGTTATTGTCTTTCTTTCGAACAATAACTATCGACGAAGAATAAGCTGAAGTGGATGGTTCAATTATTTGCAGTTGAATCATTTCATCCAATTCTTTCTCGACTTGTGCTTAAAAATGAATAGGTATTGGGTATGGTCTTACTCTGATCGGATTACGATCAGTAAGTATGATGTCATGTTCTATGACATCTGTGTGTCCAGGAATGTCGGTAAGGACATCCTGATATGATTGTAGCGTAGAGGATACTTGACGTTGCTCCTCAAAAGACAAGTTCGAAGAGATTGTAACGTCCCTCCACGATTCCGTTGAATTCAGTGGAATCGCAGGAAGAGGTAAGTTAACGTCAGAAAAAATAGTTTCCTCATCCTGTATAACGGACAGGGATGAGATGTGACCATGTTGGACTGGAGAGTCGTCCGTCGCCTGGAAAATAGGCTGCAAATAGTCTGGACGTTCAATAAACTCTGTTAGCATATTTATATGGAAGGTTTTATGCTTTCCATCCACATCGACGATATAGTCGACATCGGAAATTTTGGAGACTATAGTGTATGGACCTTTCCATGAAATGAGAAGACTATTCTCTCTTGAGGGAAGTAAGACATATGCTTTGTCTCCAGGACAAAGTTGACGTAGGCGTCTTTTCTTGTTAGCAAATCGCCTAGCTTTTTCTTTCGCAAATTCGGAAGATGAAGTTGCTAACCTGCACGATTCGATAATCTTTTCTCTAAGAGAAATTACATATTCATATGACGATTGTGTATCATCGTCAATATTATCAGAAGTTATCAAATCGTGTAACAAGGACATCGGACCGCGCGGTTGCGCACCAAAGACAAGTTCGAAAGGAGAAAACCCTGTATGCTCCTTGAGAACTTCTCTATAGGCAAAGAGGACTGCAGGTAAAACCCTGTCCCAATTTTCCGGATGATCCTCCGTTATCTTGCCAAGTAAGTTCTTTAGTGTCCTGTTAAGACGTTCTACCAATCCATTGGACATTGGATGATAAATACTACTGAGAGACCTTTTAATGTCTAGCGTAGCCATTACCTGAGACATAACGTCCGAAATTAACTGAGTGCCGTGGTCCGACAGTATTTCTCCGGGGAATCCCAGACGAGAAAATATGAGCCAAAGAGCATCAGCGATATCGACAGTTGATATGCTCTTCAGAGGAATAGCCTCTGGCCAACGCGTGCACATGTCCACGCAAGTGAGGATAAATTGGTGTCCTCTGGCTGACTTAATCTTGAACGGACCAATGATGTCTATAGCCATTTTCTGAAACGGCCGAATCGGAATATCTGCAGCCTGAATAGCAGCATGTCTCGGACCTCTAGACTTGACCTCTTGACAAATTTTGCAAGATCGGCAATAAATTCGGATGTCTTTATTCACGAATGGCCAAAAGAAGGACGCAAGGACTCTAGTTTTAGTTCTGGAAAACCCCATGTGTCCAGCACACTGAGAATCGTGTGCATGCTGAAGAATTAAGGCTCTCATACACTTAGGTACAAGAATTTGCGAGTGCATAGACTTGTCCGAGTGTTGTACCATCCGTACCAATATACCATTCTTCATAGTAATATACGATTTGTGATTAGTATTTTGATTGGGATCCCCTTTCTTTGCAAGAAGGAAGAATTTTTTCAAAGAAGGATCCTCTTCTTGACGTTTAACAAACGAGTCATGGGAAATCACCAAGTGCTCGTCTTGGCTATCAACTTCATTACTATTATCCGATGAAGTTGGGGGATTAAGAGCTTGAGCTCTTGTCACCACTGCATTGACCGTTTGAATGTTTTTTTCCTCCCAACTAGAAATTTGTTGCGGGGTGCATTCCTTAACCCCATGAATACGACCGATTATAAGATCCGCAATAGGCTTAGGAAGAAGACATGCATGGACATCTCCTGTGAAGAACGTAGTGTCAATCCTAATAATAGCAGTAGGATAACTTTCCATAGTACCACCAAATGTAACACATTTGATTGTTTTTCCAGTGGCACAGCAAGGATCTATCAGAGACTCCCTAACCCCGACGGTAGTACATCCCGAATCGAAAAGTACTGAGACTAGCCTATCATTTATTAGACCTTTATGTAAGATGAGAGATCCTCTCCCATCATGCGCAACTGTAGCAGGTAGAGCAGGAAGAGGGTGACCACAACTTAGAGTAGATACAGTCGATGAGTCGAACAATGTTAAGCATTGGGGGCATTCAGTTGCTCTCCCAAAATCGAAAGCACAACCAGTGATAGCCCTAGAGTTACCACTATCATTTACTGTATTACAGGCTCCATCAAACTCTTGTTGTGCAGAGTTTGCCTGTTGGAAAGGTCTTTTTTTTGTTAAATCTAGGTCTGCCTCGATTATCATTTCCCCTGTAATTATTTCGACTATCATTTCCCCTGTAATTGTTATCATATTGCCTATTGTAATCATCATTCCGGTTTGAATCCCGGTTTCTAAATTCACTATCGTCATAATCTTGACGTCGAGAATGATTACCTCGAAAGTTCGAATAGTTATTATTTGGATAGCCTTTGCGAAAGTGTCTCAAATTATTACCACTAAAATTACGAGAACTACCATCTTGTCTCCAATTCATAGACGAAGAACCATCATGTGTTGGATTACTCCGCTTCTGAGTGTAATTCTGATTACTTCCCCTATTCCAGTTTTGTTGAGCACCCTGAATTTTTTTTTTGAAATTAGGGCCATATGGTGTTGCCGAAGCAGCTGGCAACCCTTCTTTCACTTTAGAATTGCTAACTGTAGCATGGGGATGCGCGGTGGCATACTGACAACAGTATTCCTCCATATCTTTTAAGTTTTTAGGGTTACGCTCATGAAGGAATGCAAGAAAAGAATCATTAACAGATGACAAAACCTTATCTCGCAATAATAAGTCCATTAGACCTTCATATGTTTTCTCAGTCTGAGACAACTCAACCCATCGTGTAAATGTACGACGTATTTTTGTAACAAAATCAGAGAAATCTACTCCATTTTCTGGCAACATTGTCCTAAAACGAAGACGATAGTCTTCTTCTTTTAGTTGGTATTTTTTTAGCAATGCTGCTCTGACAACATCATAATTAGTCCTGTCATGTTCGTCTATTGTCATAAGAGTAGTCACTGTGTCACCTGTAAAAAATTCCATCAGTTGTTCAACATATTTTTCCTTTTTTATGTTATGCGTATCGCATAAAAATTGGAATCTATCTAGATAATCTGCTACGTCATCCTTTAAAGGATTGAAATGAGGCAATTTAATCCTATTAACAAACTCCTTTGTCGTACTCGAAGTTGTTTGCTGAGCACCCGTACTCGCCAATTTCAGTTTCTCTAACTCCAAAGTTGCGAGTCTTTCATCAAGTTCCATCTTCTGTTTTCTTTCCTCATGTTCCATTTTTCTAATTTCAGCCTCAGCAGCAGCTTGAAGTTTTCTCTCCTCTGCAGCAGCTTGAGCTTGAATTTTTTTCTCCTCTGCAGCAGCTTGAAGTTTTTTGTCTTCCATTTCCATCTGGAATTTTCTTTCATCAGCAGCAGCTTGAGCTTTCCTCTCCTCAGCAGCAGCTTGAGCTTTTCTCTCCTCAGCAGCAGCTTGAGCTTTTCTCTCCTCAGCAGCAGCTTCTCTTTGATACCTTTTCTCTTCAAGTTCTAATCTTCTATTCTCAGCATCTAGCTTCTTTAGTTCAGCTTCTGCTCTCCTTTGTTCAGCTTCTGCTTTCAATTTAATTTCCTCTTTTTGTTTCTTTTCTTCTGACTTTAATGCAATGGCGAATAGAGCAGATGGATATTCTTCCAATTCTTTACCAGACTTACCAAGGGTTAACCCTTGCTGGATGAAGAAATCCAATGTAGACATTCTGTCTAATGAGATCAGAAACCTGAAAAAATTAACTAAATTACCTGTATATCCCAATCATTGGGAGACAAGTCTGAAATGCTAGACTTGTATACTCACTTCACTTTATTTCACTCTCTTAGTCTTAGACAAAGACCTTGTATGGTCCTCTTGTTTATAATGTAACAAAAAATCACTTGAGTACCTGTGGAAAATAATTCCTTTATATCCCACTCACTATGGGCACAAGTCTTTTTTTTTTATAAAGAACTTGAATATGTATTTCACCTTGTCTCAATCTTTGTGGATAACAAGTCTTTTATCAAAGAACTTGTATAAATATCTTATATAATAATATTTTATTAACAATCTCTATATGAAGAGTATACCTTATCAATAGTAATAATACATGACCAAGTGTATGTATGTAGACTGTGTATGACAATAATGTAGAACAATCATAAATACAAAGACAAAGATACAGAACAATGACCGAAAACGTTCGCGGAAGTCAAATAAACAATACAGCAAAAAGTAAAAAAAAATGTTACACAAATGTGTAATGATAACCGCGAAAAATAAACAAGACAAATGGCAACACTGTTATAAACAAAAAGGTGTAAAGAAATAAACAAAAGAAAAGAAAGACCTACAGATACAAACAAATGAAATCAAAACTGAAAAACAGAAAAAATATTACAAAAACAACGATAAGTACAGTTTCAGCACAGCTAAACGTAAATAGCAACGATTGTCGCTAGCAAATTCCAATTAAGGAAATTTGCAGTCCCTAACGACACGCTCTCAATAGATAACCTCTATTACGTGGCATTTATCTAAAGGAGTCACCTTTACCCAACCAGCCCGCAAAAGAACACAAGAAAAATACACAACAATAGTACAATTAACATAAATAGCAATCAATTCAATGTGTTGCAAAATAAAGCTTAGTCACACATGATATTACAGTAACTAACTTGCTCCTTGCGAACACAGAAACAAAATGTCAAGCGCGCACTGAATGTCAAATCCACTGTAGCATAAAGTGGTATTCACGAACAAAAGTTACTATGACCTTCTCGACTTAGGACTTGCACATTGAATGTTTACAATTTCCACGTACTGTTTACAAACACTTGACCTCGAACAATGTAACTTGAATGCTCGGGCGTAGAAAAGTCTGTTGTTGACTGAAACGTGTAAACGACCAGCGGTACCGTTTACAAAAAGGGACTCGACTTGCAGTTGTGGTCCACGTAGCAAATGCCTAGATGTTAACTTCAGTACTTGTCCTGTTGTGGTTTATGTAGCATTATAACATAAATGCTAGCACTGTTTATCTGGGTCAACAGTTGATGACCTATTTCTGTCCTGTTGTAGCCAAAACTTGCAAGTGTAGAATTAGCGATGTGTGTTACAGCTGTCCAGTGTGTAGCTTAGACCCACAGATCAGAAATGTAATGTGTACTTGTCCTTCTCACGCAAATAGCCACATGAAATGTAAATTTCTGGACCACATTAATGTCATCAATAATGTTAATTGCTCGCTCTGTCCACCAGAAATGTATCAGAAGAGCCCACGTAACTGGTCCACCAAAAATGTAACTGTCTTTTTCTCTTGTTGAGGTGATCACTGGCCCAAGACAGTATACATGTTGTTAGATGTGTAGTGCTGGCGTATGATGAACTGAGTGTGGGTGCGAATGAAGGCGCGAATGTGTTTAGGCTCGTATATATGTAGACACTGCAACCCCTACACTCACATGCAGTAGTCAAGGATGCTTGAACACTGCAGGCACGTTTCAAAACATTTATTGACGAGAACACACATAGTAGCATCAACAGGAACAGTCAGTGTAACAAGGTCATGCTGGCCGGAAATCGATAATAATACATCAGGCATTCAACAAGCTGGTAAACATTCCAATATTCGTGCATGGTCAATAATAATGTTATTCAATGACAGTTCAAAATGCCGCCTGATCTCTCTGACTAAACGCGTCAGATACCTTAATCACCTTGACACATAGGTACAACTTGGCATTCCCCGCCAATTGCACATTATCAGGCTGTAGTATAATAGCCGAAAACACAGGCCTCGTTCTGATGTCGGCTGTGTACTGCTGATAAGCAGGTTACCATCAACCCTGCAGTAATGCTTATGTGGACATAAATATGCCGCCAATCTGCGGCTCCCACAATATATCTTCGTCACTGGATTTCTGGATGGTATGAAGACTAATAGTCTTGGATGGCTACCTTGAGCACAACATATATGTTCTGTAATGGAGGACCGGTGAGTTGCAATTCACAGACTAGGTAATCTTCTAACATGTTCTGCCACCGAAAGCGTAATAATGGAAAAAGTCGGTATTACCTGTAACCGAGTCCACAGAACCTAACAAGGAACTCTGCTGTCATTCCAACGCACAGAGATTCACTGGGGAAAACTGCCATCGCAGTCACTTCGAAGATTCTCCCCGAAAAACACAATGGACCCTTGGTCCCTTCAGAAATTCCAGGACACTTCACGGCTTGCCGGAAGTCTAACTCAACTCCCGCTTAAAAAACCCTGCCTATGGGCATACGCCAGAACTGTCTACCTTTGACCCTAAAGGTCAAACACTTCTTCTTCTTCTTCCATCCTTAGCCACCAACCGGCAAAGCAGTATGTGGCCAGTACGCCTAGTGGCGTCTTAGGGCAACAACAAATTGATCAATCTATCGCTGTTTCCACCACGCCTAGTGGCGTCTTTGTGGAACAAAAACAGACCAAACAATCTATCGTTGTTTCCGTAATCAGATTGGTTGGCAAGCAGGTGATCAGCCCACTGTGCGAAGTTTTTACGGGATGGGGTAAACAGCCCCATGCCCAACCCTTCTTAGTCGCTTTTTACGACGTGCGTGGTAGGGTGCAGTGTTACTATTCTTTGCTCCCCTTTCGGGCCCCGGCAACACACGGGTGAAAGGTCAAACACAATGAATGAATAAACAAGGGAAGACAACCCCTAATCAACCTGACATCGCAAGCAAAGACCCAATTATTCACCTAACTAGGATGAAAAAATATACGACCAATAGATCGATGTTTGAAACCCCATTGGAAGTGACAGCAACACTTAGTCGAATGTCAATCAATTGGCTTTTTTTATCACTTCTCCTGATGCCATTATTGACACATGGCTCCATAGCTAATGCATCTAAATAAATGAGCAGAGGAGAGTTAGTACAGTCATCAGGGCATACAACACAAAAAGCACAGCATAATTATTTCCTGCCATGTTGTGGCGGGTGACATACTCGTAAATAAATACAAATCTTGAATAAAAATATACCGTTAGGGTTATATTTATTTCTCTGTGCCTATTTTCGTTTTATATTGTATCTATTAATATCATGCGCATAAAATAATTTAAGCATATGCAAACGTTTGCATGAGTGTTAATATTACTGTGATGGGGCCGAAAAGGAGACGCCCGCCCCCTACCTGTTTCTAGGCAGGTTATTTTCGATGTGCGCGAAGCATTCTGGGATGTGAAAAGTTTTCATGAAGATATGTAATGAGGCCATAATAAAGCCTGAGAAATTAATTGTGGTGTATAGTTGTGAATCATATTTGATACTCGTGTGTTATATTAAATAGCTGTAGGTTTTATTTGTGTTTTCGCTATTCCTAAAGCGATAATCGCGTGTGATATTTAAGTAGCCAAGATTAATACGCCCAGCGCGCAGTAAGTGAGTGATGCGCCGTAGGGCCTATAAAAGAGATAGCGGCCGGAAAGCGGGCCTATTTTGCCACAGCCGCCAGAAAGGACAGACGACAGAGCCAAGCTGTAAATGCCTTGAGCACGTGAGTTAATTTAAATTAGAATTAGTTTTATATAATTCGGAAATAATATCGATGTGGCTGTTTTAATGTTTAGTGATATAGATAGATGTGTTTCCAAAGGAAATGTCTTTTTATGACATTATGATTTAGTCTCGAAGTGATAGATGAGTGAAAATAATGTTTGATAGGTTTTATTAGGCACGCAAAGCCCAAATCACAGATGTGAGAGTTTAAGAGCAATTATGTCAGTCATCAGACCGGGCAAGAAAGGCAAATTTAGTAGGGAGCTATTTCATACATGAAACTGGACAGAGAAGCGATTTTTTACTTTAATTTAGATGATATTGACTGTTATCAGGATGGCAACCACGTGGTCATGAAAGGCGGCGCGTCACCATGTGTGATTGCATAAAGAAGACGCCAGTTTTATATTGTGTGAATTGACACGTGGGTGGGAAGCAGATTAAGATAATTTTCCCCAGTAAAGGAAAGAGATAGTTTTCGTGTTAATGCCAGTTTTGTTAAAGTCAAGAGTAATTATTTTATTTCTTTAATGTAAAAGTAATTGAGTGTATTTCACGATAGCCTACTTATCATAATTCTACTGTATATATTTAATGGGTTACTGTGAGGTGAGAATATGTATTTAGATTTCTGGAGAGCGCGAGGCCACTCCTTTGTTCAGACATGTGTTTCTCTGGTTGCTCCCGGCGGAGCATGGAAACACCAATGTGGCTGGTGTCTATCACAAGCCGACAAGAAGCATTTTTATGCTATGGCAGTGATTTGTTTCGGTAATGATGTGTTTCATGTGATGAGATTCCCAGTCTCATCAGTGGTCATATACGACACGCTTGTTGCCAGGCGCACCAGTCGTCACATACGACATGCTTCAGAATGCAGTAACGAATACTGATGTGGATCGGTTACGAGGTAGTAGCTTATTCTCATTACTGAGAGTATTTGTTGTACATATAGTTGAATATTATTTTATGTCCATTTTATGATTATTTAATTATGGTTATGTGAGGAATGGTTGTGAGAGCACGTGGGCTCACTTCAATGTATATATTTCTCTTCTCCACTCCTGAGGGAGCATGGGGCCAACAGTGTGGTTTGCCTCCATATTAAGTATTCATATGCTAGGGCAGTAGTGGTTTCGGTAGCAATCTGTGTTACATGGTGAGGTTGCCAGCCTCATGCACAACACCATACTAGTCGCATTGGACGACACACATGAGTGTGTTTGTGTGTGATAGTTGAGTGTGTTGAGTGTGTCAGGTGGCGGCGTAGGACAGTTTGACAGGTGAGAGCGTGATGTTTCTCATTCAGTATTATATTATGATTTTAACTATTCTGTGCTCTGTTTGCTTCTTCAGATTAGCATCGGGCACTGTTGGGTGTTTTGTTTTGTTTTGTTATGTTCGCTAGTTTATTTGTTTAATGTTTGCTTTGTCACTGAATGGGTTGTAAAAATAAATATAGCCCCTGCCTCTAGAATCAAGAGTTTTATTGTTGTTCGGGTCGGTGCGAGTGTGACAAGAGAGTGATCACACATCACAATATAATCATCATCATCTTCTCGCCCACCCTACCACAATTGGCGTCGTCGGCAGGATAAGGCAGACAGTGACACTGAGCAAACAGCAAGCGAACAAATATTGTAAACACCCAGCAGTGCAGTCGTGCAGCAAGATGGCTAATGCGCATATGAAGGTACTGTACGTGGAGGAGCCAGAGATAAGGTTATTTAGTGGAGAGGGGAGCCCCACTTGGCAAGAGTTTGTGGAGGATGTGGAAGCCGCGTGGAAGGTGGCGCCTTTTTGTGCAGAAGACAAGTTAGACATGATATGGAGCAACGTTACACCATGGGTATCTAGAGAATTACGGATACATGGTGGAGCCAAGGCCAGCCCTGAGAAGTTACTGGAAATTGTCAAAAAAGCCTACAGCGAGCAACCACCAGTCAGTGAGATGACCAGAAATTTCCCTTGGGAATATGCTGTTTATGGTGAAAGTAAAAAGCCTGAGACACTGGTCCAGATAGCAAGTGCAGAAGTTCAGAAGGAGAAGGAGGCACTTAGAGCAGAATTATCCTTCCTAAAGTCCCAGATAGCACAGATGTCAGAGGCCAGTTCGCCAGCACAAGAGGAGGTGCAGAGAAAAAAAAGCACCAAGCCAACCGCGGAAGCAGCCAAAGCACGACGAGGAGGTGCATGTTCTGGTATGTGAGAGTCAAGCTGTTGTTAACGAAAGCAGTGAGCTGACAGTACCGACCAGTGTAGCTGCACCGACAAGGCGAAAAGGAGTTTGCAAGTGGTACAGTGTCCGCAGGGGATGGGGATTCATCACGCCAGATGATGGAGGTATTGATGTATTTGTACATCAGACCAAGATCTTCAGAAAGGGATTCCGGAGTCTGGCGAGAAATGAGAGAGTGGAATTTGACAGCAAACCATCTGTCCAGGGCATGGAAGCAATCTATGTGTGCGGCATTGGCGGTCAAGAATGCAAAGGCAGCAGGAAGCGACCCATGGCACAGAGGAAGCCCAGAAAGATAAGATGCTACAATTGTGGAGACCTGTCAGACCACATGGCAGCCAAGTGCCCTCAAGGCCCGCTTCCGAAGAGATGTTTTCGATGCAAGTCAACTGAACATTTGATAGCCGCCTGTCCCTCAAAGAGCTCTTTCCCGAGACGTGCTACCACAACCAGGTTTCCTTCCGGGTGCAAGCCAAGAGATGACCGTGACAACTGTCACCCTAAGGGCGCCGAGAAGATTGGTAGTCGGTTAGGGGAGGAAACTCGTCTTAAGCAGAGAGGAGGGAGTGCAAGTCAAGGTTCAGAGGAGGAGACACATCAAAAGCAGATAGTGGGGAATGTTGGCCACCGTCCACGCAAAACGAGTGTCAAGCACGTCAGGAGCAATCCCCCTACAGATTCGACAGCTACAAGCACTGACAGGCAGATGTCACGGGCAGACAGCGACGCGGCACCGGTGAGCGAGTCTTCAAGACCACAGCGGCTGACAGCCCGGCAACGTACAACTGGAGACATGACGACCAAGAGTGTCTCCAGCCGAGTTGTACCGAATACAGAATCTGAGCCCAAAACATCGACGCTGAGAAATAATCAAACGCAGCACCAACGATCTAAGAGATTTCGACAGAAGTGCCTGAGGTAGTGATGTTGTCGGGACGACAACAAAATCATGAGGGAGATATGTGATGGGGCCGAAAAGGAGACGCCCGCCCCCTACCTGTTTCTAGGCAGATTATTTTCGATGTGCGCGAAGCATTCTGGGATGTGAAAAGTTTTCATGAAGATATGTAATGAGGCCATAATAAAGCCTGAGAAATTAATTGTGGTAGTAATGATAATCGTCACACAGAGGGAGTAGCCATCCTAATGACACAGAAAGCAGCAGCATCGCTTATCAGCTGGGTACCTATCAATGAGAGGCTAATATTAGCTAGATTTCAGACACGATTTTTCAAGCTCTCAATTGTACAATGTTATGCACCAACTAACGACGCTCTTGATACCACAAAAGATGACTTCTATGAAGCACTTCTAAGTACCATCAACACAATACCCAAGCATGACATAATAGCAGTCATGGGTGATTTTAACGCCAAAGTAGGTGACAACAACGATGGAGTACAAAGATATTTCGGTACTCATGGCATAGGCTGTATGAATCAAAATGGCGAAAGACTTCTAGAACTTTGTGAAATATCAAACCTCGTTGTGGCAGACACCATCTTTCCACATAAGAATATCCACAAGATAACATGGAATTCACCTGATGGCAGAACTAAGAACCAGATAGATCACTTCTGCATAAGCGCTAAATTTCGCTCATCAGTTCAAGACGTCAGAGCATACAGAGGTGCAGAGATCGGAAGCGATCATAACCTCTGCATAGCTAAAATGAGAATTAAACTGAAGAAGTTATACCAACCGAATAAAAATAGAAGAATAGATGTACACAGACTGCAATCAAATGATATAAAGAAGGAATATAATGTCAAAGTGAACAACTATTTCGATGCTTTAGGCAAAATTGACAACGATATCACCACCAAGACAATCGATACTAAATGGGAACAACTGAGAACAGCAATGACAGAAGCAGCTGTAGCGACCACCGGATACCTAGTACATAAAAAGAAAAAATGGATGAGAGAAGATACTTGGGATAAAATACAAGAAAGGAAAAACAGCAAAACT
Source organism: Oreohelix idahoensis (assembly GCA_024509875.1). NCBI lineage: Eukaryota > Metazoa > Mollusca > Gastropoda > Stylommatophora > Oreohelicidae > Oreohelix > Oreohelix idahoensis. The sequence continues at coordinate 184,909 of JAMPIV010016391.1, forward strand.
TAAACTACTAGCGGCAAGTACACATAATGCAGTTGAATCTTGCAAACTAACTTATAACTTGTTAAATAAAGAAGTGAAGACAAAAACTCGAAGAGATAAAAGACATTTCATCAATGAACTGGCCGTAGAAGCTGAAAATGCTGCAAGAACTGGTAATAGTAGGTGCCTTTATCAAATTACAAAACAACTATGTCACCAGCCTACTGCTATGGAAACACCTGTTAAAGGTAAATTAGGGAATTCAATACCAACAGAAAAAGAACAAATGAAGAGATGGGCTGAGCACTTCATGGAGGTGCTAAACAGACCACCACCAACAGTAACACCTGATTTTAATAATGAAACATCCACAACCACTTTGCCAATAACTTGCGATGAATTCACGCTGGACGAGATCAAACAAGCCGTTAAAAGATTAAAAAATTTTAAAGCTGCTGGAGTTGACGAAATTTCAGGGGAAATGATTAAAGCAGTTAATGACAACAACCTCTTGAGAATTTTAGATATTATAAATGAAGTATGGAGAGAAGAACAACCACCACAACAATGGAAAGACAGTATTATTGTAAAGTTACCGAAGAAAGGTGATCTATCAGACTGTAATAACTGGCGTGGTATATCTCTATTATCAGTACCTGGAAAATTATTATGTTGCATGATGTTAGAAAGACTTAAATTGCATGCTGACGAAAAGATCAGAGAAGAACAAGCGGGTTTCAGGCCGAAACGATCATGTATTGATCAAATATTCACACTAAGAACAATTATAGAAGAATCAGTGGAAAGGCAATCGCCACTTATTATCACCTTCGTCGATTTTCAAAAAGCCTTTGATAGTCTACACCGCCCATCATTGTGGAAGATACTTACAATCTATGGTTTTCCAACAAAATATGTGAATATAATCAAAGCGCTATATGACAATGCAAGATGTTGTGTTAGAACAAATAAAGGAAATACAGAATGGTTTACAGTAGAAACAGGGGTGAAACAAGGCTGTATTATGTCACCACTACTTTTTGGAATAGCTATTGATTGGGTTATGAGAAACTATACCCACAATGAACAATTGGGTATAAAATTGACAAATGGAAAATTCCTGGGGGACCTGGATTTCGCAGATGATGTAGCATTCTTAAGTTCAACACCAAGACAATCCCAAGAAGCAATAAATAATTTGTGTCATCTCTCGGTTAAAATTGGTCTCCAAATAAATGCCTCTAAAACTAAAGCTATGAACTTTTCTAACGAGACCTTTGATATCATCTTGAACGGGGAAAAACTACAGAAAGTTGAAAGTTTCAATTATTTAGGCAGTAAAATGACTCAGGATGGTGACACAACAAGAGAAATCCATACTAGAATTGCTTTGGCAGCTAGCGCCTTCAATAGATTATCTAACATTTGGAAATTACGATCATTGAATATACATACCAAGCTTCGCCTGTTTAATTCAAATGTTATCTCAGTGTTAACATACGGCTGTGAGAGTTGGAAAATAACAAAATCATTGGAGAACAAGCTGAATACATTCGAGAACAAATGTCTTAGAAAACTCATGAACATCAGTTGGAAAGAATTCAAGACTAATCGACAAATAAGAGAAGACTCTAGGCAGAAATATGTCTCCGACTATATAAGGAAAAGACGATGGTCATATATCGGTCATGTCCTACGAATGCAAAACAACAGAATACCACTACAGGCGCTCACTTGGGTTCCTGAGGGTAAGCGGAAAAAAGGAAGACCAAAAGAAACACTCAGAAGAACAATAATAAGCTAAGAGAAGGAAGAACGTTGGGCCTAAATAATGTGCAAGAGCTAAGAGGAGTGGCGTCACAACGAACAACCTGGAGAGCACTGGTTTCTGCCTTATGCGCCGTGTTTGGCGCTTAAAGAATTTATTATTATTTATTATAGTTGTGAATCATATTTGATACTCGTGTGTTATATTAAATAGCTGTAGGTTTTATTTGTGTTTTCGCTATTCCTAAAGCGATAATCGCATGTGATATTTAAGTAGCCAAGATTAATACGCCCAGCGCGGAGTAAGTGAGTGATGCGCCGTAGGGCCTATAAAAGAGATAGCGGCCGGAAAGCGGGCCTATTTTGCCACAGCCGCCAGAGAGGACAGACGACAGAGCCAAGCTGTAAATGCCTTGAGCACGTGAGTTAATTTAAATTAGAATTAGTTTTATATAATTCGGAAATAATATCGATGTGGCTGTTTTAATGTTTAGTGATATAGATAGATGTGTTTCCAAAGGAAATGTCTTTTTATGACATTATGATTTAGTCTCGAAGTGATAGATGAGTGAAAATAATGTTTGATAGGTTTTATTAGGCACGCAAAGCCCAAATCACAGATGTGAGAGTTTAAGAGCAATTATGTCAGTCATCAGACCGGGCAAGAAAGGCAAATTTAGTAGGGAGCTATTTCATACATGAAACTGGACAGAGAAGCGATTTTTTACTTTAATTTAGATGATATTGACTGTTATCAGGATGGCAACCACGTGGTCATGAAAGGCGGCGCGTCACCATGTGTGATTGTATAAAGAAAACGCCAGTTTTATATTGTGTGAATTGACACGTGGGTGGGAAGCAGATTAAGATAATTTTCCCCAGTAAAGGAAAGAGATAGTTTTCGTGTTAATGCCAGTTTTGTTAAAGTCAAGAGTAATTATTTTATTTCTTTAATGTAAAAGTAATTGAGTGTATTTCACGATAGCCTACTTATCATAATTCTACTGTATATATTTAATGGGTTACTGTGAGGTGAGAATATGTATTTAGATTTCTGGAGAGCGCGAGGCCACTCCTTTGTTCAGACATGTGTTTCTCTGGTTGCTCCCGGCGGAGCATGGAAACACCAATGTGGCTGGTGTCTATCACAAGCCGACAAGAAGCATTTTTATGCTATGGCAGTGATTTGTTTCGGTAACGATGTGTTTCATGTGATGAGATTCCCAGTCTCATCAGTGGTCATATACGACACGCTTGTTGCCAGGCGCACCAGTCGTCACATATGACATGCTTCAGAGTGCAGTAACGAATACTGATGTGGATCGGTTACGAGGTAGTAGCTTATTCTCATTACTGAGAGTATTTGTTGTACATATAGTTGAATATTATTTTATGTCCATTTTATGATTATTTAATTATGGTTATGTGAGGAATGGTTGTGAGAGCACGTGGGCTCACTTCAAGGTATATATTTCTCTTCTCCACTCCTGAGGGAGCATGGGGCCAACAGTGTGGTTTGCCTCCATATTAAGTATTCATATGCTAGGGCAGTAGTGGTTTCGGTAGCAATCTGTGTTACATGGTGAGGTTGCCAGCCTCATGCACAACACCATACTAGTCGCATTGGACGACACACATGAGTGTGTTTGTGTGTGATAGTTGAGTGTGTTGAGTGTGTCAGGTGGCGGCGTAGGACAGTTTGACAGGTGAGAGCGTGATGTTTCTCATTCAGTATTATATTATGATTTTAACTATTCTGTGCTTTGTTTGCTTCTTCAGATTAGCATCGGGCACTGTTGGGTGTTTTGTTTTGTTTTGTTTTGTTATGTTCGCTAGTTTATTTGTTTAATGTTTGCTTTGTCACTGAATGGGTTGTAAAAATAAATATAGCCCCTGCCTCTAGAATCAAGAGTTTTATTGTTGTTCGGGTCGGTGCGAGTGTGACAAGAGAGTGATCACACATCACAATATAATCATCATCATCTTCTCGCCCACCCTACCACATTACATTATTAGCGAATTGCAGTATCGGTAACGTTACCGCCAATGTTTCCCATCAAAGTTACAGTCGTTTTATGGCGCGTTCCGGCAGGGAACTAAATTGCGCGCCTGCTAAAACAGCGCACATTTCTTCCCAATATACTTCAATGCGTGGGATTATTTTTTTAAAGAAACATTCCTACCTCTGTTGCTTTTTGGTCAAAATACTTGTGGAATTTTCTCTACTTATATTAGCAGTTCGGGTAAGTATGAATAAGTGTCTCCATCATATATCTATATATTATATAGAGTCTAGGGTGATCATATCTTTCAACGCAAAAAGGAAGACAATATTCACTGGTTTTCTCATGAAAAGGAGGAGAGGACACTATAATGAAAAAGTAGGACATATTCATTTTAAATAATAAATGATAGTGAAGCTTATTTATTACACATCTAACTATATTTCACCAAATCACCTTGATTTTGCGCATATTGATAAATTAAGATGATAAAAATCGTCTTTAAAAACGCTTAATTACTATTTAAATACTCACAGAAACATTGTCACATAAATAACTCTTGCGGTTGTTCTGGTTCTGGCGCATACAAATTTGTTGGCACTTTCTGAATGATGGAGAATGTTTTAAAGTACAGTCTAGTCCACTGATTTCAAATTATTGTGACGTTTCACAGTATGAAAAGCAAAAGGGCCTTCTGTGGCAGTTACTTTTTCGGTTCCATGCTTGTTTCTTTTGTAAATAATGTCAGTTTTGATTGCGAACTTTCAGACACAAGTGCGTTCTTTGTGGCGTTCATGTTTTCATGTGTGTGTGTGTTTTTTTTTCTTCTTTTATGATCAGCAGCAACTTTATTTGCTACTGACACAAATGTGCCACCTCTGTACACGAGACAATTTGCTTCTAAATCTTGCTGACCTCTGGTAAAACAAAGAAATTTCTTTTTCAATTTATCTGCGAATATACAATTTTTTTTAATGCAAATCACAAGGTATTTTATATTTAGCCGTGCGCCTTAATATAACCGTCAGAACGTGTGTCTAGGCTGAAGGAAGTGCGCCTCACCAAAACGAGGCAAAATCCTTTTTTTTCAATTTGACACTTAAAGTAAGCTTAAATATATGTCATTAATTAATGTTTAAATATTAAAATTATCTGTAATTTACAATAGACAACGAGCTTGTAAATGACTCAACCTCTTACCGTCTTGTCATTCAAAGTGCATTGATGGATAACAGGTGGCAATAAACAAATAGAGCGAAAATGTGTAAAACTTAATTAAAATATTATTATAATCTGTTACTGATAAACAATCCAACAACACGAAAACTTGCGGGATTGTTGATACATTGTTTGCTGGATTCTGAGGAAATTCAGTCACCGGAAGGGAAATTCAAATGGGGAATTTTCGACATGACGCCTTTCATATAATTTAGTAAATCGCGAAAAAGCTTCTAAGCTTTCGTGCCACTGTTTCCGTATTTCTGAAGCAAAATGGGAATGAAATGAGCATAGCAGAATTTAGTGCTGTCACCAAAGCATGCAACAGAAAAAGCCCAACAGAATTATTTCCTGCTATATTATGAAATATAAAGAGACAATTTTTCGTCTCAGTAATAGTAATACCAAAGAGATAAATATCTTCTACTGTAACAGGCGCTTAGTGGTATTTTATCGGGCTTCATGCTCATGAGATGGCCAAACCTCTTAATTTTCTGTATAACCTACTTGAAGAAGGACGTAATTCTTACAATTTTTCTGATCTAATCATTTCTCTTTCTGTCTCTCCCGGTAACATTAATGGCTTTTCTTAAGCTTCTCATCTCATAGGAAGTGGTTTTCATCTTCCGTGCTTTGGTTGACACAATGTTTGACACTAATAGCAAAGAGCTGGTAAGAACAGACCATTTATCAGCTGTCTGATATATGATATTCTGATGTTTGAGTAGAGGTGAAAGTGGGTAAATAAATGCCCTGGTTTAATGGTCTTTTTTCACTGATCATTTCACTTCGTCATATTTATGTAGGATACTAGTTACGTTGGATATATTATAAATGACTCAAAAAAAAATGGATTTAAAACTTTATACGGTGTTCATTTTCCCAAAATAGAGGGTAAAAAAATAATTACACGTTCGTGAACTTTATTTTCAGAACTGAAAACTTCAAGCACATTAGAAGTGTCTGCTTCAGTTTTGTTAAAAAATGTGTCCTGCATGGAAATTTAACATTTTAAATTTATCTCATTAGAATTTCATCCCGGCGAGCTGCGCTACTTCATCAAGCGAGATTTGATTGGTTTAGCCGGTTCGTTTTTAGTGGTTCAATCTAATTTCTCGACACTTGCCGTGTGATTGTTGAGGGGATCACAGCCCTAATTTGGCCAATGAAAAGATAGCTAACATCATTATGGGGCTTTCACAACCAATACAGGGAAAAACTTGTGAGGCATCTGGACCTTGTAAAAGAACTACTAGGGAAAACAGTACGGTATTCGATGATATACTTTATTACTTGTTCCACGTGTTGTATTTATGAATGGGGCTAACGTGGCTAGGGGATTTTCTCGGGCAGCAAATTCAAAGATCGAAACAAACCGTTGCAGTCACAAAAATGGTATATTCTCATATTATATATAGAGGTAGTTCTTTGTTCCCGAGACTCTCATATAAACAGAAATCGCGTAAGTAGATAATGATTTTCTCATTCAAATACGAGATATAAAGTAAAGGGGGTGAGTTCCAATAATGCCGCAGGTAATAATACAAATAAATACACGTGATAATAAACACTTTAAATTACCGCGTATAACTTATATAGGGAGTACATGTACAGAAACAACATCGACAAAGGGGTAGGACCATTATCGTCTTCATCTTATAATTCAATGAGGGGTGGGGTGGTGAGTCATCTGAATGAGAAGCAGCCGATGCAAGAATGAACTGTTTCCGGAAAAAAAGGTGTCCAGAGTTGAGTTTATGACTTTCTTTGCTCACGAAGGATTTCTTGGTAATTGAGCAGCACATTCCATAATTTTCATCCTGACCATAAAGCCCTGTCCATGTTAGAGTCATCTTGTTCAAAGATAAAGAGGCAGGATTCCAGAAATTTAATGGCCTCGTTTAATCGTTTCACTGTAAGTTGTCAGCCTGGCTGTTATTGCTGTCTGGTGCAAGTTGCTGCGTCTTTTTCATCCGTGGTGATGTTCTCCAGCGCCAACAACTCTTCATTGCTCAGTTCTACTTTCTGTGATTCAAACAAATTTATTTTGTCATTTTCGTCAACTCCATCTAAACCAGCTCTTTATGTCATTCTAACAACATCCTTAATAGCTGTGATACTATTGTCATCAACGTTAAAGCCTTCAAAGTCATAACAGAATAGAGGGCACAGTTTTTTTTTCCCACACACCCTTCATGCATCGCCGCATAACTTCATTCCATGCAGTCTTGATTATCGAAAGCACCGTCTTTAAATAGTAAATGCCTTCCAAAAATCCTTCAAAGAAACTGTCAAATTGACGTCATCTTGATCTCGCGCTCCCGTTGGCCCGCAGATAGAATACTCTTAAAATGTATAAATATCGGGTCGTGAAATTTCGAGTTTGGCGTGTAAATAAATTTTTTTTTAATTATTAGGTAATGGGGGAGCGGCGGTAGCGCAGCGGTTAGTGCACTGGCTTCCTAGCTCAGTGGTCCATGGTTCGATCCCCAGTTGAAGTGGGATTATTTAGACCGCAAAGGGCTCCGGGGTCGACCCAGCCTCATGAATTGGGTACCAGAGCAACTCTGGGAAGGTTAAGGCGGCCGGCGTGATGCTGACCACATCACCCCTAGTGGGCCGATGGTCAAAAAAATATGGGCCTAACACCATATTCCCAATATGCCTCAATGGGCATGTAAACGGGATCCTTTACCTCCTTTTACCTTAGGTAATGGGAGGAAAGCGGGCTAGCATCAAATGATCTTCATTGCCTCCGCTCGTCCACCATCTTGGTCTACCCTGTTCAACCTCATTGTCGGTTATACTAGAATTAGGGTATTTAATGTTATTTTATATTCAGTGTTGTGTTATATTCAAATTCTTAGTCATTCGCAAGTGACTGCTATTAGTGGCGTCAATTTATATTAGCATTTATTGTTTTCAAGTTGATTTTTTTTTTTGGTTTTTTTTTAAGTTCATTGCTTTTCCTTATATTATGAGTACGGTACTTAGCAGGTTTTTTTTAAATGCGTGGTTTCTTATATTTTAAATGGTGTGTTAGTTTTTGTTTATTAATTATTATTTCCGTTTATTGGTTTTTCTGAAATAGTATTACTATTGTTGTTATTATTACTACTAATATTGTAACTGTTAAAGTAAAAATGCCTAAAACTTGAATATATATTCACGCGCTCAAGGATATTACAGGAACGCATCCAATCATTTGATCTCCCCTGTACTGAATATGAATTGCTGCATCCAATCGCCTGTTACCTGCGTCATCACCTTCTCTGATAAGCAGAAAACACTATAGAAGTCTGTGATGCGTATTGTCTATGACATGTGTATGGCATGTCGTGTCATAAATTCATGGCACAAAGTAAGTAAAACAATAATGATTATTTTCAGTGGTGTAGGTGGTGTGAGGACGGCGAATCCAGGGTGGTTCAGGCGGCAAGAAACCGCAGCCCGAGTGGCTATTATGAGAAAGTAAAAGTTAACTTTGTCATATTTTCACGAATTCTTTTTTTTCTCATAGTTCTATCTGGAGCATAAGACAACATCATATTTTTTCTTACTTCAAACTGCATTTTGCAAGCCAATCCGGTTCTTTAAATGTTTTACTTGTTTTTAAGTTCGCAAAGTTAAACAGCATGGAAACATAAATTATGAGAAAAAAATGACAGGACGCAAAACATTTGTACAAGGGAAAGCAATAAAGCTAGTAAAATATGTTAACTAAACAAGGGAAAGCAATAAAGCTAGTAAAATATGTTAACTACACTGGATCTATCATTACAGCTGTTGCAAAAGGGGCAGGTGTGGCATCCATTAATGATTATATTTTTTATTCACTATCTGTGGTTCTCTGCTTTGTCCAGGTCTTCTATTTCATCTTTTCCTTGTAGATCTGTTTTAGGCCCGTGTTTTTATGTAGTGTTAATATCATGCCCTAACTCTCTCTCTCCTTCTTTCTTGGTCAGTTTTGTTGATCCTTGTACGTGTTTGAAATTGTGTTTGTGTGAGTGGATTGGACATGTTTTATATCTTTAAAACAATGATTCTTTTTAAGAATCGTCCTTTCTCGTCTGGTGGATGGGTGCGGGAATTGCTATAGCATTTAATGGGCCTGCGCTCATCTTTCGCTTCGTTGTTTCCTCCTTGTGAATTTTCGTCTTACCAGACCATTTATTCTCTGGTACCGGTACTTTGAATGATCTGTCAGCCTTCTGAGTTTATTTCAGCATGTTGATGAGATCACCCGTCTCTTCTTTCCTCCGTTGACGGTAAGCATATCTTGTCCATGTCATCAGTGGGTTTTGTTTTCATGCTTCCCGTTCCGATTCCTAAGGCTTGTTTTTGGAACTGGTTAACATTATCAGTTTTATTTTGCTGCTGTTGCCCATGCTGCAATGCCACACCCTAGGTTAGGTCTCGCGCATCAGTACATATACTAGCCGCCATTAAAAACGCATCGCATTAGTTTATGAACCACAAATCGTTGTGCTAAATTTAAAATACATGAAACCACTGATTTTTAATTTCTGATCCATTTACTAACCCAAATTTGCTGTATTATTAAACATGAGACAATTCAGAACCGGCTCCTAAGCAGTTGTCGAATTGTTACGGTATTTTATAGACGCCGTCTGCTAGAGCGTGCAGTTTTGGGGATTGCAGCATTTAATATAATGTAAAGTATTATTAGGCTATTGAACGCTATACACACGATCGAATTATGACGTGTGAGCGTTGGTAGGTCACGCACCGTGACCAAGAGACGGGACCCTTTCTTGTATGACCGTCGAACTGAAGAGACGTGTCCTTGTATTCTTATAGTGTCAGGCATGGAGTGCCACACCGTTATATTGTATTTAAGTATGGACATGGGTCAGTCCACTGTTACTATGAAAAGAGATGAAATGTCCAGGTTAGTAATGGACTAAACCTAAGTCCGGATGAATTAACAGTCCTTATTAATTATAGTTTGCCAGACGCATAATCTCACTGTCGGTCGTTGGTTTTTCACCAACCGCGCGTACATATAGTTATGACGTTCTGTCTACAGTAATTCATGCTCTTTGACAAGGACTGATTTGCAGATAAATTATATACGAAGTACGAACTGAACTTAATATGTATTTTCTTCATGATGACCATGTGTGAACTGTTTATGTATGGAATCGATGTATTAAATTGTGTGGACTCAAGGAACGACTTATCAAGTCTATGAACGTTGGGAATTGAAATATTATGATGTTGACAAATGCTCATCCCACCTTCGCGTAACTTACTACCAACAGCACGATACCATAATTGACTAAGAAAACAAGGGATAAATTGAAGCAATATAAAACATGGCCAGATCTTAGCAAGTGTTAACAGAAGAAGCCAGCCTGCAGCAATTGCTGCAACAACCTTTTTGCCTCAACAACTGGTGGGCCATTGCTTGGGGATCGAAAGAAAGAAAGAAAAAAACATTTTTCGCAAATTTTCACGGACTGTTTACGATTGTAAGAAAATCACGTGATTTCATAAATATGACGTGACACGCGTAACTACGAAGGTTCAATCTGACGTCACAACATCGTGCGTACATGCTAACGCTCAAAGGACAAAGTCAGCGCATTCCAGTTTTGATGAAGAATACAAGATCTCAATAGACCAAAAGATGGAAAAGTCGTTATCTGCCAACGAGGAGCAAGCCGTTCTAGACCCTGGTCTAGTCCGTTGGTGAAGATCGCATCGGACGACGTGTTAAAAGATAAGTCTAGTTTGTGACTGTTGTCATTGAGATAACACAGTGCTGAGTCCATGTCGCTTCCGCTTCATTCATTCATAACCCTCCACTCCCAAAGGAGCATAGGCCTTCAACAAACACATGCCAAGTCCTCCTGTCACGTGCCATCATCTCAAGTTCTTTCCATGTTCTCCTCATCATTTTCACCTCTGTTTCCAACTCTCTTCTCCATGTACTTCTTGGTCTACCTCTGCCTTTCTTGCCCTGGGGGTTCCAGAACAAGGACTGCCTTGTAATGCTATCAACAGGTTTCCTCAGTGTGTGTCCTATCCATCGCCATCATCTTCTTCTCATCTCTTGTTCCACTGGCACTTGTCCAGTTCTTGTCATCAGTTCCACATTGGTAACCTTGTCATACCATTTTAATCCCTCTATTCTACGCAAGCACCCATTTATGAAAGTCTGTAGCTTTTTGGTTGTTGTCTTTGTTGTTCTCCATGTCTCCGAGCCATACAATAGGACTGACTTCACATTTGAGTTGAAGATTCTTATTTTCGTGTTGGATCCTATTTCTCTTGATCTCCATATATTTCCCAATGCAATGAAAGCTCCTCTTGCTTTTTGTATTCTTATTTTGATATCGCTGTCTGTCCCTCCAACTTTATCTATATTACTGCCAAGATATGTGTATGATTCTACATCTTGTATTGGCGTTTCTTCAAGTTCAACCCTGTTTTCATTACCTGCATTTATTCGCATTATTTTTGTCTTTTCCCTGTGTATTTTCAGACCCAATTGCTGTGACCTCTCATCGAGTGTTTTCAGTTTGTCCTGCATCTGATTACGGTTATGGGACAGGAGAGCCAAATCATCAGCAAAATCCAGATCATCCAACTGCTTAGTCAGAGTCCACTGGATTCCATTTCTGTTGTGTGTTGTCGATGATCTCATAACCCAATCTATTGCCAGCAAGAAAAGAAATGGAGACAAGAGGCATCCCTGTCGCACTCCTGTTCTTATCCCAAATGGTTCTGTAAGCTGTCCTTCATGAAGAACTCTGCACGTCATGTCTTCATAGGTTTTCTTTATTAAATTAATGATCTTCAGGGGAACTCCATAATGCCTCATCAATTTCCAAAGTGATTCTCTGTCCACACTGTCAAATGCTTTTTCGTAGTCCACAAATCCGATGTATAGTGGTGAATTCCATTCCATACTTTGTTCAACTATTATTCTCAAAGTGGCTATCTGGTCTGTACATGATCTGTTTTGTCGAAAACCTGCTTGTTCATCTCTCAATTTCTTGTCTATGGACTCCTTTAATCTCTCAAGGATAATCCTGTTCAATACCTTTCCTGGCACTGATAGTAACATTATTCCTCTATAATTTGTGCACTCTTGTAGATTTCCCTTCTTAGGCAACTTAATCAGATATCCTTCCTTCCATTCTGCTGGTATCTCTTCTTTTTCCCAGACTTTACCAAGTAATTTATATAACATCTCTGTAGCCGTGTCGATATCTGCTTTGATGGCCTCTGCTGGAATGCCATCAGGTCCAGACGCTTTTCCATCTCTTAGAAGCTTTATGGCTTTCTTTATTTCTTCCTTCGTTGGTCTTTCACCGTTAATTTGTAGCTCTTCTTCTGCTGGCTGGATGTCCGGCGGGTTTTGTGGAGCTGGTCTATTGAGAAGGTCCCCAAAATATTCTGTCCACCTCTTCATTTGCTCTTGTATATTGCTGAGCAGTTTCCCATTCTTATCTTTTATGAGGCAACTTGTTTGCTTGTATTTCCCTGTTAGCTTCTTTGTGCTGCTATACAGTTCTCTCATATTTCCTTTGGCTGCAGCATCTTCTGCCTCTCTTGCCAACTCCTCAATATACTTCCTCTTGTCTCTTTTGATACTTCTTTTTACTTCTTTGTTTGCTTCTGTGTACACTTCTTGAGCCTTGGCTTTGGAACTTCTGGTTTTGCTTGTGTTTAACTCTGCTTTCTTGTTTTTTCTATCTTTTATCTTATTGATGGTTTCTGTTGTTATCCATGCTTTTTGTTGTCTTTCCATTTTCCCCAGTATTTCTTCACATGTCTCCTTCCATACCGTTTTGACCTGCTGCCAATAGTCTTCTGTATTCTCTACGTCTTCCAACTGTTGGAGCACTTGGAATTTGTTGGATACTGTGACCGCAAATTTGTCTCTTGTTTCTTGATTTCTTAGCTGTCCTACATTAAACTGTTGTCTATAATTTTGCATTGTTGCATATCTCTTGAGTTTCATTTTTACTTTGGCTATCAGAAGATGGTGATCTGATGCCACATCTGCTCCTCTATATACCTTTACATCCTGCAATGATGATCTAAACTTCTTCTTTATGCATATATGATCGATCTGATTTTCTGTTCTATGGTCTGGTGATATCCATGTTGCCTTGTGTATTCTCTTATGTGGAAACATGCTTCCTCCTATAGCCAGTTGATTTGAAGCACAGAAGTTTGCGAATAGTTCTCCATTTTCATTCATTACTCCTAGCCCATGTTTTCCCATGACTTCTTCAAATCCGGTATTGACTGTACCTATCTTTGCATTCATGTCACCCATCAAAATTGTGATGTCTCTTCTTTTTACTTTATCCATAATTTCCTGTAGTTTAGTATAAAATGCTTCTTTCACAGACTCTTCTTTGTCATTAGTTGGTGCATAACATTGGATGACATTGACATGAATTTTCTTTTTAGCTGTTTTGAAAATAGCTGTTATTATTCTGGGTCCCACAGCTTCCCATTCAATGAGTGCTTTCTGTGCTTCTTTAGATAACATAAGAGCTACCCCTTCACTGTGGTGTGAACTTTCGTCTTCGTGTCCTGAGGACAGCACCAATTCACCTGTGATGAGTTTCTTCCTGTCTACCCCCTTCCACTTTGTTTCACACATTCCCAGAACCTCGATTTTGTATTCCCTCATTTCTGCTGCTACTTGTGCCACTTTCCCTTGTTCGTTCAATGTCCGAACATTCCAGGTGCCAAATCTGGAAGTTCTCCTAGAAGAAAGAAGGTTAGTCAGCAACACAGACTCCTTTCGGCTTTCTCTGTGTTGCATCATACGCCTCCCCGCGAGAGGACCTTCCCCTGTCTTGGATGGCTGTGTTTTATTTTCTTTATTTGACTTGTCCATATTTGTTGAAGTTTTTTGTGGTTTAAATTTTTTTTTTTACAGGATGGGGTAACCGGCCCCATGCCCAACCCTCCTTAGTCGCCTTCTACGACATGCTTGGCAGGGGACAGTGTTACTATTCTTTGCTCCCCTTTCGGGCCCCGGTAACACACGGGTGCTTCCGCTTCATAGGCATGTCTAAATATTTTCATATATATATGTATTATTTATGTGCCACCGTATGTGTTGTTACTTATTCGTGGGTTGGTAGGGCGGCGGATTAAAACCGATTCTATGGCTCCCTGGATGCCCGAATTGATTTTAATTGTTTCTTAGGACTGTTAATTAATTGCACTTAGCGAAGAACCCATCGATGGCTTTCCGATGATTTGTTCGTTCGTACCTGTCATTATTTGACCTTATCTGTTAGCTGTGCAGTGTTGTAAATTAATGGTGTATTGGATCATATTCAGTTTTATTTTATTCAGTTTGGTATCATGTTTGTAACCTATCTCGTCATTCCTGACCTGACTATCTTTTATTTATGAATATGTGTATTTTAAAGTTTGTCTATGAGTCCTGTGACGTCATTACTTTTTGCATTCATTTTTTTTTCCATGTGTTCTGTCCTAGATTGAGTTCAATCTCGCCTTAGGTCAATCCTTGACCTTCCTTCCTTCGTATGGTACTTCCGCTTGTTCTGCTTAGTTTATAAATTCATTTTTATTCGTGAAAAGTCACTTTGGTATTGTCCTGCTGTGTTGTAATCCTTGGTTGATGAATTGTTTTGTTTGTCTTCATCTCATACATTATTCATATAATACTAATATTATCATTTGTTTAATAATAATCTTGTAATTGAATTTAATTAAATTTTAAGAAAATTTGGTGATGACTCGAGGACTTTGCATCAATTTGCAGTAGTGCTTCAACACGCTAGCAATGCACTTTGGATATGATGACTAGGGCATAATAATATAATAGATATTGATAATTAATTATAAATTTATGGTCTGCCTTGAATATGACAGACATATATGTTCATTAGTACATTTTCCCAGTACTATATTCTGACTTAGCACATATCATTGATTGAATAACTTAATTATATTGGGACAATAGCCATAATTATTAAATACTAATATTAAGTGCATGATATCATTTCAGCATCTTAAATAAATAAATATCATAACCATTTATGAGATATATTAGTGGATACATATAATATTTTTATAAAATATTATAGTTATTGGTGGAACTTACAAATAAAAGTTCAATAATATTATAATTATTTACAGTGACTATTCATACGTTGAATAAGTACAATAATTACTTAGATTCTATTGTTGACTATTATAGATCTGTAATTTCTTACAATATTAAAGTCAAGATGCTTACGTTAGACCATTTTGTTAAAATTGGAAAAGATTATGGTTACAAAGCACAGGAACTTCGTCAGTTTGCAGAAGCGGAACTTGCTAAATATAAAGCAGAATTAGCGGAACAGGAGGAAAAAGAAGAGAGAAGGAAAGCAATTAAAAAAAAAGAAGAGGCAGACCGTGAGATGAAAGAAATAGAAAAAGAAAATAGACAAAGAGAAATTGCTAGACAGGAAAGGGAGGAACGTCGACAAGAAGAAAAAAAAAAGGAGAGACGAATTGGAATTGGCACGTCTTCAGAATGAAACAGCAAGATTTCAGGCACAAAGTGCTGCTACAAACCAGAACGATAATGCACAAAATGGATCGTCATCCAACCAAAACAAACATTTTTACAACTTTAAATTACCCCATTTTAAATTAAATTTTGACGATTTATCATCATTTTTATCAAGATTTGAACAGACATGCAAAACAAATCACTTGCCTAAGGATGCATGGGTACCTAAGTTAAATGAATTTTTAGATGGGGAACCATTGACGGCATCTCTGAATGCTGACCCAGCAATAGCTACTAATTACGATGCTATTAAAACCTTACTTTTACAGAGGTTTCATTTGGACGAAGAAAATTGTAGGTTAAAATTTAAAAATATCCTACCTGAATCTCCTAAAGAATTTGCAGGGTTTATTGCGAACATCCGCAATACATTTAATAGATGGCTTGAACTGGCAGATGTCAACAAATCATATGACAAATTAGTTGATTTGTTGCTACGGGATAAGGTATTATCCTCTGTCAGCCCACCGTTCTTCGCATATTTGCAAGAACGAAAGCCAGCTACCATTGACGAGTTAGAAAAAATTTCATTGAACTATTGCAATGCGCATCCGAATGCGAACATTTCTAACTCTTTGATAAGGGAACCTCTACCTGTGGCTTCCAATATGGCATACTATAGCAATAACAAACCAAGAACTCACAGTGTAGACAGAAGTAGGTTCAAGGGAAATTACAATGTTAATTTTCACAAAGGACATAATAATAATAATTTCAACAATAAAAATGATTTGAACAGAGGTAGATCAAGGAATAGGAATTATTCACCTCATTCAAGCTACAACAACAGTCAACATAATACTAATTATAATAGATCAAATAACCACAATAATAACAGCAATTGGAATAGTAATAATCGTGGCTCGAGACATCGAGATAACAGTTACTACAGGGGACAACGAGATAATTCTAACAATTATTCTCGTAATCGATCTCATTCTCGTGGATCGTCACATTATAACCATAATACTGGGGCAGCAGTTACAAATGATACAACCCCTAGGGTTCAGGTCCCACCTAACGATAATGCAATACAGTCTTCTGCTGCATGTTTTGCTATAAATTATAACGTGGCAAATAGTTGCCCAGAATGTAATCTTCTATTTCAGAAGGCAAAAGAGACGGTTCTGAACTGCGGACACATTCTCCCAGAAGTCGGTCTGGCAGTCAATGACGGAACAGGCTCACTGATTTTCAACAGGGGAATTGTTAATGGATCCATCGTCTCAGTGTTAAGAGATTCTGGATCTACAACGATCGGAGTCCATCAGTCACTTGTTCATCCCAATTGTGCAACTGGAGAGCATGTCAGATGCATGACTTTCGGAGGGACAATAGAATTTTATCCAACTGCCCTTATACATGTTAATACACCTTTTTTCACAGGCAACGTTAAAGTTTGCATGTTAAGGAACCCAATTGCAGACCTTATGGTGGGACGCATACATGGCAGTAAGGATTGCACACCAGAAGAGATTATTGAATGGGAGAGAAATAATCTATGCATTGGAAATGCAATGACAACCAGAGCACAGACGAAACTATTAGAGACTATGGACACTGCTAAAAAGGAAACAGACAAAAATGACAATATTGATGTTCAGTCTTCGATTGACCGAGCGTCCTTTGCTGCAAAACAGAAGGAAGACAGATCATTGAAAAAATTGTTTGCTCTGGTCAACAAAGTTGACAATCTTACTTTGAACAATAATAATAATCATTGGTTTATTATTAAGAATGATATATTATTAAGATGTTTTATGGATAAAACTCAAGTAAGACAACAGGTCATGGTACCTTTTGTTTTTAGACGGTACATACTTCAACACGCACATGATTCTAAGTGCGCAGGTCACATGGGATATACTCGGACACGTTCTCGAGTATTATCTTAATTTTTTTTGGCCGGGAGTGTCACGAGATATTTCACAGTACGTACGCTCCTGTACTATATGCCAGGAAGTGAAAGCACGGGGAGCCTTTCACACGGCGCCTATTCAGGCTTGTGACATATCTGTGAGACCCTTTGACAAGATGGCCATTGATATTATTGGTCCACTTTTACCATCAGCCAGAGGACATAGATTTGTTCTCACGTGCATCGATTTATGCACACGATGGCCAGAAGCCATTCCATTGAAGACCACCACTACCACAGATGTAGCTGATGCACTACACCTGATCTTTTCTAGAGTAAGTTTTCCTAGAAAGCTGTTATCAGATCATGGATCTCAATTTATATCTGAGACTATGGCAGAAGTAATGAAGACCTGGAATATAGATAGAAATCTCAGTAGCATTTATCACCCAATGAGTAATGGTGCAGTAGAAAGACTTAACCGCACACTCAAACAAATGTTACATAAAGTTACAGTTAACCATCCACAGGACTGGGACAGAGTACTCCCAGCCGTGTTGTTCGCCTATCGAGAGGTGCCACATGAACAAACTGGCTTCTCTCCATTTCAATTAGTCTTTGGCGCTCCACCAAGAGGTCCTATGGGACTAATAAAAGACATTGATTGACTCGGAGATGACTCAGGATACCCAGTCATCCTATGAGTACGTAATTAATCTCCGGAATAACATTATTGATGCTTGCCAAACGGCAACAGCTTCATCTGAGTCTGCTAAAGCGAAAGCTAGAACTTTCCAAAACAGTACTAGACGATTACGTCAATTATTTCCAGGAGATCAAGCTTATGTGTTATTGCCACATAATGATAATAAACTACTCATCTCATGGAATGGTCCATTCCAGGTAATTGATAAGATTTCGGATGTCGATTATGTCCTGGACATTAAGGGACATCACAAAATATTTCACATAAATATGCTCAAACAGTTTCATACTCGTCCTGAACATCTACAAGCTATTTTTCATGAACTAGATGACACTTTCGTACCTACATGTCACTATTCTAATCTGTCTGTTATCCAGGAAGAAGAATCTTCTTTTCCTGAGGTACACTTGGCCTTACCTGTACCTGTAGTCCAACCTACTGAATCTTGGCGGGACATAACTATCTCTTCGTCGGTTACACCGCAACAGCATCAACAGATTGCTGAACTTTTACAATCTTATCCGGATGTGTTGACCGACGTTCCAGGTCGCACATCGGTCATTAGTCATGACATCACTCTTAACGATGATACTCCAATTCGGGTACATCCCTATTCTGTTCCTCTACACTTTCTTACTAAAACTACTAAGGAACTTGAACAGATGTTATCTTTAGGGATTATTGAGACTAGTAATTCTCCATTTTCTTCTCCATTAGTTATTGTCCGAAAGAAGGACAATAACATTAGACTATGCGTCGACTATAGAAAATTAAATGCACAAACTGTATTTGATAGCGAACTGCATCCACTTCTCGATGACTTACTGCCACGTCTATCTACCGCAACTATATTCACTAAGATAGACCTAACTAAAGGTTATTGGCAGATACCACTAACCGAAAAAAGCTAAATACTACACAGCGTTTTCCACTCTGCAAGGTCTATACCAGTGGAATGTGATGCCTTTTGGGCTTGTTAACGCACCAGCTACCTTTATTCGCATGATGCGACACATTTTGTCAGGTAGATCAGACATCATCACATACATTGACGACATTTGCTTATTTAGTTCGTCATTTGAGGAACATTTTTCGGGACTTAAATATGTTTTGGACACATTAAGAAAGAATAATTTAACCGCTAAACCTACAAAATTACAAGTAGCATTTCATGAAATAACTTTTTTGTGACATATCATTGGAGTGGGATATATCCAAACACTTCCTAGTACGGTTTCTAAAATATTAAACGTCTCTGTTCCTCAAACGAAGAAACAAGTTAGAAGCTTGTTAGGACTAGTCCAATATTACAGCAGATTCGTACCTAACATGTCATCTATCACGGCTGTTTTGTCATCACTGTTGAAAAAAGACATGCCAGTGAAGGTGACATGGACTGGTGAATGTGATAAAATATTTCGGAAAATAATTGATATCTTTTCACACCCACCTATTTTGAGACTACCTGATGCTTCCAAAAAGTTTATACTCCGTACAGATGCGAGTAATTACGGAATTGGCGCATGTTTGCTCCAATATCATGATGACGTCCTCCATCCCACACTCTACGTCTCACGGAAACTTAAGCCACCAGAAGTAAAGTACTCCACCGTCGACAGGGAGTTATTATCTGTCATCTGGGCGATCACAAAGCTCGAGAAATTTTTATTAGGAGCACCCTTTGTGGTCCAGACGGATCAGAAGGCCGTGGCATCACTACGTCGTGCTAATCACAAGAGCCTGAAGCTGACAAGATATGCCATTCTCCTTCAACCTTTTGATTTCTCCATCGAATATATTACAGGATCAGAGAACATCTTGGCAGATACTCTCTCTAGAAACCCTTCTGATGTCAGTTCATAAAAAAATAATACTATTCACAGAAAACTTACCCAAGAGACTTAGTACTATCGTTGCATTTTTGACATAGAAATGAACCATTGACTACAAACCAAGTATCTGCTTACTATATACATATGTTATACGAAATGAACTAAATCAAGAGACAATGTATTCATATTTACGCCGGGACTTTGGTTAGTGTCCGTTCCGGATGAAACTAGTTGAGACAATGTCAGAAATAATACTTGATGACATTTCAAACTAATTGCAGTTTGTGATAGGAATTCTTGGACATTAAGAATATCTATATTTATTCTGAATCAGAACAATTTTTCTAATGGGAATTCACAAGGATCAATACTACGGATGGATCGTCATGTCCAATGTTGATTAATTTTAACTTAGTAGTTAAAGTAATGGAAATTAAAATGAAATGTGAGAAAAAGATAAAAAAATGAAATATTAAAAAAAAAAAAATGAAAGAAAGAAAAGAATCTCACACAATTCTAAGTAATGTTCTTAGATATAATATTCTTAGAATTACATAATCATATTGCATATTTAATAATTATGTTGACACATTAGATACTAGTTTATTATTTAGTTAGTTAAGTTAGATAGGTATTACCCACTTAACACAGATAATTAATATCAAACACACATAACTAAGTTAAATTTATACATTATTTTCTTTATCTACTTTACTTATCTTTTGGTTTTTTCTCTCTCTTGTCTTTTCTCATAACATCATCTTTCATTTTCTTGCGTTAGATTTTTAATAACTTGATTCCTAATACACACTTAATATAATTAACTAGTTTTATTTTAATTAGTTAGATTAGTCTTGACATAACATATCATTACGACAGACTTTAACTTAATTGAGTAATTAAATATTAACATTAGACATTTTCTTTTATCTAATATAACATTTATGTATAACATGATCGTTAGTATAGGATATGACTGTTTGTTAGTCGACATGACCACGACACTGTTCTAGACAGAACATCGTAGGCCATATGTCGCATCTTTGTTAAATTTTTGTGATTATTCATTCAGATAGGTTATGAAAAAAAAATCTATCGATTTTTTTTCCCCCGGTGGACAGGGAATTGTTATGGTATTTTATAGACGCCGTCTGCTAGAGCGTGCAGTTTTGGGGATTGCAGCATTTAATATAATGTAAAGTATTATTAGGCTATTGAACGCTATACACACGATCGAATTATGACGTGTGAGCGTTGGTAGGTCACGCACCGTGACCAAGAGACGGGACCCTTTCTTGTATGACCGTCGAACTGAAGAGACGTGTCCTTGTATTCTTATAGTGTCAGGCATGGAGTGCCACACCGTTATATTGTATTTAAGTATGGACATGGGTCAGTCCACTGTTACTATGAAAAGAGATGAAATGTCCAGGTTAGTAATGGACTAAACCTAAGTCCGGATGAATTAACAGTCCTTATTAATTATAGTTTGCCAGACGCATAATCTCACTGTCGGTCGTTGGTTTTTCACCAACCGCGCGTACATATAGTTATGACGTTCTGTCTACAGTAATTCATGCTATTTGACAAGGACTGATTTGCAGATAAATTATATACGAAGTACGAACTGAACTTAATATGTATTTTCTTCATGATGACCATGTGTGAACTGTTTATGTATGGAATCGATGTATTAAATTGTGTGGACTCAAGGAACGACTTATCAAGTCTATGAACGTTGGGAATTGAAATATTATGATGTTGACAAATGTTCATCCCACCTTCGCGTAACTTACTACCAACAGCACGATACCATAATTGACTAAGAAAACAAGGGATAAATTGAAGCAATATAAAACATGGCCAGATCTTAGCAAGTGTTAACAGAAGAAGCCAGCCTGCAGCAATTGCTGCAACAACCTTTTTGCCTCAACACAACCCTAGGTGTAAAAACAAAAGTCGCACTCACTGTCATCCAGTCACAGCCATCATTAATACCGTGTATGACCCCCTACAGCATCAATACAGGCTTGGCATCGGCGTCTCATGCTATTGCAGAGTGTCTCGAAAAATGTTTGGGGTATGGCGTTCCATTCTGCAATGAGTGCTCGCTCGAGATCATTCACATTGTTGATGTCAAACTGGCGGACCCTTCTGTTCAGTTCATCCTATGCGTGTTCAATCGGATTCATGTCAGGAGAGTTTGCAGGTCAATCCAGTACAAGAAAAGGTTGCTGGGCTAAAGAAATTCTTGGTAACGTTAGCTGTGTGAGGCCTAGCATTATCATGCTGAAAGATTCCCAAATCTGGGTGATTCTGGAAGAAAGGCACTACGATAGGTCGCAGTACTTGATTAACGTAGACGTCAGCGGTAACGTTAACTCTGAAAACATGAAGGGGAGTACAGTGGTCATGAGAGAATCCACCCACACATGTACGCTTCCTCCTCCATATCTGTCATGCTGGACTACACACGCATCGGCATATCTTTCTCCAGGACGACGCCAGACGCGATTTCTCCTATCAGCAAAGGAGACATTAAACCGGCTTTCATCGGAGAACATTGTTGATCTCCATCCCGCCCTTGGACGACAATTATTTTGTAGGGCCCAAGCCAGTCTGTTGGTCCGGTGACGTCTAGTAAGGATAGGACCGATGTTGGGACGTCTGTTTTGCAAGCCAGCGGCGCGAAGTCTCCGTCGCACAGTGTTTGCGCTGACAAGTCTCCGAGTGCCAGGTGTATGAGCTGCTGTCTGAGTTGCTGTTTGGAAGCGATTAGCGCAGAAGTAACAATAGAATTTGGCGATCTTGAGCTAGTGTTGTTACACGAGGTTGACCAGGCCTGGGACGGTCATTCGGGCGACAGGCCCGAAATCGCTGGTTCAGCCTCACTATAGTGGACTGGTCACAATTGAAATGTCTGGCAACTTCTCTGGTCGCCATTCCACTGCTGAGCATACCAACAGCTTGCCATCGCTCTTGTGACGACAGTCGAGACATGATAAAAACATTAACAGACTTTCTTTCGATGAAAACAGATAATGGCTTTTTACTCGCTGAAACTTGACTAATGCGTGTGCCAAATTTCAATGTGATTCGACTTTTAATAAAGCCAGAATTTATCAAAAACCTTGTTTTGCAAGTGACGCACAATTTGAAGTAAACATCACATCGACAGTAAAGTGAGAATACATGAACTTCATCACTTGCACACTTTCGGGGTTTGAAAATCGCCCACTTGCATAAACATTTCAACAGTGACAACATGTCACGATTTCGATGCGTTTTTAATGGCGGCTAGTGAAAGGGAAAATACTGTGTATATTATATTTCTCTTGACCAGCCATGTTATGGACCACTCCTCTATTGATGGCAGGGTTTTTTGTGTTCAAGCACCTGTGTGGTATTAAATTCTTCACGTGTCCACAAGGAGACTGATCTGGCAACACTGCACTGCGGTTGGTTCCGCGCGATGTTGCCAGTTTCGCGTTTTTCTTCTGGGATATGGGTTTCGTTTGGTTTGGTTTTACGGACTATCTTCATTGCACACGGACTACTCCATCAGTGCTCCGATCTCCTCCCTTAGATCACACAAGGAGGATCTCAGCACAGTTCAAGAACTCCGTAGCACCGGCGAGAATCCCAATGTGTGTACACAGAAATCACGCATGTATAAATAGTTTTGCGGTGGATAGGTTTCTAATTTTTAAATTTTTCCAGCGCAGCAGCCTGATAGGCCTACTCTTTACGATTTCCAACTGCCTTTGGATTTTTAACGCGCGCAACTTGCACACGGGACCTCCTATTTTTTCGCCCTTATCCGAGGTCGCTAGGCATCCGATCTCACTACCCAGGAGACCAGGGGGAGTATGACATCATTAGGACCCCTGGTTCTGAAAACAAATTTCCATAAATTATATTCCCTCAACTGGGAATCGAACACGGAACCTCTAGAATTCGAGGCGGACGTCGGGGCTATGGGTTTTGTATGACATCCGCGGGTGGCGCGGTGGGCTTGTTATTTAGGTATTAAGTGCTATGTTTTGGATTGATTAGAATCAATACAGATAAACTATTGTGTGCAAGATTAGGCGTCGATGTGTTATTTCCTCACTTTTACAATAAGACAGTACAATAATGGTTCAAAGCAAACTTAAAATTTGGTAAAATTAGGCAAACCTAAATGCTATAAGTCCTGTTTGTAATAATCGCAGATAATGGTGTAGACAAGACATAAATAAATATAGATAATGGTGTAGACAAGACATAAATAAATATAGATAATGAACAGGCACTCATCAGACAGAAAGGAGAACACCAGACAACATAAAATAAATATAAATGATAAGCTTACCGGGAATCGAATGGGAGAACCATCCAAATGGCGTCATCGCCTTACTGTGAAAGTAATTCGTGAAAGGGCACAAGGGTACATCCTTAGAAATCATATGGCAGGGGCTCCAGATTATCGAGTCTCGGAAGAACCACCAATGTGTTATCTACACTTCTGCTTGCAGAGATGTAGGAAAAGCAGCTAATAAAACACTAAATGATCCGAGTAACAAGTTAACAGCCAACCCTGTAACAGCCCAATTTCTATCTCATCTTACGTTTGCTCTTATATAACCACATCTATGTGTCTTATAAAGTAGGCAGTCTTCTCCGACTTCTCTCATCACAATACAGTTTCTTCCTCAAAGGGACCATGAAGGCCATGCTGGTAAACTGTTTTTCTCATGGTGCTGCCATTCTTAGAGAACAAATTCTACACTTTGCTTGTCTGTCCCACATGGACACCATCTGTCCAACTTTTAATTTCTTGAAATGATGGTATTTGAATGTGCAGTTACCGGGTGCTCAGGTTTAATCTGAAAATGTTCACTGAATCTGGTCTTGAATGTTCACTGAATCTGGTCTTGAATGTTCACTGAATCTGGTCTTGAATGTTCACTGAATCTGGTCTTGGATGTTCACTGAATCTGGTCTTGAATGTTCACTGAATCTGGTCTTGAATGTTCACTGAATTTTTGTCTTGAATGTTCACTGAATCTGGTCTTGAATGTTCACTGAATCTGGTCTTGAATGTTCACTGAATCTGGTCTTGAATGTTCACTGAATCTGGTCTTGAATGTTCACTGAATCTGGTCTTGAATGTTCACTGAATCTGGTCTTGAATGTTCACTGAATCTGGTCTTGAATGTTCACTGAATCTGGTCTTGAATGTTCACTGAATCTGGTCTTGAATGTTCACTGAATCTGGTCTTGAATGTTCACTGAATCTGGTCTTGAATGTTCACCGAATCTGGTCTTGAATGTTCACTTAGTCTCTTCTTGGTAAGGAGTAATAAGCTTCTGTTATCTCAGAGTCTGGATGTTCTTTATGCCATTATTTGTGTTCAAAGCTTTTTTTTTCCTTCAGTTATTGCTTTTTTTCTCTTCACATGTTATCCTGTCCTTAGTTTGAATTTTAGTTCATCCTTCCTTGGCAAGTGTACATGCTCTCTCATTTCCATCTATCTTTGAGGGGGCAGGAATCAACTGTAATTTTAATTGTTGAATGTATAGCTGGTTTCCATTAGTAATTCTGGGAGGCCAGAGCTCCAGGACGACCCAGAGTTTGCTCTACTGTTCTCAGTCTTTTATCATTTACTAGACACAGTATTTAATGTCTTTGTCATGTGTAATCTGACTTAAACTGTATAATAGGGGGACCACAGAAGTGGTTGCGTCATTAATTAAGCTGTATCGCCCTCGGTACACATCCGCTGTTGCATGCGGAAAATTGCGTTAATGACCTCTGTACACGAAGCACTATTTTTTATGGTGCCTAGTTGGCAGCGAGGATAGTGTGATTCACTTCTGTAGCTAGAGATGGTTCAATTCTGCGGCGAGCCTATGCCTTCTGTTGTCTAGTTTTCTACTTCTTTATTTCTCACGAGAGCCTGAAACATACCTTTGTGTGTGTGTGATATTTATTTATTCAGAGTTTACTAGGAGGACAACATTAGACAATCTCTGAAGGACTGAACCCTAGATTGGAACCAGACCAGGAGGAAGACAGCTGATAGGATTGTATGGTGCTCTCTCTGGCAAATCTCTACACTCTGGGATAGAAGAGAATCGACTAAGTAAGAAAGATTATGTGAGGCTGAACATTTTGTTTCACAGGTCATTGTATGTGATGAGTCTTTAAAATTTGAAGTCGACTTCATTGCTCCAGTAATGAATCTCTCAGCCTGGTTTTGTATTCTGGCTATTCTGTCGGTCAAACTCGTCCACATTAAAAAGGCAGCTAAACCTATCCGTAACCAGTATTTAACATAATAATTTAATATGTTATGTTTTTAAATGTAGCCAGGGATCTAGACCTCCAAGACGACCCAGAGTCCGCTGGGAGGACAACATTAGACAATCTTTGAAGGACCGAGGATTAGAATGGAACCAGGTCAGGAGGAAGACAGCTGATAGGATAGTATGGTGCTCTCTCCTTCAAACCTCTGCATGCAGCTCATGGTAGAAGAGGAACGACTAAGTAAGTAAGTCAGTTATGTTTTTAAATGAACAATCAAAAATTAATACTAACATAGAACTCACTGGTAAATAACATTAGTTTATTTTTACTTAGTTTCTGGATTTGAATTTAGATGAGTTATTACATAGCATGAGTTATTACATAGCATGGGGAGCAGTGGTTAGTGTACTGGCTTCCAAGCTCGGTGGTCCATGGTTCGATCACTAGTTGAGGTGGGATTTTTGAGACTGCAAACGGCTCCAGGGTCGACCGAGCCTCATGAATAGGGTACCAGAACAACTCTGGGAAGGTTAAGGGCATCAACGGCAGTGAAAATCGAGTTTCAGGTACAAAATATCGATTTTCTAATTTTGAGCTTATTTTATTACATAATCATTGAGGAATTGATCGAGCAAGGTTTTATGACATAAAAAATGCATTTGATGTGCCAAAAAGCATATTTTCCGACTACCCCCAAGCTATGGTTTGCAAATTTGTGCCGAAAATGCAAGATTTGCCTCTCAATAATACCTTAGTTATGCTGTCAGCATCATGGAGTATGTGGTATCGATGAAAAGGGAATATCTTTATCTACCTGATTATAGCAAATTCAAAACCTTTCTTTCTCATAGCTCTGCATGATTTGGCATTCAAAACCCCCCTTATATTACGCTAACTTCCTTACAAGGAGTGGTCACGCAGTGACCTCATTCATGTTTATCTTTTTGACTGATCATAACAACGTGCAGACTGGCCAGAGCTATTTCGGAAGATAACCACAATTTCCGCCATAAACAAAATAAGTCTGTGTTCGGGGCAACAACGTGATGTTTTTCATCGACAGTTCTCTCTTGATTACAGTCTAAATCTCATCAAATTGTGTTCTATTACTTCAAAATGGGAAGAAAAGGTATGAAAGCAAGGCTAGAACAACTTTCTGCTGCTAGAACACGTCGGCACTGTGTAATTTCCAGCAATGTGCGACCAAATCAATGGCGAATGATAACTAAACTAATGTAGGCTCATCATCAACGAATTTCTACATACCAGTATCTGATAGGCCTATAGTTGTAATAGCTGACCCAGTAGTGCCTTTTACCCCTGGCCCCAGTCGATCTCATATAAAAATGAACTTGAGCTTGAGCAAGAATGGTGCTCCTCATAACACTTTCTGTGCCCAACCTAAACCTACGTACAGAACCATTGTGGACATTTCTTTCATCAACAACCTGCTCACCAACATGTATTGCAACATGTGCAAGCAGAGCACATTGCACAAAAGAACTGACAACACCAAGTCAAAGGGTTTCTCTCTCTGCCTGGAAGTTGTGTGCCACACATGTGAAAAAACAATTTCTGGAATGTACACATCCGAGAGGGAACCAGAAGGCCGCAGCCCTCGGGGACATGCAATCAACAAATCTGCTGTTCTTGGTGCCCTCATGTCTGGAATGGGCCCATCTACATTCAATCTCTTCTGTGAGAACCTGGACCTCCCTGGCCTGCACTAGAAAATGCCTTGGACAGGTGCGACGAAGGAAAAGTCTGGTCAACAGCCAGAAATAAAGAAAATACGGGCCTAACACCGTATTCTTAATATGCCTCAATAGGCGTGTAACGGGATCCTCCCTTACATAACATTAAATACAGTATCAGTCTCTGAACACATGTTATATGTCATTTGGGTCTGTAAAATTTATCTTGTCATACACCATACATCTCATTGTAATGTCACCGGCAATGAAGAAATTGACAGATTGGCAAAAGAAGGTGAAAAGCTACCTCAGCCTGATGCAAGCGTAACTTTCAAGGAGGCAAAGAGTGTTATCAGAGTCAGATACAGAAACAAATGGGATGCAGAGCATCCAGGTCACACATAAAGTGATGCCTGCTGACCAGAAGAGAGCAAGCGGTAATCTTCAGACTCTGCAGGCCATAACAGATTGGGATACCATCTACTCAACAAGCTAAAGATAGGAACTACTGATGAGTGCAACTGTGGCGCTGATAAAGTGACTGCTGAACATCTGCTTCAAAGATGCCCAACATATGTGGAACACAGAAAGTGCATATGGCCGTCACCAGTACCACTTGTGGAAAAGCTCTATGGAGATGCAAATAGCTTCAAGTTGCTCACTGCTTTCTTTGAAAACATTCAAGTAGACGTCTGAGAGTGTATGAAGTAGAAGAAGATACACCATACAGCATCAAAATAAACTATCATTGTGGCAGCAGCTGATAAAACACATTAGTTATTAATTAAGATATTACAGTTCTGCATAGTTCCCGTTGGTCACCCCCACCTCTCAATGCTGGCTGGATCTAGTATAGTGAAGTCTCTAACACTTCACTCCCCTATGGCAGTATCTGCTATAGGACTACCTTTTTTTTCCCAGTTCTTGTTGGTCACCCTCACCTCTCGATGATGGACCAAGTATAGTGAAGTCTCTAACACCTCATTCCCTTACGGCAGTATCTGCTACCTTGTATAGTTCCCATGGGTCTCTAGGAGACAAAGACAGAAAACAACAACTGCTACCTCAGGGCAATAATACCAGGTTGTGCATCATCATCATCATCATCATTTTCCTTATCCCTCCCTATGGAACATACAACCACCACTACAGCTGGTCCCTATACAGAAAGCTTGCACCAAACATTCACATGCTCTTGTAGTAGTTTCTGTGACAATTTGTAACACATGATGAGGTTGTCAACCTCACAAACAACCTCATATTAGCCGCCTTGTAGAACACGCCCCAGGGTGCAGTAGTCCTATGCTTTCTTTGTCTCATTAGTAAGCCCCCCCCCCCCCCCCCCCCCCCCCCCCCCCCCCCCCCCCCCCCCAACAGGGTTGTGCATGAGGCTATTAAATTCATCATATAAAATATGACTTCATAAAGTACCGCTACTTCTTCTTCTTCTGCGTTTGTCCTGAAAAAGACGTTTGTTACGTTGTGTTGCCGTTTACAGCAAAGCTGCGTTATCTGCACCTTTCGGCCCGACACATCCGTTTCTGGCATGGCAGTTTTGGGACAGGGTTAGCCGTCCCTCTTCGATCCCTACTCTCTCCGCCAGACTGCAGTGATGCAGCCTGTTTCCAAGACCACCACTTGGAGGTGGAGTAGGGTCTTGGTCAGCTCTGGTTCGCTGACCCTGACGCAAGCAGTCAGGCTATGGGTCGCTTACTACATCTCTGCACCTGCGGTACCAGCCCGATGACAGTCGAACACCTGCTGCAGTACTGCCCAACCTACAGTAATGAACGGAGTAGCATATGGCAACAACCTACTTCTGTCAACGAAAAACTGTTTGGAGATGTCGGGAACCTTGAGTTGACTGCTGCCTTTATTAGAGTCATAAATGTGGAAGTCTGAAGGCGAACGAGGAAGAAGAAGAAGAAGCTTACTACATTCCTCACTTTTGATGCGTCTTCAGTCCTAACTACCGCTACAATAACATATAAATGCTTTGGTGTAAGCTAACTGGCGACCAGCTGTGGTGATGACTCTATTCTCCACAAGAAGCAAAACAGGAAATAACTTTGACATCTGGGGACAGCTCATTAGAACAACAGTAGCAGGAAGTAAAAAATAAAGGCCTTGGTTTAAATAGCAAAAAAAAATTAAGAAGTAATGATCATCTCAAAGAAAATTGACTCCTCCAGGTTGTGACATCAAAATACATGGAACAGTTTTCAAAGAAGTCAACAGATTCAATAGCTATACACAATAACAACATCAACTGAAGATGAACCTTAAAGATAAAGAATAGAATAGTCCATGCAAGAGCAGTGGTCAATAAATAGGAAAGTATTTTATGCAACAAGTCTTTGTCAATGGAAGTAAGATGCAGAGTAATTCAGTGTTACATATAGACAATTCTGACAAACAGAAGTGAGTCCTGGACAGTTAGTAAACAAGCAAGAGAATTTCTGTAGGCCACAGAGATGTGGTTTTATAAAATAATGTTAAGAATACTATGGACAGCTAAAAATAGTAATGGGGATGTCATGAATAAGCCCAGTGTACAATGGAAACTTATTACTCATATTAGAAGTCCTCTTTCTGTGGACATGCTATGACAAGAATAAAGCTGGAAATATATTGTGACAACAGGAAAGGTTGAGGGGGAAATAAAGAAGAGATAACGGACAAAGAGATAAGACACTGGACAATTTCAAATCATAGCATGCAAAGATGTCAACAACGGACGTGACAAACAGCATTAGGGAACAGAAAGTTGTGGAGATACATGATCACCTATATCATCCAGCATGTAACTTGAAGAAGAAATTCTCATAGTCATGGTGGCAGCTGATAAATAACTAAAGTTGTTGCTCTGAAATTGTTTACATAAATATTCTAATTTACATACAAATAACAGCAACGTACAATGAATCAAAACCAAAATCAGAGTGCTAGAAGATACGTTTAAAGCAACAAGGCACAGGGTTGTTCACACTGCAATATGATAAGTATGACTAAATAAACATTTTCAAAACATGACAATAACAAACATTCATAATATCTATAACAACAAGTACAACTTACTTACATACTTAGTCATCCCTCTTCTACCGAGAGGTGTAGAGGTTTGGAGGAGGGAGCATCACACTATTCTATCGGCGGTCTTCCTTCTGGCCTAGTTCCAATCTAGTCCTTCAGAGATTGTCTAATGCTGTCCTCCCAGTGGACTCTGGGTTGTCCTCGATGTCTGGATCCCTGGCTCTTAGTTTCCCATTCTAGTCATGGTAGTGACAATTACAACAACAATAGAAAATTACAAAGTTTATGAAATGACAACATGACAAAATAAAAGTATAATGAAAATATGGCAATTTATAGTAATACTAGAAACCTGACATTACATCTATAGTAATACTAGAAACCTGACATTACATCTATAATACAAAATATTTAACTGGTAATGACATGACGACAAAATTAAACTAACAGAATTGAGACCATTCAACTTAAATGACAAAGAAATATTGCCTGAAAATATAAATCTGATATGACAAAAGAAAAAGATTAGTACTAATACAACTTAACATTATGATAAAAATATATAGCATGGTGGAATAAAGATACATTCGTTTTCTTTAACCTTTAGCACGTTGCTGTCAACATATGTTGACGAAGGTAACCTATGCTCTCCCAGCTGTTGTCGACATATGTTGACAAGCGGATATTTTCGTTTTCTAGCATTAGGATGTGTGTACACATGACTTCACCCCCGGATGTTAAGTTTTAAACTTATCTGAGAGAGAGTTAACTTCCGTTTCCGATCGGTCTTAGTAATGGGTGCATTCGCGTTTATTTTCTGTGAATTTTTTTTATAGCAATGAATCGGCATCGAACACGCAGCCATTTTCGCTCTAATTTTATTGGATTCTGACGCCGATGCGATGAGGAGGAGATTTTTGTCTTTATAAGCGCTGATATCGGTTCTCAGAATATGTTTGATGACAGAGATGGAAACGAAAGTAGAATGGCATTGCTAGTATGTATAATTTTAGGGGTTAGGATTAGGTTTAATCGGAAAGGTTTAGGGTTACGGCCGAATGTCACTGCTGACAAGGGCGTTTGTTCGTGTTAAAGGTTAAGGCAATGTTCAAAACAACGGGACGCTTGTGTGCTTGAAATCACTGAAAAACAGCATGCATATTGAATATAAGGGTCAGCTCATAGCTGTATTATATTACATCTTGTCAACTGTAGTGTCCCGTGATTTTGTCAAGAGTTAATCTCAAGGCAGTCAGAAAGCCACCAGGACAGTTAAGTTTGTCATGTGCATATGTTTTGAAAGTGGTTCAGCACATAATCACAAATTACCAGTCATGTATTATACAAACAAAAGATATGAAATGGCTTAGCCATTTAATATAAAAAAACAAAACAAATAAGGACTTAGAATGAAAGACATGATAATGTTTGCTTTGGCTAAATTTGACTTAGTGGTGCACAGAAAATGGAAATGTAAAGGGAAATGACTATCATACAAGCAGCAGAGACAACAATGTCATGCAGTAGTCTCCCATGATATTTAAAAGCAATGGCAGATGAAAACAAATGAACGCACTTACATCGGTAGTTAAACATAAATCATCCTTAATAACTCAGCTATGCTCAACAAGGCAACAGAAAAAAGGATATCTTCAGATCTATGAATTATGACAACATCAAAGCAGACTCGAAAAGAAACATTGTCTTAGAACTATCAAGCCTGTGAGGATTCACTTCTGAAATAAACTTTATAAAATTAACATGCTGCCCATAGTTCTAGTGCCCTGTTTGGTTTCCAGGTTTTTCTATCGAGATGAAGAAAGAACAGTACCACTGCTGCCACCAGTTATGTCATAAGAGGTGACCAAGGTGAGGGTGTGTACAGGGCTGGCAATCCCACAATGTAAAACATATTGCTTACTTACTTAGTCGTTCCCCTTCTACCGTGAGGTGTAGAGGTTTGGAAGAGAGAATGCCAGACTATCCTAACGGCTGTCTTCCTCCTGGCCTGGTTCCATTCTAGTCCTCGGTCCTTCAAAGATTGTATAATCTTGTCCTCCCAGCGGACTCTGGGTTGTCCTGGGGGTCTGGATCCCTGGCTCTTTGTTTCCCATGCCCGTATTGTAGCCAATCTTCTCCCATTCAGCAGAAAAAACATATTGCAACAGAAACTACCACAGCATATCTATTACCTTCCTCTTCTCTCCAGGTCCAACATTTTTTAATTATGACCATTCTCTTCTGTTTGCATTAAATCTTCCTCTCAAATATAAAACATATTATTTTTTTTAATCTCATACATATTTAAAACTGACAAACTCTCCTTTACTAAAGTTCCTTATAGTGTTTCACTCAATTTAACGCTGTCGAAAATTTATTTCCAGGCTTCTAGAGGTAAGGCTGCCAACCAGCATACAGCATGCAGAGATTACAAGGGTCACTGGCTTTCTGAATAAGCAGGTTGACCTGTCCGGTTACACTGAGAGGGACACCATCCTCCTGTCCACCAAGCTTCTGTTTGAGCCGCAGTAATGTTCTCTCAGCCAACTTGTTCTGTGTGTCTCCTGCATCTGAAGCAAAAATGGCAAGAATTAGTGGAAGCCTTCACAGGAGTGAAAAGAAAATTTAGCGTTAAAAGAAAACAGCTGTCAATTTTTTGTTGTTTAACAAGGGCTGCTGAGCGTCTCACTCTTTTCATCCAATACCAAGTTGAAGACTCCTTGGTATTATCTAAACTGTAGATCTAGGCTTTTCATGTGGCTTTTCTGCTGTTACAAAACGTGTTGAGTTGAAGTCATGAGCTCCACTTTCTCCAGCTTGGTCTGCATTTAAAGGGTCATCACATCTGGTCCCAAGCTAGGAGGGAGAAGCGCGTGGCATACTATGCA
This sequence comes from Oreohelix idahoensis, assembly GCA_024509875.1. Lineage (NCBI taxonomy): Eukaryota > Metazoa > Mollusca > Gastropoda > Stylommatophora > Oreohelicidae > Oreohelix > Oreohelix idahoensis. The sequence goes on from JAMPIV010016391.1 coordinate 218,767, forward strand.
TTCCCAGCCATCCAAGGAGGCTCTCCAAATATGCAGAGCTAAAATAAAGTACTTTGGTTCTGGGCATTGTCACATCCTACACAGAACCATTTCTCAGCTTCCCCTGCCTTATCATGGGTCCATAGTGAGGTCCTCCTGCATGCAGCCAACCAGGTAAAGGCCAGAGTTATGTCTCGTGCTCAAGTGACTCCTCCAAGCTTAGTGTGCAATGCTGGGTTCTCAACATGTTTCACCACAGGTGGAATCCCTGGGATTGTTTGGATGATTCGAGAGTCCATGAGGGTATGATTAGCCTCACAGACAATATATGTCAATAGATCTGCAAATCAGCAGTGAAGTATAATAAAGAAAAGAAAATGTTTATTGTTTCACAAGAACATAGGTGCCAACAGATTAGCCAATACTTTTGTATATCACCATGTTTATGACTTTGTAATTTTTTTGTGATAAGATTAATCCTCCCCATGTGAACATGCATGACGTCTTGAAGACTAAATTCATGGTTCTGTTCCAAGAATTTAATAACTGTTTCCATGCACTTGTCTGCAGTAGCCCAAGATATCTATTCTTTTTCAACTTTGTTGTCGTCTTCTTCTGCAGCTATCACACATGTGCTTGCACTCTCATACGCAAAAGCCCGGAAATTTTAAAAAGTTTGAGTTTTAAAAAAGTCTAGATTCTCAGGTGGTCCAGATTTCTGGCATCCAGATTTTTGGACTTTTACTGTTATACAAAAATACTACTACTACTACCACCATCACAAAACCACTACTCCTTTGCTAATGTTGCTACTGTTATCACTACTAAAATACTGCAACTGCTCAGTCATCTGCAACCACATTCAGAATTATTCCAGTTATGCCAAGAGCATACAAAGTGACATACGTGAACTGTAAACCCTGAAACATACTGCAAAAATGGTGGCAGTTTAAATATTAAAAGTTCAAGATCCTGTCAAGAATGTTCTTCTTTTTAAGTTTTAATCCCATATGACCATTAAACATCACACATTTCAAAGTTATGTCTTGCAACAAAATAACTGAACTCTGAGATAACAGCTTACCGATATTTCTGGAAGCAACATCTCTATCAGCCAAACCTGATGGTCCAGCAACTTGGCCACCTGAAGGAACCTGGCCACTTGAAGGTACTTGACCACTTGAAGGTAAGGTCAAGTCCAAAGTATCCAGGTTTGCTTGTTCACGTTTCCTCTGATGGCAACATTTGATGGTATCAAATTTACGTATGCATAAGCGTCCAACAGAATATTTTTTACATTGCAAACAGTATTTTTTGTAATAAAAGTCTTGGCTTTTCTTAGTTCACGACTAACTATGGAAAACGATATTACCTGAACCCTGTTTGAAGTTTCTACCTCACTTTAAAAACATGTGCACACATAAAACATCACTGCAGATGTGTGTGTGTGCACATGTAATGTGCGTATGGACAGAAAATGAAGTCAAGGATTTCTGTAGTTTCCCCTTTATACATAACCATACGGTTTAGTGTACTCTAGCTTTCTCCTCCTATTAACTGGTTATGTGTAGTAGAGAGACACAGTTTCATTTCTGTGCCCGATGTATTACCTTGACTAGCCTTCATTTCTGTGCCAGATGCATTACCTTGGCTAGTCTTAATTTCCATGCCAGATGTATTACCTAGGCTAGCCTTCACTTCTGTGCCAGATGTATTACCTTGGCTAGCCTTCATTTCTGTGCCAGATGTATTACCTTGGCTAGCCTGCACTTCTGTGCCAGATGTATTACCTTTGCTAGTCTTCATTTCTGTTTAAGATGTATTATCTTGGCTAGCCTTCATCTCTGTGCCAAATGTATTACCTTGACTAGCCTTCATTTCTGTGCCAGATGTATTATCTTGGCTAGCCTTCATTTCTGTACAAAATGTATTATCTTTGCTAGCATCAGACTACAGGTTGATTGAAAAGTAGCCTCCCACTTTTAAACTGTTATTCCTTCACTCCTATCCAACTAGTTTATATGAAACAAACATCCAAATAAAAAATATTAATTGCTATTTTATTATATAAATTGCTATGTCATTATTAACATTACAACTTAACGTAAGATTCTGTTCATTTTACACAGGATTTTATAGCAGGAAGCAATTTTTGGTATCTCAATTTATAATGTCAATTTATTGGCCCTTTCAGATATTGTTTCTGAGAACAAAACAATATAACTCATTTGTCAAATGACAGTTGCAGTTCAATGTTTTGACATTTGTTTTATGTATATCCTATGGATAGAAGTGAGGATATAAAACATTCAAAAATTGGAAGGGACTTTCCAATCCCACTGTATATAATTCCATTTCTGTGCAAGATATATCACCTTCGCTTACATCAGACTCTGTTTCCTCAACTTTGTTAACAGCCTATCCATTTTCATCTGGGGTGTCCTATCGTCCTGAAGCCAGATCTTCTAGTGTGAATGCTTGTGATGGTGGCTGACTGATCCACATTCAAGCAAGATGTCCAATGGCATGGCATTTTCTATTTCCATATAATAATAATAATAATAATAGCCCCTTCAGTCATAACTGACTATGGGAATGCGCCCCTGAGGTGGTTTCTAACTATTCTTAATTAATAAGTAGTCCCATAGCACATAATGCTGTAGGGGAGTAAAGTGTCAGAGACTCCAATATGCTAGGTATCAGCTTTGTAAGATGAGGTGAGCGACTACCTTCTTTGCTGCCTCTGCCTTCCCTAACTCAACAACAGTGTAGATACCCATTTATAGGCAGACTGGAAAATGCCACTACCTAGTTTCGAACCTGGTAACTTTGCCTCAATAAGTGCTTTAACCATTCTAACACCGTTTCCTAATAGTAAAAAATAAATCAATATCTAATCATTACCTATCGTCCTTGTCATTCTCTCTCTATCAAACATGCACACATTGAACATGATCTCATGCCTTCACATCATCATCACAAGTACTACCACTTTTGGCACACTTACCTGAATAGCCAAGGCCTGTTGTGGTGTTAGTGACCAGTGCGAAAGAGGGTCATACAGTAGGACCTGGACAATGGTCAGCAGGGATTCTGAATTGTTCTTCATCACTTCCATAGTCTTCTCACAACACCTGAGTCAAGAAATAAGAATTTGTGACAAAAACTCTGACAGAGCTCAGAAATATTTCTGACTTACTTACTATTTCGGACATATTTTAACTATATTAATCTGTGCCAAAGCTCGTAACATGTTCTTGCAACAGTGATTTCTGAAGCAATTTCTTTTACACTGAGATTGCCAGCTCTATGAGTTACTTCCTCTTGCAACCTGCCTGATGAAGTAGTACTTCTGTTCTTTCTTTGACTCTTCAGAGAACTCCCAGGAAACCATGCCCAGTGCCATCAGCTCAAGGTCTTTCCATGACTTCCTCACCCCTTTCATTTCTGCCTCCAGTTCTCTTCTCCATGTGTTTCTCAATCTCCCGAAACCTGTTTTAACCTGGGGGATTCCAGAATAAGGATGCACTGTAATGCAAGCAACAGATTTCCTCAAAGTGTGTCCTATCTATCCCCATGGTCTTCTTCTCTGTAACAAATACAGTGACACAAATTTGTTAATATAAGCAGCAGATCATCAGAACTCAGAAAAAAAGCATAAAAAAACTTACACCAAAAAAGAAAGAAGAAACAAAGAATTCCTGTGAACCTTCAGAGCTAATCTGTGTCAATATCTCGCTTAAATATCATAATAATAATAATAGCCCCTTCAATCATAACTGACTATGGGAATGCGCCCCTGAGGTTACAGCACTCAGCTGCTTATTTTCCTGGTGTTCCTTTCGATGTTTTCTCCTCTCTTCTGCTTGTTGTGTGAGCTACTTTTCACCTAAACTGAGGTGGCACCGCAGATAGTATCGCCACTTGGTGCGATCAACAGCTTCATCCTCCCAGGTTGTTGGATTTATGTCCTGTGCCCTCATGTCTCTCTTGCACATATCTTTGAATCTCAGCTGTGGTTGGCCAACTGTTCTTTTGCCATCTGCCAGTTGCCTGTAGAAGATATCTTTCAGGATGCGACCATCTTCCATGCGGCAGACATGGCCAAGCCAGCGTAGGCTGCGCTGTCTAAGCAGTGTATACATGCTTTGAAGGCCAGCACATGACAACACCTCAACATTTGTCACTTTATCTTAAATATCATAAATGTTGCTATTTAAAAAGGATATAAACAATATAAATAAATGTAGGTACATGCTGAAAAACGTGCAGTCACCTGGCTGTCATGTCACAAACAGGACTTACCTTCTAAATACACCTTCAACACCTGTTATTCCCATCCCATCAACTATGTCTCGGGTCAAACGAAATGGAACCGTTTCCGGAGTAGGAAGAATTCGCCCCTGCTCAAAGGCAATACCTGATGGAATGAAAAATGAACATGGTATTGGCAAAGGATTTCATGGGAAACATAATCTGAAAAGACAAAAATAATGAAAATAAATGCAGGAAACAATAAAAAGATTGCACCCAAAGAAACACCCCTACAAGATGCAGAATCATACACATATCTTGGCAGCAATATAGACAAAGCTGGAGGGGTAGACAATGTTATCAAAATAATATCTTGGCAGCAATATAGACAAAGTTGGAGGGACAGACAATGTTATCAAAATAAGAGTACAAAAAGCAAGAGGAGCTTCCACTGCAGTAGGAAACATATTGGATATCATAAGAAATCAAATCCAACACAAAAATCAGAATCTTCAATTCAAATGTCAAGTCAGTCATATTGTATGGATCTGAAACATGGAGAACAACAAAAACTACCAAAATGCTACAGACTTTCATAAGTGAATGCTTGCTTAGATTAGAGAGAAACTGAAGTGGTATGAGAAGATCACTAATGTGGAATTGATGACAAGAACCAGGAAAGTACCTGTGGAACAAGAGATGAGAAGAATATGTTACTGATGGATAGGTCACACAATGAGGAAACCTGCTGACAGCATTGCAAGGCAGTCTTTGTTCTGGAATCCCCAGGGTAAGGAGAGGTAGAGGGAGACCAAAAAAAAACAACTGGAGAAGAGAACTGGAGACAGAAAGGAAAGTGATGAGAAGAATGTAAAGACCTGAAAAATGATGACACAAGACAGGAGGATTCTATATGAGTTTGTTGAAGGCCTATGCTCCTAGGGGAGCTGAATAAAGTATATTTGTAATATGTCAGCAATATGACTCTCCCAACCAATTGTTTTCTTGCCTGCGTGTGATGTAGTTTTACTCTGCTGAAAACAAAAATTTCAGGGCCTAGATCAATATAAAGTACATTATAAGACAAAGAAATAAGAAAGCATGAAAAAGAACATTTTAAAATAAAGAAATAAGAAGGTATGAAATAAAGAATACCTTAAAACAAAGAAGGTATGAAATAAAGCACACCTTAGAACAAAGAAAAAAAGGTATAAAATAAAGGACACCTTAAAACAAAGAAAACAAAAGAAGGTATGAAATAAAGAATGCCTTAAGACAATGAAAAAAGAAAGTATGAAATAAAGAACATCTTAAAACAAAGAAATAAGAAGGTATGAAATAAAGAACACGGTAATTTCCTATTACTCGTACCTTTTTGCTCCGCAGTGAATATGTGTAGATATGTCTTGTTTTGTAGCAGTTAGGGTTAGGTTTAGGGTTAGTATTAGGATTAACATTAACCTTAACACAAACCCTAAACCTAATCCTAACCTCAATCCTAACCCTAATACTAACCCTAAATCTAACCCTAACTGCTACGAAAGAACACTTAACTACACATATTCACTGCGGAGCAAAAAGGTACGAGTAATAGGAAATTACCAAGAACACTTTAAGACAAAGATATAAGAAGGTAAAAAAAAATGATGTAACTGAATGTTCTTTACACTGTTACAAAACATGACTGTGAGAATGACTGTGAAATCTCTCTTTTTTTTAATAAAGTTTTGCCACGTTTTGGCGAGGCACGTTCAACCTAGTCGGTTATATTAGGGCACATCTCCAAATGTAAAAGATCTTTAGGTCTGATTCATTGTGAATGTGAAATCTCATTAACCTTCAAGAAACATAAATGTACTCACCAAGGTCGATATGCACAACTTCTGCAGACTGCAGGTCTATGAGAATGTTCATCAGATGTCTGTCCCCAAGTCCTAAAATATAGCCCACTGAAATATGGTGAACATAAATTCTCTTAAAACAAGTAAATACTGCTTGCTTCAATTCAGAAATAATTCAACAGATTATTGTGAAGAACTTATATAAAGGGTAGTTAAGAATGCTCTCATCAATAAAATACTAACTGTTGAATATACATCAATACATTGTGTTTCTACTGCACATTAAAAAAAAAAAAAACTAATGGTGTCTAAACATATAGATAATAATTTTTAAGGACCTCAGACATTCCATTAATAAGAGGAGGTCATGGTGTTTGGAAAAAATGGGAATGACAAATCTGAAGATTGTGAGCAACTAATATTATTAACCTGTAAATTAGTTTCATAATGTTACAACAACTGACCACTTAATAAACAATAACCTGTATATTAGTTTCATAATGTTACAACAACTGACCACTTAATAAACAATAACCTGTATATTAGTTTCATAATGTTACAACTGACCACTTAATAAACAATAACCTGTATATTAGTTTCATAATGTTACAACAAGTGACCACTTAATAAACAATAACCTGTATATTAGTTTCATAATGTTACAACTGACCACTTAATAAACAATAACCTGTATATTAGTTTCATAATGTTACAACAAGTGACCACTTAATAAACAATAACCTGTATATTAGTTTCATAATGTTACAACAACTGACCACAAAATAAACAATGAGCAAAATGCATTAATTTCAATAAATAATTAACGGCGTTCTGTACATTTCAAAAATGAGATTTCTTAAAAAATAATGTTAAGAAAGCAAAACTAAATTTAATACATTCTTAAACTTCTCTACAGACAACTGGCAGATGGCCAAAGAACAGTTGACGATCACAGCTGAGGTTCAAAGATGTGTGCAAGAGAGACATGAAGGCACTGGCCATAAATCCAGCAACCTCGGAGGATGAACCTGCCGATTGCACCAAGTGACAATGCTATCTACGGCACCACCTCAGACTAGGCGAAAAGAAGTTCTCACAGCAAGCAGAAGAGAGGAGACAATGTTGAAAGGAACACCAGGAAATTAAGCAGCTGAGGGCTTTCACCTCAGTGGCGCATTCCGATAGTCAAGTTATGACTGAAGAGGCTATTATATTATCTTAAACTATAACTATTTTATAAACATATATTTCCAGCTTATAATCAAATGGTGATACTGGCCACATTCAATTACATATGAATTGTCATACAGTCATACACACATAGAGGTCTAGAGGCAAACAATGTTGCCAGTTTTAAGTTAATCTTCTTCTTTCACTCCACATGGAACCACCATTGATGCAGATCCCTTGGCAGGTAACCTACACCTAGCATTCATGCTATCCTGTAGTGGTAATTTCTGTAACAATGTGTTTTACACAATGAGATTGCCACCCCCAAGCACAACCCCATATTAGTCGCCTTGTACATGTCTGGGGGGGGGGGGGGGGGGGGGGGGGGGGTGGGTGGGGGGGGGGGGGGGGGGGGGGGGTGTGCAGTGGGCCTGTTTTTTCTTTGCATCCTCAGAGACCCCTTATTACTACACAGGGCTACAGTCAAGGATGACTGATTTATTCTAATAGCCAACGACATGCACCAGCTTAATATGCAGAACTAACCAATAGAATTTGTAGCCACACTGCGAGTGTAGGCCAGCCTCTTCTCAAACCAAACAGAAGGTTCCAGAAAGTTCTCCATGAAAAAGTGGCAAAACACTGGCTTGAATTTTGCACAGATTGCCTGGTAAGCTTTTAATCTTTGTTCTGCATTACTGCCAGCAGCCTGAAATGGAGTTATTGACACATTAATTTTGTGGGCGTAAGTGACTGCTGCAATATGTTTGTGGAAATATGGTAAGTCAAGGAAGATGACGGGAACTGTGGTAAGACGTGGAGTACAATGGATGGATATGAAATAATTTTGATTTTTTTTCACACCCATCCATTGAAAATATGGTACTAAGGTAGTGAGTCATGAAAAATTAGTAAACAAGTAGGAGAAACACTAGAGGACACAGAGATGTGGTTTTACAGATGTGTTAAAAATATCATGGACTGCTAAATAGTGTAATGAGGATGTCCTGAAAGATGCCAGGACTGCTAAATAGTGTAATGAGGATGTCCTGAAAGATGCCAGGACTGCTAAATAGTGTAATGAGGATGTCCTGAAAGATGCCAGGACTGCTAAATAGTGTAATGAGGATGTCCTGAAAGATGCCAATGATCAAAGGAAGCTTATTACTTACGTTAGAAAATTCCACTTTCATCGGGAATGTTATGAGAAGAAAAAAACTGGAATATATCGTGACAACAGGAAAGATTGAAGGAAAAAGATACTGGACAGTTTAACATTGTGGACTGGACAGTTTAACATTGTGGACTGGACAGTTTTAACATTGTGGACTGGACAGTTTAACATTGTGGACTGGACAGTTTAACATTGTGGACTGGACAGTTTAACATTGTGGACAGGACAGTTTAACATTGTGGACTTGACAATTTAACATTGTAAACTGGACAGTTTAACATTGTGGACTGGACAGTTTTAACATTGTGGACTGGACAGTTTAACATTGTGGACAGGACAGTTTAACATTGTGGACTGGACAGTTTTAACATTGTGGACTGGACAGTTTAACATTGTGGACTGGACAGTTTAACATTGTGGACTTGACAATTTAACATTGTAAACTGGACAGTTTAACATTGTGGACTGGACAGTTTAACATTGTGGACTGGACAGTTTAACATTGTGGACTGGACAGTTTAACATTGTGGACTGGACAGTTTAACATTGTGGACTGGACAGTTTTAACATTGTTGACTGGACAGTTTAACATTGTGGACTGGACAGTTTAACATTGTGGACAGGACAGTTTAACATTGTGGACTTGACAATTTAACATTGTGGACTGGACAGTTTAACATTGTGGACTGGACAGTTTAACATTGTGGACTGGACAGTTTTACATTGTGGACTTGACAGTTTAACATTGTGGCATGGAAAGAAGTCAGCAATAGACCTGATAAATAGTACTGAAGACAGAAAGTAAGGTATCTGTCTCATGTTGTTGAATGTAGCTTTGGCCATTCCTATTCTCTTCTTGTTTTCTGTTTCACATCTGCCATCTTCTGTTATTATACGACCAAGATGAGAAAAACTCTTGACTTGTTCCAGGATTTTCCCATTTATTCTCATCTTTAATGTTGACTTATCACCTGCTTTCCCATTTATCAAAGTTTTTGTTTTCTCAATGTTAATGTCCAATCCATATTCATAATGTCCAATCCATATCCATGACTTACGCTGTTTACTTGCTTTACAAGCTCTTACATATCCTGTTCACTTTCAGCTACCAAAACTGTATCATCGGCACATCTAAGGTTGTTTATTGATCTTTCCCCGATGATCAGTCCTGGCAGTTCCTGTATCTGTAAGAAAATGTTCTCTGTGTAGATATTAAATAGGCAGGGGGACAATACACAACCTTGTCTCACACCTCTTTTTATGTTTATATATGGTGAATCATTCTTGCCAGATCTTATTGTAGCAGTTTGCTCCCAATAAAGGTTACTGAGTATTCTTATGTCTTTTCCATCAATACCAATGTCTTCGAGGCAAATATTTTCTTATGTCAAAAGCCTTCTTATGTCAATAAAGACATGTAAATACTTTTTTAGCCTTCTATTTATTTTTCTGCTAATATTGCTTGTCTTTTTCTGCTGAACCATTTAAAACTTAACTATTCTTCCTGGACTACATTGTCTACCTTTTTTTTTATTCTCTCCTGTATGATCTTGAGCAATATTTTAATTATGTGACTCATCAGGCTGATTATTCTGAAATCTGAACATGCAGTGACAATTTAAAAAAAAAATTGCAATATAACCTGTTAGAACAAACATAAGAATGATTAATAAAACACAGTGAAACAACAACAACAACAAAAACAAAGAAAAAAAAAGCAATAAATAAACACAAATTGAGAAACAACAAGAATGCAAAGCCAAAATAATGAATGACTTACATTCAAGTGCTCCCTGCAATTTTTGAAAGACCAGTCACTGGGTCGGTATCTTGAGTGAGCCCCATTAGCTCCAATCAGATACTCTCCCAAGGGTTTTGTCCCTTCACACCACTGCAGAAGTCCACACTTCTGACTCAGAGGAATCACCTATGTTTATTGACAGAAGGGCAAAGAGGTCAATAAGGAAGTATTGGGCTATGATGTTTTCATGCAGCTGGTAAATATTTATGACAAAAATTTCATTTTATAAATTAAAGAAAAATAATTAATAAATGAAAAGGTCACATTTACACATTTCTGATAAAGAGATCGCAAAAAAATGAACTGTTATGAAACATCTAACGCTGAGGTCAGCAACCAATCGATCTCACTCTACTGGTAGATCCCATTGGGTTGATCTGGTATATCTCTAAGTGAAAGAGAGGGGGTAAAATAAACTTACTTACTTACTTACTTAGTCGTTCCCCTTCTACCGTGAGGTGTAGAGGTTTGGAAGAGAGAGCGCCAGACTATTCTATCAGCTGTCTTCTTCCTGGCCTGGTTCCATTCTAGTCCTCGGTCCTTCAAAGATTGTCTAATGTTGTCCTCCCAGCGGACTCTGGGTCGTCCTGGAGGTCTGGATCCCTGGCTCTTTGTTTCCCATGCTTGTCGTGGTAGCCGATCTTCTCCCATTCTGCAGACATGGCCAAACCATCTTAGTTGGGACTGTTCTATTTGGGTCTGCAGCGGATGGGATTTTAGGCCTTGACAGATCGTCTGGTTGCGGACCATGTCTCTTCTTGTTACTTCAACCACTTTCCTCAGATACCTCATTTCTGAGGTTTGGATCTGGCTTTTGTGGGTTGTAGTCATTGCCCACGACTCGCATCCATATGTCAAAACTGGGACATAGGTGGAGCGGTATACAGCCATCTTCGTTTTCTTACCAACCTCTTTCTTGCTGAGGAATCCACGATTTATGGCCTGAAAAAGTCTCCCAGCCGCTGCTTTTCGAGTGGCCAACTCTTCTTTGATGCCTCCCTTTCGGTCTATGACAGCTCCGAGATATTTAAAGTGGTCGACCTGCTCCAGGACCTGTTCTCCCAACTTAATCTGATGTTTTCTTTCTTCTCGTGATATCACCATGGATTTTGTTTTAGAGCTGCTTATGACCATCCCTCTCTTCTCCAGCTCTTCCTTCCAGACCTGCAGGTTGGATTGGAGATGTGCCTCTGATTTAGCAATCAGGGCAACATCATCAGCAAATGCCAGCTCCGAAATATAGACCTGTCTCATCTTCCAGTACCCCACTGAATACTTTCTTGTTCTCTCCTTACATGCCTTGATAACATCGTCCATAAGGAGTATGAAGAGGTAAGGTGATAGGATATCACCTTGTCTTACACCAGTGGTGGTCCTGAACTCTTCTGACTTATGGTTTGCTGTCCTCACATAATTTCTGCAAGACTTGTAGAAGCTCTGTATAGCATGAATCAGAGGTGCTGGAATATTCTTCCTTGCCAAACAGTCCCAAAGTTTGCTCCAGGGGACCCTGTCAAACGCCTTTTCCAGATCTATGAAACAAAGATGGATCTCACTCTTATACTCAAGGGCCTTTTCACTCAGCTGTCTGAGTGTGAAGATTAGGTCTTGAGTACTTCGGTTTGCTCGGAATCCGCACTGGACCTCATCCAATTGTGGCTCAGCTAGGCGTCGGAGTCTCTGCTCTAGGATTCTAGAGTATATTTTACCAGGGACACTGAGAAGGGATATGCCTCTATGGTTTCCACATTGTCGATTGTCACCCTTTTTGAAAATTGGTGTTATGATGGCAATCTCCCAATCCTTTGGTATGGTCTTGTTGCACCATGCTGCCTGTAGGACCTTTAAGAGTAATAGGTCACCTGATGCTCCCATGTACTTAACCATTTCTGGTGTTATACCATCATGCCCTGCTGCTTTGCCCATCTTGATTTTCTCTAGTGCTGCCCTCAGTTCTTCCATCTTTATGTCATCTTCACCATCATTGGTTTTCTCTTCTGTGCTAGTGGTTATCATTTCTGATGCTTCACCATGCTCACCATCCAGGAGTTCTGAGAAATATTCTTTCCATCTTTCCATTACTTCCTTCGGGCCAGTAAGCAATTTGCCTTGCTTGTCCTTTATAAATTTGAGAGGGCATTGTTTTTCCTTCCTCATGTTCTTTAGGGTCTTATAGAACAATTTCTGGTTTTCTTGTGCATCTTTTTCTAGCTTTTCTCCAAATTCTTCCCAGGACTTCTGTTTTGCTGCTAGCACTTTGTTCTTTGCTTCTGTTCTGAGTGTCACATATTCTCTATATTTTTCCATTTGTCCTGTTGTGTTTTTAGCTCCTAAGTATTGTTTCCATGCCATTTTCTTCTCTCTCTTATTTTCTCTTTGACTTCCTCTGTCCACCAAGGTGTCCTCTTTCTCTGGTTCCCAAGTCGGACTTCACCGCATGCTTCTGCAGCCGCTGTCTTTATGATATCCTTGAATTTATTCCAGAGGGTTTCCAAGTCATCAGGTCGTTCTTCTGTGTTGCTCACTGCTGTAGCAATAAGCCCCTGATATCTGGTCTTAATTTCTGGCTCTCTCAGCTTGTAGGTCCTAATGCTCATTTCTCCTGCTCGTTTACTTGGTTTCTTGCGTGATGTTGGGCAGTTCCTAGGCTGAGCAACTCTTTCAGTTGTTCGTTTGATTGTTAGCAGGTAGTGATCACTTCCAATCTCTGGCCCCCTCCAGACTCTTGCATCTCAGACATATCTGAATGAGCTTCTCCGAACAATGGCATAGTCGATCACTGACTTCTCATTTTTGGTTGGTTCACATCTAGTGTATGCATGTATGCGCTTATGGGGGAACTTTGTGTTTGTAATGATCAGATTCTGCTCACTGCAGAATCTAAGGAGTCGCTTTCCATTGTCATTGAGAGTATCTTCTCCATATCTTCCGATAACTCCACCCCATCTAGCATGGTCATTTCCAACTCTGGCATTAAAATCTCCGAGCATGATAACTTCATCTAGGCAGTCATCCACTGTCCTTTGAAGCAGCTCGAAGAATTCCTCCTTGACCTCTGCTCTCTCATCCTCATTTGGCCCATACACTATGACCAGGTTGACTATGGTTTCTCCTTCTTTTAGTTTTACAACCATAATGCGCTCCGAGACAAAGTTCCATCCCTTGATACTATCTTTTTGATTTTGGGCCACAATGCAACCCACGCCCCCTTTAGCTCTTTCAGATATGGGTACACCACTGTAGAGCAACGTATTGCCATCGAGATCCATGACTCCTTGTCCTTTTTTCTTCGTTTCCGTTATAGCCAGGATTTCTAGTTTTGCTTTCCTCATCTCTTCCACCAGCTCCTCTTCCTTCCCATTTATACTTCTTGTGTTCCAAGTTCCATAAGTCGTAGTCCGTAGTCCGTTCCAGTTCGTTGCCTTTAGAATCAGTCCGGTTTTCTCTCTTGTATTGCTCGTAATCATAGTTTAAGACAAACAGGTGATTGGCCTGTTGTGCCTTTGCATGGTGGAGGGGCTGCCTCCTTACGGCCTCCATGCAGGCCGCCCTCCTCCTTTTTCATCCGGGCTTGGGACCGGCATTGGCGGAGTTTGGGTAAAATAAAGAAAATGTTTAAGTTAAGGAATGTTGGACTGGTCCTCTCCTACTGGGACTTAACAGTGCAGTATCCCCAGGGCTGAAAGTACTTTTCCCTCATTCCCAGTGAAAACTCATGAACTATCCTGTTGAGCTTTTTGCTCTTTTGCAGCGAATACCAAGTCTAAGAGTCCTTGGTATTATCTACACTATAGATCTAGGCTTTTCCTGCCATTCTGAAACGTACTGAGTTGAAGTCACGAGCTCTATTTTCTCCAACTTGGCTTGTATTTAAAGGATCATCACATCTGGTCCCAAGATAGGAGGAAGAAGCATGTGGCATACTGTGCATTCCCTGCCATCCAAGGGGGCTCTTCAAATATGCAGAGCTAAAATACTGTGCTCTGGTTCAAAGCTCTCCCAAGGAATTGTCACGTCCTACACAGAGCCACTTCTCAGCTTATCATAGAGTCCATCATGATATCCTCCTACATCCAGGCAACCAGGTAAAAGCCAGAAGTACGCCTGGGGCTCAAGAGATTCCTCCAACCTTAGTATGCAATGCAGGGTTCTCAACATGTTTTACCAGAGGGAATCCATGGAAGTGTGTGGATGATTTCAAGAGTCAATGAAGATGTAATTAGCATCACAGACAGTGGTTCACATCCAAATCTAAATACTATAGCATTGTGCACAGCTGGTGGTCATATAAGGATGATTTTATTTGGCGATAGAACTGCAAAAAGGAGATCATCTGGCAGAGATAAATGTTACACAGGCAGCACTTATTTCTAATTCAAAAATCTGATAACAAACATGACCTTATCTTGGTAGATTTTGAGAGAGCTAAGTGTTTCTAAACTAAATCCCCAAAGCTCCCGAGCTGGCTACTGCTAATCTAACAAATTTCTGTTGCATAACTTTAATCGCCTTAACCCACAATACACATCACTCCAAATCCACCTCACAGGTAACCCTATATCCACCATTTCGATCATATGATACTAACCTTGTAAGTTTGTATTTTGAGCTGTCTCTTTCGGCTTTCCACATCCCCAGCAAGGAGTTCATTAACAAGAGTGAAAACCTGCTGCATTACTGCATCTTGCCTCAAGTCATCTTGACCCTTCATGAATGAATGATTTTAACTGTGATTTTCATAAATAACAGTGTAATCAACTTATCATATTTGAGCTGCATAGCATCTTTTGATCGATGGAAAGGAATAACACAGAAAAAAGCTGTAAAATGAGAAGGACATGACCTTTTGTTGTTGCTGCTGCTGTTTATGTAACAGTAGCCATCATGATTGTAGTAGTTGTGGCCATGATGGTTCAGGTCTGTATCCTTTCATCTGAACACCCGAAAACTGAATTATTCTGAAAATCAAAAGTTTCTATGGTTGACTTTGGGCTACTTTTCTATCACAACTGGGCAATTTTTGGTGACTTTGGGCAATTTTCGAACACATTTTAGGTAACTTTGGGTGACTTTTAGAACGCTATTTTGGGCAACATTTGGAAACCGAAAACATCTGGTTTCCAAAACACAGCTGTCCCTGAGGCTTTTAGATAAAATGATACAGATCTGCAGTAGCATTACTGCAGACGTACCAGCACTGGCAAAACTATGAACAACAGCAGTAGAAGAAGGACGGGAAAGTTATAGGAGGAAAAGAAGTGACAGAAGGAGGAATAGAATCAAATAATATGATGATAATTTGTAAATAGTAATGGCAGCAACTGAAGTTTTTTTATGGCTTAAAGTTTCACAGCATGGCATAGACAGTCCCATGCCCAACCCTCCTTGGTGTTGCCCTACAACATATATGGTAGGGTGCAGTTATTATTTGGTCCCTTTTGTGGAACAAGAGGTGAGAAGATGCTGACATTGGTTCGGACTCATATTGAGGAAATGTGGTAACAGCATTACAAGGCAGTTCTTGTTGTGGAATACTAATGGTGAGAGACAGAGGACGGTTGAAACACACAGGGAAGGGAACTGGAGATAGACATAAGAGGTATAAATTTAAAAAAAAATACGGAAAGACCTTGAAAGGGTAATTTTTGGTCCATCCATAGGGCAAATGTTTGTCAGTTTATCTGTCCAGAAGACTGCCATTCTGACAAGCAATATGATCAACAATACCACAGAACTAAAAAAAACAGAAAGCCAAAGAAGATATGTTTTGAGGAAGTTTGTGAAACAAATAAGAAAGATTGAGTAATGCTCATCTTGGTCTCCCTCTCAGCTGGTCCAATAACATTACTCTCTCCACGAGGCTAAAATAAAACAGTGGTCAAGAAAATGGGACTGAAATAATTTCATTTGAATAAACTTCTTATTCTATGACTTCTCATTATGAATGGTGGTTTAAACAATCCATACATACCTTTACTAGCTGGGTTCTTTCTTTTCCATCAGATCCAACACATGAGATGATTTTTGGGAGATTAATTCCACCAACAACACGAAAATTTGTTCCAAACCGTACAGGTGAGATAATATTCTTGTATGCACCTGTCGGATCCACCTGAATAAGATAGGAAATACATCCTCATTAAGATTATACACATTTTTAACAGTCATAGACTGGGTGATGCGCCAGACAACAGAGGGCAGTCCAAGAGGAATAAGATGGACTACATTTTCGACATTGGAAGATCTAGAATATGCAGATGACATTGCACTACTAGCACATTCACATCAACACATCCAGGAAAAAACGGATAGACTTAATAAGTATAGCCAGCAGGTGGGCTTGAACATCAATCTAAAGAAGACAGAGGTCATGATGCTCAATGTGAGCAACCCTGAGCCCATATCAGTAAGGAATTAGCAACTGGAACAGAAAGACACCTTCACATACCTAGGATGCATAGTAACACCAGACGGCAGAGCAAGCAAAGACATCAACAACAGAATGAACAAAGCAAGAACAGCCTTGTTTAGTCTAAACAACATCTGGAAGTCCTCTCAGTACAGCACAAGCACAAAATTAAGATTATATCAGAGTTGTGTGCTTTCTGTGCTTCTCTATGGTGCGGAATGCTGGAGAGTTACAGAGAAGGAAATGTCGAAATTGTCCTCTTTTCACACAACATGCCTAAGAAAAATTCTCCGAATCTTTTGGCAGAATACCATCACCAACCAAGATCTGCTTACTCGGAGCAAGCAAGAGGACATACACACCATCATAGCTGGCAGACACTGGAGCTGGGTTGGCCATGTCCTCAGAAGAGACCCCGATGCCATCACAAGAACAGCTATGCTATGGACCCCTGAAGGTAAACGACTTGGCGGAGGACTGTGGAGGCTGAGATGCAAAGAATGAACCAGAGTTGGGGCACTGTACGAAGGATGGCCACCGACCGATCAAAGTGGAATCAATCTGTTGTTGCCTTACAAGACGCCACCAGGCGTGATGGCCACTGACTGCTTTGACGGTCGGTGGCTAAGGATCAAAGAAGAAGATTATACACAAGCATGATTCATTTCATTCATTCATTACCCCTCCGTTCCCAACAATTCATAATGTCCTTCAGTCCTATGCCATCTGCTCAAAGTCGTTCCATGTCTTCTTTGTATCTTTCAATTCTACCTCCAGCTCTCTTCTCTATGTGTTTTTTGTCTTCCTCTTTTACCCAGGGGAGTCTAGAACAAGGACTGCTCTGTAATGTTATCAGCAGGTTTTCTCAATGAGTGTCCTATCCATCACCAGCATATTCTACCCATCTCCTGTTCAAACAAGCCAGGTGCTAAATCTGATGTCAATGAAGATGTAATTAGCCTCACAGACAGTGGTTCACATCCAAATCTACATACTACGCCGTATGCTATATCAACAAATTGATTCCACTTTGATCGGTCGGTGGCCATCCTTCGTACAGTGCCCCAACTCTGGTTCATTCTTTGCATCTCAGCCTCCACAGTCCTCCGCCAAGTCGTTTACCTTCAGGGGTCCATAGCATAGCTGTTCTTGTGATGGCATCGGGGTCTCTTCTGAGGACATGGCCAACCCAGCTCCAGTGTCTGCCAGCTATGATGGCTCCCAGAGTAAGGACTGCCTGGTAATGCTATCAATATATTTTCTCAACATGTGTCTCATCCATCTCCAGCTTCTTTAGCGGGTTAGTTTAAAATTTTAAAAATAAACTACTTACTTACTTAGTCGTTCTTCTCCTACCCTGGGGTGTAGAGGTTTGCCAGAGAGAGTGCCGTACTATCCTCTTGCTTGCTCCGAGTAAACAGATCTTGGTTGGTGATGGTATTTTGCCAAAAGATTCAGAGAATTTTTCTTAGGCATGTTGTGTGAAAAGAGGACAATTTCGACATTTCCTTCTCTGTAACTCTCCAGCATTCCGCACCATAGAGAAGCACAGAAAGCACACAACTCTGATATAATCTTAATTTTGTGCTTGTGCTGTACTGAGAGGACTTCCAGATGTTGTTTAGACTAAAAAAGGCTGTTCTTGCTTTGTTCATTCTGTTGTTGATGTCTTTGCTTGCTCCGCTGTCTGGTGTTACTATGCATCCTAGGTATGTGAAGGTGTCTTTCTGTTCCAGTTGCTAATTCCTTACTGATATGGGCTCAGGGTTGCTCACATTGAGCATCATGACCTCTGTCTTCTTTAGATTGATGTTCAAGCCCACCTGCTGGCTATACTTATTAAGTCTATCCGTTTTTTCCTGGATGTGTTGATGTGTATGTGCTAGTAGTGCAATGTCATCTGCATATTCTAGATCTTCTAGCTGGTACACAGCTGGTGGTCATATAAGGATGATTCTATCTGGTGACAGAAGTGCAAAAAGGAGATCATCTGGCAAAGATAAATGTTACACAGGCAGCACTTATTTCTAATTCCAAAATCTGATAACAAACATGATCTTGTCATGGTAGATTTTTAGAGAGCTAAGATTTTCCTAGACAAAAAGGTGAGTCAGCAGCCTCGACTCCTTTACAAGCATGATTACATAATATGATTACATAATAAAAACCCATCAGCTCTGTATGCTCCTATTAAGCAGTAATACAGCTCTATTTTAAATGTATGAAATGAAAATCTCAATTATAAAATGAGACAACAGCCACATTAGAAATGACAGTTCAGCCAAATCATTATGAACACCACTTCAGCCAAATTACTGTACACATCTATTCTGCAAAATTATTACAGGTGCATATCCTTTTATCCAAAATCATTATGGACAGCTCTGTTTCGCAAACCAGATTTTTTCAGTTGCCAGATGTCGCCCCAATCACGTTCAAAAGGTAGCCTATACTATGTTCAAAAATCGCCCAAAATCACTTAAAGAAAATTTTGATTTTTAGAATATCCTGGTTTTCAGGTGTTCAGATAAACGGATACAGAGCTGTACAATCACCATTAACATCCAAAGCTACAATTACTTTTATGCTGCATTTCCTATCACAATTTACTGTTTTGCATAGGTGTTTAGTCTAAAACTTCCCGCAGCTTATCATAGATGTCTTGTTCAGTATTATAACACAGTATTACAGTTGCTCAAATTCCTGTTGTTAGGAATCCTGCTGTTTTAAGTCTGGGATGATATTATGCTCAAACTTCTGCAATTATCTTACTAGAAATATGCTGCATAATTATTTTTCCATATTGTACACCAGTTAATCAGAAATTATGCGTATATATATATATATATATATTGTCATATAAAGGGGGTAGGTAAAGGATCCCGTTACACGCCTATTGAGTCATATTGGGAATATGGTGTTAGGCCCGTACTTTCTTGACCATCGGCACACTAGGGGTGATGTGGTCAGCATCACGCGTTTAATTCATCACCGTTGAACTCCCCAAGGAGTACAGGACTTCAACTAACTTATGACAAATTTTTCTGTCCTATGCCATCAGCTCAAGGTCTTCTTCATGTCTGTCTCCAGTTCTCTTCTCCATGTATTCTTTGGTCTCCATCTACCTCTCTTACCCTGGGGTTCCCAGAGTACGGACTGCCTGGTAATGCTATCAATATATTTTCTCAACATGTGTCTCATCCATCTCCAGCTTCTTTAGCGGGTTAGTTTAAAATTTTAAAAATAAACTACTTACTTACTTAGTCGTTCTTCTTCTACCCTGGGGTGTAGAGGTTTGCCAGAGAGAGTGCCGTACTATCCTACTGGCTGTGTTCCTCCTGGCCTGGTTCCAATCTCGTCCTCGGTCCTTCAGAAAATGTCTAACACTGTCCTCCCAGCAGACTATGGGTCGTCCTGGAGATTTGGATCCCTGGCTCTTAGTTTCCCGTACTTGTCTTGGTAGCTGATCTCCCATACCATTGTAGTTGAGACTGTTTACTTGTGTCTGCAGGAGCTGGGTTTTGAGGCCTTGCCGTATCATCTGGTTGTGAACCATGCCTCTTCTTGTTACTTCAACCACCTTCCTCAGATACCTCATTTCTGAGGTTTGGAGCTGGCTTTTGTGGGTTGTAGTCATTGCCCATGACTCACATCCATACGTAAAAACTGGAACAAAGGTGGAGCGGTTTACAGCCATCTTCGTCTTCTTGACTATTTCTCTTTTGCTGAGGAATCCTCAATTTATTGCCTGAAAAAGTCCTCCAGCTGCTGCTCTTCAGGTAGCCAACTCTTCTTTGATGCCTCCCTTCCAGTCTATGACAGCTCCAAGCTAATTAAAGTGGCTGACCTGCTCCAGGACCCGTTCTGCCAGCATAATCTGATGCCTTCTTCCTTCTCGCGATATCACCATGGTTTTTGTTTTGGAGCTGCTGGTGACCCTCCCTCTCTTCGCCAGCTCTTCCTTCCAGACTTGCAGGTTAGATTGAATATGTTTTCTCTGATTGCAATATCATCGGCAAATGCCAACTCTGAAATACAAACCTGTCTCATTCCAGTACCCCACTGAATACTTTCTTGTCCTCTCCCCACATGTCTTGATGACATCGTCCATGAGGAGTATGAAAAGATAAAGTGACAGGATATCACCTTGTCTTACACCAGTGGTGGTCCTGAACTCTTTTGACTTATGGTCTGCCGTCCTCAAATAATTTCTGCAACTCTTGTAGAAGCTCTGTATAGCATGGATCAGAGGTACTGGATGTTTTTATTTGCAAGCAGTCCCAAAGTTTGTTCCAGGGCACCTTGTCAAACACCTTCTCCAGATACAAGAAACAAAGATGCATCTCAACTTTATACTCAAGTGCCTTTTCACTCAGCTGCATGAATGTGAAGATAAGGTCTTGAGTACTTTGGTTTGCTCAGTAGCCACATTGGACCTCATCTATTTGTGGCTCAGCTAGGCGTCTGAGTCTCTGCTCCAGGATTGAGTAAATTGTACCAGGGACAATGAGAAGAGATATGCCTCTATGATTCCCGCATAGTTGGTTGTTACCCTTTTTGAATATGGGTGTTATGATGGCAATCTCCCAATCCTTTGGTATGGTCTTGTGGCACATGGTTGCCTGTAGGACCCTCAGGAGTAATAGGTCGCCTGCTGCTCCCAAGTACTTAACCATTTCTGGTGTTATACCATCATGTCCTGCTGCTTTGTTCATCTTGCTTTTCACCAGTGCTGCCTTCAGTTCTTCCATCTTTAATTCATCTTTGCCACCATTGGTTTCCTCCTCTGTGCTAGTACTTATCATTTCTGAGGATTGACCTTGTCACCACCAAGGAGCTCTGAGAAATATTCTTTTTTATATTACTTCCTTTGGGGCAGTAAGCAACTTGTCTTGCTTGTTCTTTATGAATTTAAGAGGGCACTGTTTTTCCTTCCTCATGTTCTTTAGGGTCTTGTAGAAAAATTTCTGGTTTTCTTGAGCATCCTTTTCTAGCTTTTCTCCCTTTTCTCCAAATTCTTCCCAGGAATTCTGGTTTGCTGCTAGCACCTTTGTTTCTGTTCTGAGTATCAAATATTCTCTATAATTCTCTCTTGTCCTGTTGTATTATTAGCTTCAAAATATTGTTTCCATGCCTTTTTCTTTTCTTATTTTCTCTTTAACTTTCTCTGTCCACCAAAGTGTCCTCTTTCCCTTCTTCCCAAGTCATTCACCACATGCTTCTGCTGCAGCTGTCTTTATGTCCTTGAATTTAAGCCAGAGAGTTTCCAGGTCATCAGGTTATTCTGTGTTTCTCACCGCTGTAGCAATAAGCCCCTGATATCTGGTTTTAACTTCTGGCTCTCTCAACTTGTAGGTCTTAATGCTCATCTCTCCTTCTTTGTTTACTTAGTTTCTTGCGTGATGGTGGACAATGCCTAGGCCAAGCAACTCTTTCAGTTGTTCTTTTAATTGTCAGCAGGTAGTGATCACTTCAAATCTTTGGCCATCTCCAGACTCTAACATCCCACACATATTTGAATGAGCTCTTCCTAACAATGGCATAGCTAATGATGGATTTCTCATTTTAGTTGGTTCATATCTGGCATATGTATGTATGCACTTATAGGGGAACTTTGTGTTTATAATGACAAGGTTTTGCTCAGTGCAGAATCTAAGGAGTTGCATTCTGTTATTATTTAGTGTATCTTCAACATACCTTCTGATAACTCCACTCCATCTAGCATGGTCATTTCCAACTCTGATATTGAAATCTCCAAGGAGGATAATTTCATCCAGGCAGTTGTCCACCGTCTTTTGAAGCAGCTTGAAGAATTCTTCTTAGACTTCTGCTCGCTCATCTTCCTTTGGCCCATACACAATGACAAGGTTGACTATGGTTTCTCCTTCTTTTAGCTTTAGCACCATTATGCGCTCCGAGGCAAAGTTCCATCCTTTTATGCTATCTCTTTTGTTTTTAGCCACAATACAATCCACACCCCCTTTAGCTCTTTCGGTTGTGGGGACTCCACTGTAGAGCAGTATGTTGCCATCAAGATCCACAAGGAGTTAAAAATTTAAAAGACTGTGCGTGTACATGCATGCAGAGAGTGTGGATGTCTGTTAAATTCCATATTTTTTATTCCATAACCTCAGATGATATAAATGTTTTAGACACCCTATGATTGATTAACTTTTGCTTTATGTAATTTTCTGAACAAACTAATGATGATGGTGGTGGTGATGATGATGATGGTGATGGCAATGATAATGGTGATGAATGGTGGTGATGATAATGAGGATGATCATGCTGATGTCATCATCATCAATTTTCTTTGCGCTTTTTATGGAGCATGGTTACCACTGCAGCTGTCTCCTTACACCAAGCATTCACATGCTCTGGCAATAGTGGTTTCTGTTGCAGTTTATTTTACATCATGACGTTTCAACAAACTTATGATGATTTTAATATACATTATTAGATATACTTTACAATCAGCCACTTATATTACAAAACACACTGGAGAGGTAAAAGTCTGAAATTAAACAATGAAAAAACAAAATAACAACCACAAAAAAAGACAAATAAATAAACACCTACAGACTTACAGTACACACATTCACATCAAGGCACAAACACAAGAGAAGGAAAGAAGGAGAGAGGCAGAGAAACACCTCACTCAGCAACAAGCTAGTAGAAACAATGAATGCTTGCCTTCTGCTCAACAGACGGCAGTAAAATATTGTCACAACCTGTAATTTTCAGAATTGCCAAGTCTTTCGATAGAGGCTGAAGATCTGTGGAGTAGAAGGTATTAATGCTACAGTATTATCATGTACAAAAACTGCATAATAAATAGGGCTACATGATCAAGACAGTGACTGAGTACTCTGAGGAGTAGTAGGCTAACCTTTTTTTATTTTAAAATAAAATTTTGCCTCGTTTTAGCGAGGCGCATCAAATTCAACCCAGACACAGGGTCCTTCAGTTATATTATGGTGTATGTCTAAATATAACAGACTGTGGTTTGGTATTACCTGACCCAGCTGAGTATTTATGATGGGTACCCAGCTCCATCCCAAGCTACAAGACGTTTCATCCAAGAAATGTGACCTACTCTTAAATGCCAATATGATCAATCAATCAATCAATGCCCTTTAGCTCCCCAAGAAACATAGGCCTTCAACAAACACATGCCAAGTCCTCCTGTCATGTGCCATCAGCTGAAGGTCTTTCCACATCTACCTCTGCCTCTCTTACCCTGGGGGTTCCAGAACAAGATCTACCTTATAATGCTATCAACAGGTTTCCTCAATGTGTGTCGTATCCATCACCAGCATCTTCTTCTCATCTCTTGTTCCATTGGCACTTGTCTGGTTCTTGTCATCAGTTCTATATTGGCAACCTTTTCATATCATTTCTTCTTCTTCTTCTTCCTCGTTCGCCATGAAAAGGACGGTGGTTGCGTTGTGTCTGTTTACGCCTAAGCTGTGATATCTGCACCTTTCGGTCGACACATCCGACTTCAGCACTGCATTTTTTAGGGACCGGGTTTGCCTTCCCATTTCGATCCGCACTCGTTCAGCCAGACTATTCTATGCAAGCATCCATTTATGAAAGTCTGTAGCTTTTTGGTTGTTGTTTTGTTTGTTTGTTTCAGAGCCATACTATTTAGGACTGACTTGACATTTGAGTTGAAGATTCTTATTTTTCGTGTTGTACTTGATTTCTCTTGATCTTCATGTGTTTCCCAATGGAATAAAAGCTCCTCTTGCTTTTTTATATTCTTATTTTGATACCATTGTCTGTCCCTCCAACTTTGTCTGTATTGCTGCCAAGGTATGTGTATGATTCTACACCTTACAGTGGTGTTTCTTCAAGTTCAACCTTGTTATCATTTCTTGCATTTATTCTCATTATCTACAACCAATATGATGTTGAGCATTAAAAAATTATCTCAGAATCTGACATTTTATATTTACTGCACCTGATAATGGTGTCTGAGAAGACAAATAAAGAGAATGACTATTGCTATCCCTCTTTTGAAAAGAAAATATAAATTTTGCCTCGTTTTAGTGAGGCGAGCTCCGTTCAACCTAGACAAAGGGTCCATCAGTTATATTAAGACACATGTCCAAATACAACAAACCTTGTGGTCTGCTCAAATGTACCCCAATCATTACGTAAGAAATGACCAAAATAAGGTTGTGAGTGGGCCTGGCAACTTCAACCCATAAAAGAAGTTCTTACAGAAACTAATCCTGCATGAGCTTGTGCATGCTTTAGAGCAGGTTTCCTGCAAGGAGACCAGCTGCAGTGATGGTCAGATACTCCATAAAGAGCGAAACAAGAAGTGATGCCAATTAATGATATTTTAGCAAACGTCAGCTACTCTGTTATCAAAAGGTATAGGTTTACATGCGTCAAAAAAATATTTACAACACAGGACCTATTCTTAAATATCGATATGATGATCAACATTAAACCAGATTCTGTCAAAAATTGACATTTCAGATTTCTGTCTTCATAAATGTATAACAATCCACAACATTTTTAACTTTAAATAAATTTTTTTCATCATTGCAATGGTGGCTGAAAGATCTTTTTCTCAAGATCAGGAATGGACGTTAGTGATTTTACGAGGATGTTTCACACACGAAACTGTAACAGACACCAAGAAAATATAATAAATAAAATTATTAAAAATGTGAGCAGTACCACCCACATTTACCCTTGAAGTGGGGCAGTACCAATCACTAAGACCTACTTCTATTTGTCTTGTTGGTAACTGGCCAGTTAGCCAGTTCAATGTAGGCCACACAAAGCTTCTCCATGTTGGTCACAATGCCTGCCATCTTCTTGTCAAACTGACGCAATTTTTCTAACATACATTTGGCTGCCTGTACTCTCTCCTGTTGCATAAACACAAAACAATAAATTCATCTTACATTCTCTCTTATCTCACAAACAATTAAATAAACCAAATTATCCTGTACTCTCTCTCTCCTTGTCGCTACAAAATGCAATATTCAAAGTGATTTGGAATAACAGAAATCATCTGTATCTTGCTGGCAATACAGTAGAAAATCAGGTCCAGCTCAGGAATGGGAGTCTTCAGGTGAAGTGTCAACTCAGTCCTAATGTATGGCTCTGAGGCATGGGGAGAAACATGTGGCAGCCAAGAAGTTGCAGCCTTTTGTGAGTAGGTGGTTGCATGGGATAGAAGGACTGAAATAGTGCAGCAGGATCATCAATATGGAACTGATGGCAAAGGCCAGTCAAGTGCCAGTGGAACAAGAGATGAGAAGGTGATGCTAGTGTTGGATGAGATGCACACTGAGGCAACAACTTACTGCTAGCATTACAAGACAGTCCTCAATCTGAAATCCCCAGGGTAAGAGAATAAGAGGGAGGATGAAAAAACACACAGAAAAGAGAACTGAGACAGGCATGAAAAGGATGAGGAAGACCTTGAGCTGATGGAGTCCGTATGCTCCATGGGAAGGTCAAAGGTAATGATGATGATAATGAAAAGAGACATAATAATACAATCAAGAAATCTTGGTTCTCTGTTGCAAACATGTAAAATAATCCACCATCTTCAGATGTGTTTCATGTTCCACTTTCATCCAGTCTTTTCAAGATAACTCTTCCCCCCAGTCTCTATGAACCCATCGTTCACTGTTTTGATCTAATCTATTTTACAATTTACAAATGCATAATTCCCTGCCCTTCACAAACAAGAAGAATGGACAAGACAGCAAGAATTTATTTATTTATTTGCCTTCACAAATAGGAAGAATGGACAAGACAGCAGGAATTTATTTATTTATTTGCCTTCACAAATAGGAAGAATGTATTTGGTTTTTGGTTTTAAGGACCATCTTTATTGCACCACGGACAACGCCATCACTGCTCCCATCTCCTCTTTTAGATCCCACAAGGTGGATCTCAGCACAGTGCATGAACTTCACAGCACCGGCAAAGATCCCAATGTGTGTATACAAGAATCACACATTCTATAAATATTTTTGTGGTGGGTAGGTTTCCTAATTTTTAATTTTTTAAAAATTTTACCAGGGCAGCGGCCGTATGGCCTACTCTTAACGGTTTCCAACTGCCAAGGGATTTTTAATGTGTGCAACCTACACATAGGACCTCCTATTTTTTTTACCCTAATCTAAGAAGGCTAGGCATCCATTCTCACTACACAGGAGACCAGGGGAGAGTATGACATGATTAGGAACTACTGATTCTGAAAAAAATTTCCATCAATTATATTCCGTTATCTAACGAAGCACAGAAAGCACTCATTGAATGGGAAGCCGTTGGACCCAGAATAATAACAGCTACTTTTAAAACAGCTAAAAAGAAATAAATGTAAATGTCATCCAATGTTATGCACCAACTAATGACAAAGAAGAGTCTGTGAAAGAAGCATTTTATACTAGACTGCAGGAAATTATGGAGAAAGTAAAAAGAGACATCACAATTTTGATGGGTGACATGAATGCAAAGATAGGTACAGTCAACACCGGCTTTGAAGAAGTCATGGGAAAACATGGGCTAGGAATAATGAATGAAAATGGGGAACTATTCTCTAACTTCTGTGCTTCAAATCAACTGGCTATAGGAGGAAGCATGTTTTTACATAAGAGAATACACAAGGCAACATGGATATCACCAGATCATAGAACAGAAAATCAGATTGATCATATATGCATACACAAGAAGTTTAGATCATCATTGCAGGATGTAAAGGTATATATAGGAGCAGATGTGGCATCAGATCACCACCTTCTGATAGCCAAAGTAAAAATGAAACTCAAGAGATTTGCAACAATGCAACAATTTAATTTGCAACAATTTAATGTAGGGCATCTAAGAAATCAAGAAACAAGAGACAAATTTGCGGTCACAATATCCAAAAAATTCCAAGTGCTCCAACAGCTGGAAGATGTAGTGAATGCAGAAGACTATTGGCAGCAAATCAAAACTGTATGGAATGAGACTTGTGAAGAAATACTGGGGAAAAGGGAATGACAACAAAAAGCATGGATAACAACAGAAACCATCAATAAGATAAAAGACAGAAAAAACAAGAAAGCAGAGTTAAACACAAGCAAAACCAGAAGTTCCAAAGCCAAGGCTCAAGAAGTGTACACAGAAGAAAACAAAGAAGTAAAAAGAAGTATCAAAAGAGACAAGAGGAAGTATATTGAGGAGTTGGCAAGAGAGGCAGAAGATGCTGCAGCCAAAGGAAATATGAGAGAACTGTATAGCAGCAAACAGAAGCTAACAGGGAAATACAAGCAAACAAGTTGCCTCATAAAAGACAAGAATGGAAAACTGCTCAGCAATATACAAAAGCAAATGAAGAGGTGGACGGAATATTTTGAGGACCTTCTCAATAGACCAGCTCCACAAAATCCCCCAGATATCCAGCCAGCAGAAGAAGAGCTACAAATTAACTGTGAAAGACAAACGAAGGAAGAAATAAAGAAAGCCATAAAGCTTCTAAGAGATGGAAAAGCGGCTGGACCAGATGGCATTCCAGCAGAGGCCATCAAAGCAGATATCGACACGGCTACAGAGATGTTATATAAATTACTTGGTAAAGTCTGGGAAAAGGAAGAGATACCAGCAGAATGGAAGGAAGGATATCTGGTTAAGTTGCCTAAGAAGGGAAATTTACAAGTGTGCACAAATTATAGAGGAATAATGTTACTATCAGTGCCAGCAAAAGTATTAAACAGGATTATGCTTGAGAGATTAAAAGAGTCCATAGACAAGAAACTGAGAGGATGATCTGCATTTTGCTGATGACTTGACTCTTCTGTCCCATAACAGTAATCAGATGCAGGACAAATTGAAAACACTCGATGAGAGGTCACAGCAATTGGGTCTGAAAATACACAGGGAAAAGACAAAAATAATAAGAATAAATCACAAGTGGAGTTGCCATGGGCACCAAGATGGGTCCCAGTTATGCCTGCCTCTTCATGGGCTACCTGGAGTATCAGGTGTGGCAGCAGTATCCTGGACCTTTTCCATTGATGTATCATAGATACATCGATGATGGTATAGGTCTCACCGATATGCCAGAGGTTGACCTATCTAGGTTCATTAATTTCATTAACAACTTCCACCCTGCGATCCAATTCACCTCTCACATCTCCACTGTCTCTGTTAATTTCCTTGACATTGTTGTCACTATCACTCCGCCCCACCTCACCACTTCGGTGTACTACAAACCCACCGATGCACACAGTTACCTCCTTTATACTTCCTCTCATCCTCCGGCTTGTCGGGACTCCTTGCCCTTCTCACAACTTCTCCGCCTCCGTCGGTTATGCCAAGATGATGACAACTTTCTATGCTGAGCACAAGAAATGTTGGACTTCTTCCGTAACAGACAGTATCCAGAAGATGTTCTTACCTCTGCCTTAGAACGTGTTCTCCCTATCTCACGTGTAGAGGCCCTCAAACCCCGCCAAAAAACCTCCTCTGATAGAGTCAAGTTAATAATGACCTATCACCCTCACAACACTGCTGTCAAAAGGATCCTGTTTTGCCACCTACCTCTCCTCCAAGCTGACCCAGTGGCGCGGGAAGCATTTAGTGAGCCACCCTTGCTGGCATATAGACGGGACAAAAATTTGAGGGACCTCCTAGTCCACAGCCGTCTGAAAACCGTCAACGATGGCCACTTTGGAACCAAGCCATGTAACCGTACACGATGTAAGACATGTCAGTATGTAATCGAAACACGTTCAGTCTCGTTCCCTAACGCCAAGTTCACCATCACCCATGGCTTCACATGTGAGTCACGCAACGTCATTTATGCTATTATATGCAAACGTTGCACCATTACGTACATCAGCCAAACGGGCACACGACTGGGCGACCGATTCTGCAGACACCTCTATGACATCTCTCAGTTTAATTCCACACCTGTGGCCATCCACTTCAATGGCCCTGACCACCACGGTGCCACTGACATCCAGGTGACAGCCATCAGATACTGTTCCTCGGACGCCAACAGTCGGTTTCGCCAGGAACAACGCCTCATCCATCTTATGGGTTGCCTCAAACCACACGGTTTGAATACCCAACATTCTTTTGTCTGAGACGCCTTTCTCTATCGAGTCCCTGTTGTATTATGACTTTCTACTTTGATGCGATCACCCTTTTTTTTTTTTTAAATTACCATTTTTTTAATGTAATAATTTTATTTATTTATTTTTTTTTTTTTTTTAATTTGTTTATTTATTTTATTTAATTTAAATTTTTTTTTTTTTTTTAAATTATTTTTTTCCTTTATTATTTTTTATTTTATTTATTTCTTTATTTAGTTTTTATTTTTATTTATTTGTTTTAAATTTATTTATTATTATTATTTATTTATTTATATTTTATTTATTTATTTTATTTTATTTATTATTTATTGATTACTTTTTTCTCACTCTTTTCCAGTCCTTGTTTTTATTATTTCTTATCTTTATGTACTGTCAACTTCCTCTTTCCGGTTTAGTGGCAGCCATCCTGCTTTGCTTCACATGTGACTGGACTTAATATTAAGGGAGTTTTTTTCTCTTATTTTTATAGTTTCATGTTCTCTACTTAATTCTCATTTTCTTTCCCTCCTGTCTCTTGTTTGTCTGTCCCTGACGAAGGCCTTGTGGCCGCAACGTAGGTTTTTCTTGTCCTTCTCCTTGTAAGACGTATTACTATTTGTGTGGGTGTGTGTGTTTTTTTTATTTTTTTTTAGTTTTTTTCAACTAAGAATAAATGCAGGTAATGATAACAGGGTTGAACTTGAAGATACACCAATACAAGATGTAGAATCGTACACATATCCTGGCAGCAATATAGACAAAGTTGGAGGGACAGACAGTGAAATCAAAAAAAGAATACAAAAAGCAAGAGGAGCTTTCATTGCATTGGGAAATATATGGAGATCAAGAGAAATCGGATCCAACACGAAAAAAAAGAATATTCAACTCAAATATGAAGTCAGTCCTATTGTATGGCTCTGAGACATGGAGAACAACAAAGACAACAACCAAAAAGCTACAGACTTTCATAAATGGGTGTTTGCGCAGTATAGAAGGATTAAAATGGTATGACAAGGTTACCAGCGTGGAACTGATGACAAGAACCAGACAAGTGCCAGTGGAACAAGAGATGAGAAGAAGACGATGGCGATGGATAGGACACTTACTGAGGAAACCTGTTGATAGCATTACAAGGCAGTCCTTGTTCTGGAACCCCCAAGGCAAGAGAGGCAGAGGTAGACCAAGAAGCACATGGAGAAGAGAGCTGGAAACAGAGGTGAAAATGATGAGGAAAACGTGGACAGAACTTGAGATAATGGCATGTGGCAGTAGGACTTGGCATGTGTTTGTTGAAGGCCTATGCTCCTTTGGGAGTGGAGGGTTATGAATATTCCCTGTGCTAGGAGCGAACGCAGGACCTTTAGAATTAGAGGCAGATGCCATACCTCTTAGTCATTTTAACCCCCAAGTCACTAACTTAAACAAACTCTAGAGTTTGATAATTCTATAATTCATACCAGCAAAACTATGCAGATGTTCAAATTTCAGTTTACTTATGCAAGATCTTCTGATGTGTGCTGGTCTCCAATAACCTGATCATGAGCTGCTGAGATTTATAAACTTCCAGTTCTATTGGCGTGGAACAAGAGATGAGAAGAGTTCTACTGTCGTGGAACAAGAGATGAGAAGAGTTCTATTGCCATGGAACAAGAGATGAGAAGATTTCTATTGTCATGGAACAAGAGATGAGAAGAGTTCTATTGTCATGGAACAAGAGATGAGAAGAGTTCTATTGCCATGGAACAAGAGATGAGAAGATTTCTATTGTCATGGAACAAGAGATGAGAAGATTTCTATTGTCATGGAACAAGAGATGAGAAGATTTCTATTGTCATGGAACAAGAGATGAGAAGATTTCTATTGTCATGGAACAAGAGATGAGAAGAGTTCTACGGTCGTAGAACAAGAGATGAGAAGAGTTTTACTGTTATGGAACAAGAGAAGAGAAGAATTCTATTGTCATGGAACAAGAGATAAGAAGAGTTCTATTGTCGTGGAACAAGAGATAAGAAGAGTTCTATTGTCATGGAACACGAGATAAGAACAGTTCTATTGTCATGGAACAAGAGATAAGAAGAGTTATATTGTCATGGAACAAGAGATAAGAAGAGTTACATTGTCATGGAACAAGATAAGAGTTCTATTGTCATGGAACAAGAGATAAGAAGAGTTCTATTGTCATGGAACAAGAGATAAGAAGAGTTATATTATTGTGGAACAAGAGATAAGAAAAGTTATATTGTCAAGGAACAAGAGAAGAGAAGAGTTCTACTGTCATGGAACAAGAGATAAGAAGAGTTCTACTGTTGTGAAACAAGATATAAGAAGAGTTCTATTGTTATGGAACAAGAGATAAGAAGAGTTCTATTGCTGTGGAACAAGAGAAGAGAAGAGTTTATTGTCATAGAACAAGAGATAAGAATAGTTCTATTGTTGTGAAACAAGATATACAAAGAGTTCTACTGTCATGGAACAAGAGATAAGAAGAGTTCTATTGTCATGGAACAAGAGATAAGAAGAGTTCTATTGTCATGGAACAAGAGACAAGAAGAGTTCTACTGTCATGGAACAAGAGATAAGAAGAGTTCTATTGTCATGGAACAAGAGATAAGAAGAGTTCTACTGTCATGGAACAAGAGATAAGAAGAGTTCTACTGTCATGGAACAAGAGATAAGAAGAGTTCTACTGTCATGGAACAAGAAATAAGAAGAGTTCTACTGTCCTAGAACAAGAGATAAGAAGAGTTCTAGTCATGGAACAAGAGATAAGAAAAGTTCTACTGTCATGGGACAAAAGATAAGAAGAGTTCTATTGTCATGGGACAAAAGATAAGAAGAGTTCTATTGTCATAGAACAAGAGATAAGAAGAGTTCTATTGTCATGGAACAAGAGATGAGAAGAGTCCTATTGTCATGGAACAAGAGATAAGAAGAGTTTTATTGTCATGGAACAAGAGATGAGAAGAGTTCTATTGTCATGGAACAAGAGATAAGAAGAGTTCTAATGTCATGGAACAAGAGATAAGAAGAATTCTATTGTCACGGAACAAGAGATAAGAATTCTATTGTCGTGGAACAAGAGATGAGAAAAGTTCTACTGTCATGGAACAAGACATGAGAAGACGACACTGGCAATGGATGGGATACTCTGAGGAAACCAGATGATAGCATTAAGATGCAGTTCTTGTTCTGGAATTAGCAGGGTAAGAGTGCACAAACTCTGTAGCACCAGTGAGGGTAGATCACACAAAAATTTTTGTTGTGGGTAGGTTTCTAATTTTTAAATTTTGTCAGGGCAGCAACCTGATAGGCCTACTCTTTACAATTTCCAACGACAGAGACTGACTTTCTGCGAGCCCTAACTGTCTGTTCCTTGACTGGTAGCTCATCATCTTTGTAAGCATGTGCAAGAGCCATGATAATCCACAAAGCATGGTGGGGGTGATCTATGGCAACTCTTTCCATCAACTTGAGATCAAAATACCAAGAATACTTAACGTTTTGTGTTCAATATGGCTTACCTTTCATGTAAGAAATTGGAAGAATGAATATAATGGGAAAGAAAATTTAAAAAATAACATTAATTCAAAGGGTTGAGGACATGGGTAAAAGAAAATGCAAACTGGACAAAAACAGAGGAAGAGGCAGCAAAACATAGATAACAGAAAATTTACAGAAATTAAGGAAGACAGAAATAAGTTGTGGGAGAAATGGAAAAAGAAAGCAGGGAAAAAAAACACTGCAAAAGTGAAAGAAATGGTCAGAGCAGATAAATATGGAGAAAAAAAAAAGAAAAAAAAAAAGAAATGTGAGATTGAGGGAAAAGCAAAGAGCTACATGAAGGATGAAACAATGAAATAAGTTATTTTACAATGTAAACAATAAATGGAATAAACAAAGAAGCAATAAGACACATGTGGATTATTATTATTATTATACAAAATGTGAACAATAAAACCTCTGTTCAAATATTTGTTTCCTGTACCTTATATTACTTCTACTATCAGAACATGATGTCCAAAAGATTATAAACATCATCAAAGATGCAAAGAACCACACAAATACCTGTAGGATAAGATGTGAGGAGTAGAGGATGGCACAGGATAAGACACACACTGAATAAATACGCTGATAGCATTACAAGGTAGTCCCTGTTCTGTAATCACCACGGTAAGAGAAACAGAGGGAGAGCAAAAAACACACGGAGAAGAGAGCTGGAGAAAGACATGAGAGGACATGGAGAGAGTATAAATGGATGGCACAGAACAGGGCAGCTTGGAGTGTAGTTGCTGATGGCCAGTACTTCATTGGGAGCAGAAAGTAATGATGAAAAACAGCTGTTCATCTAGCCCTATTTGAAGACAATAAAAGAAAGATTTTTGCCCCAGGTAATTCCTGGGGGGGGGGGGGGAGGGGGGGGGAATCCCTGAGGAGGCGAAGAGAGAACAGGGCTACCACTCCCTCAGGCACGTTGTAAAAGGTGACTAACATGAGGATTTGTCTCGGGGCTGGCTATCTCATTATGTCAAACAAGTTGCTACAGGAACCACTGGTGCAAGAGTTTGTGCTTTTGATTAGGCTTTCTCGAGGGGGAGCGGGGGGGGCACATGGGGTGGTGGCTCCTTGCTTCATAAGTAGTGAAATAGAGATGATGATGATGGTGAAAACAAAGGTTCTCATTTAACTAAAAAAAACACACACACACATACCTCTGTGAGAACTGGCTGAAAGTTGCTACTGTCCTTGATCACGGAGCTCATTCTGGCTGCCAGCTGGTAGTAGAGAGGCAAGAACTTGTACGTCTTAATTGCTCCAATGTGTTCCTAGAAGACATAACACAAACATGCAGGACTGGTATACTCTATTATCACTACTAATGAATAACACTTTTATATCAATAGTAAGTCTTCTGCTACACAACTGTAAGATCAACATCGTCACAGGTTAAGGCTGGGGTTGTTGGTGATGATATCCGTTTGCGAATGTCTTTTCAGAACTCCAGTAATACAAATACTCACTGTCCTTCCAGCTGTCTTGTCATGTCATTCCAGATTGTTCCTCTATCTTTCCTTGCTTATTTTATATATTTTTTTGTCTTTCTTGTCCCTTTTGGTTGCTTATGGAGCATGGAGTCACCAGTGAAGCTGGTCCCCTCTTTTGTGTTTCTCAGCCTCAATATCACCAGGTTTTCCAGATCCTTCTCTGAAAGTATATGGCTAAATAATTGTGCCTGTCCTGTTGTTATGTGACCAAATTATTGTGTCTGTCCTGTTGTTACTTGGCCAATTAACTGTGCCTGTCCTGCTGTTACTTGACCAATTAACTGAGCCTGTCCTGTTGTTACTTGACCAATTAAATGTGCCTTCCTGTTGTTACTTGGCCAATTAAATGGGCCTGTCCTGTTGTTACTTGATCAATTAACTGTGCCTGTCCTGTTGTTACTTGACCAATTAACTGTGCCTGTCCTGCTGTTACTTGACCAATTAACTGTGCTTGTCCTGTTCTTAATTGATCAATTAAAATTGCCTGTCCTGTTGTTACTTGGCCAATTAAATGTGCCTGTCCTGTTGTTACTTGGCCAAATAATTGTGCCTGTCATATTGTTACTTGGCCAAATAATTGTGCCTGTCGTGTTGTTATTTGACCAAATAATTGTGCCTGTCATCTTGTTGCTTGGTCAAATAATTGTGCCTGCTGTGTTGTTATGTGACCAAATAATTGTGCCTGCTGTGTTATCATTTGACCAAATAATTGTACTTGTCCTACTGTTACTTGACCAAATAATTGTACCTGTCCTGTTGTTACCTGATCAAATGATTACACCTGTTCTATTGTTACTATCAAAGTTTGTTTTAAGGGAAGAGACAGGTTGTCAATAATTGTTGTAGGGGAAGAGCCCAAGAGTTAGACTGCCAAGATTTGTTATAGGGAAAGAGTCCAAGATGTAGACAGCCAAGATTCATACCTGTCAACCTCCTGAGACAAAAACCTGTACGCCGGACCAAAAAATCCTTACAAATACCCAAAAATATATTAATAAATTATACACAATACAGTTTTAAATCGAGAAATGACACATACAAATCTATTAGCATCTGAATTAGTGTGATAAAAAACATGTTAATAGTCTCATGCTGTTCTTTACATATAAAAAACTGGTTCTTGTGCGTTTATTCACCGGTTAAATCAAATTCTGGATATTTATTACCAAAACTGATAACCGTACTTTTTCTTGACTGAAAAAGGTTGATTTCA
This sequence comes from Oreohelix idahoensis, assembly GCA_024509875.1. NCBI lineage: Eukaryota > Metazoa > Mollusca > Gastropoda > Stylommatophora > Oreohelicidae > Oreohelix > Oreohelix idahoensis. Next base: position 254,747 of record JAMPIV010016391.1, read on the forward strand.
CATTGTGATTTGGGAGGCAAGTTAAAAAAAAAAAAGCGTTTCTCGTGCATTCTTAGTTGACACGCTTACGACAGACCAGCCCTCAAAACCCCCCCCCCCCCAACCCCCCCACCCCGCCCCCCCCCCCCCACCCCCCCCCCCCCCCCCCCCCCCCCCCCCCCCCGTATTTTTTAAAAACTTTATAAACCAATAGAACGGAATTGAATCAGTTCTACAAGTTAACGGTACACAGGAAACAAGGGAAATCGCTGCCGTTGCTTTCTCTAACTCAAGATCAGAGTGAGGTACCCATTTACAGCTGGTTAGACTGATGCGTGACCCTGTTCCCTTCCTCGCTGCCGTTGCCTTCTCTAACTCAAGATCAGAGTCAGGTACCCATTTACAGCTGGTTAGACTGATGCGTGACCCTGTTCCCTTCCTCGCTGCCGTTGCCTTCTCTAACTCAAGATCAGAGTCAGGTACCCTTTTACAGCTGGTTTGACTGATGCGTGACACCTGTTATGGAGTGTTAGAGACTTCACCATACTAGGTCCAGCATCGAGAGATGGGGCCTACCTAGCTATAAATGGGTACTTAACTTTGAGTTAGGGAAGGAAAAGACAGTGAGGAAGGAAACTGGTCTCCCCACCTCTCGATGCTGGACCTAGTATGGTGAAGTCTCTAACACTCCATAACCAGCTGTAAATGGGTACCTGACTCTGATCCTGAGTTAGAGAAGGCAACGGCAGCGAGGAAGGGAACAGGTGTCACACATGTCTAACCAGCTGTAAAAGGGTACCTGCCTCTGATCTTGAGTTAGAGAAGGCAACGGCAGCGAGGAAGGGAACAGGTGTCACACATGTCTAACCAGCTGTAAAAGGGTACCTGCCTCTGATCTTGAGTTAGAGAAGGCAACGGCAGCGAGGAAGGGAACAGGTGTCACACATGTCTAACCAGCTGTAAAAGGGTACCTGCCTCTGATCTTGAGTTAGAGAAGGCAACGGCAGCGAGGAAGGGAACAGGTGTCACACATGTCTAACCAGCTGTAAAAGGGTACCTGCCTCTGATCTTGAGTTAGAGAAGGCAACGGCAGCGGGGAAGAGGTGGGAACAGGTGTCACACATGTCTAACCAGCTGTAAAAGGGTACCTGCCTCTGATCTTGAGTTAGAGAAGGCAACGGCAGCGAGGAAGGGAACAGGTGTCACACATGTCTAACCAGCTGTAAAAGGGTACCTGCCTCTGATCTTGAGTTAGAGAAGGCAACGGCAGCGAGGAAGGGAACAGGTGTCACACATGTCTAACCAGCTGTAAAAGGGTACCTGCCTCTGATCTTGAGTTAGAGAAGGCAACGGCAGCGAGGAAGGGAACAGGTGTCACACATGTCTAACCAGCTGTAAAAGGGTACCTGCCTCTGATCTTGAGTTAGAGAAGGCAACGGCAGCGAGGAAGGGAACAGGCCACCCCACCTCATAAAGCTGGGACCCAGTACATCGAAGTCTATAACACTTCATTCCCCAACGGCAGAATGTGCTACGTGACTACAACCTTACAAACGGCAGGCGTGTTTTTAAAAAAATTCTAAGCAACGGGGGAGGGGGGGAGAGGACAATGTGAAATGACACTTTTTCAGTCAAAAGAAAAATTTTTTTTCTCTTAAATTATGTGTTTTGGCGCGGCTTTGGAGCGGCAAATCTTATCGTGCCATTTGTCACTGTCTTGGATGGCTGTGTTTTATTTTCTTTATTTGACTTGTCCATATTTGTTGAATTTTTTGTGGTTTACAATTTTTTACAGGATGAGGTAACCGGCCCCATGCCCAACCCTCCTTAGTAGCTTTCTACGACATGCTTGGCAGGGGACAGTGTTACTATTCTTTGCTCCCCTTTCGGGCCCCGGTAACACACGGGTGAACTTTTACACAGCTTTTCTGCAATAAAACAAGTCTTGGACCCATGCTACTACCCCTACCTGCGAAAATGCATAATAGACTAACCCGCAACCCCTACCTGCCAATTGGATTAACCCCGCGCATGCGGGGGGGGAAAAAAAGAAACATTATTGTAAGAAAAACAATGTAAGAAAAAGGACGGTGCTCGGTTTGGGTAATAAATTTACAAAATAATAATTTCCCGGTGAATAAACGCACAAGTACCAAAAAACTTAGTGATCGTGAAGTACTATTCTTTCGATGCACAGTGTTTTGTATTACAATCAACACATGCACTTTTAGCACTTTGCAGAATTGCATTTGTGGGCTTAAAGTCTGCACAGCATGTATCAATGTTAATCTTAACACTGTAAAAAAGAAGTGAGCGTGTCCGCATTGATGGACCTCCTGCAGTCTGTGTGGATTTTTTTTATTGAAAAATAAAGCAGCGAAGTTTACGCAAACTTTTTTTCTAGTTATGTAGGGCAGACACAGAATATTATGACATTAATTTATTGGAAATATTTAAATGATCAAAATATAACTGGAAAGATTAAGAGAACGACAACAACAACAACAACAAAAAACAACAAAGCAAAGCAAACGGCTAACAGCAAAAAAAAAAAAATAAATAAAAAAATTTACCAAATTATGAACAGAATATCAAATCTAGGAAGAAAAATGTATCACTAAAAATTTACAAAATTATTATTTAAGAGTTGGTAGCCTAGACCACAGTGATAATAGATTGCCACTTTATTAAACAACAAGGCAGCGAATCTCGACCACTGGAATAAAGTAGGTAGGCCTACTCAAAGCAAATAAACTTTTTTTTTCTACTTTTGTAGGGCCTACACAGAATTTTATGATATTAATTTATTGGAAATATTTAAATGATCAAAATATAACTGGAAAGATTATGAGAACGGAAAAAATAAAATACATGAAGCAAAGCAAACAGCTAACAGCAAAAAATAAAAAATTTACCAAGTTATGAACAGAATATCAAATCTAGGAAGAAAAAACGTACTACCAAAAATTTACAAAATTATTATTTAAAAGTTGGTAGTCTTGACCAGTGATAATAGATCACGACTTTATTAAAAAATAAAGCAGTGAATCTCGACTGCTAGAATAAAGTAGGCCTACTCAACGCAAACAAACTTTTTTTTTTCTAGTTATGTAGAATATTATGACATTAATTTATCAAAAATATATTGAAGGGCAAGATATAACTGGAAACATTAAGACAGCGATTAAATTGCAACAAAGCAAAACAACAGCAATATTTAACCAAGTTATAAGTACTTAGCTTTTTTTTAAACAAAATGGCGTCGAAGTGTCTTGGCAAGCATGGTTGATAACAGGTAACTTTAAAAATATGTCATGTCATGCTGAAAACCGAAAGTGTTTGAGGTCGAATTCAAAGTTTTTGCTGAATTGTTGGGTATAAAAGGATTTGATTGGTTGCTGGGAGAGACCTCAGTTTAAAAACAGATTCCCAGAATTAAAAATAAAAAAATTGGTTAAAAAAAACCTGGGCTAGAAAATATTTTCTGATTTAAAATTTTTAAAAACTTGGGTTGGAAAATATTTTTTTTTTTAAATATGAAAAAGATTTTTTTTCCGGTTTTTTTTGGGGGGGATGGGGAATCCGTACAGCCATACATTGCTAAAAGTATCAAAAATATGTACATTGTACAAACAATTTGTACAGGTTGACCGGTATGAAGATTTGTTATTGGGAAAGAATCCAAAATTTAGACAGCCAAGATTTGTTATAGAGAAAGAGTTCAAGATTTAGAATGCCAAGATTTGTAGTAGAGGAAAAGTCCAAGATTTAGACAGTCAAGACTTTATGAGAAGACTGTCAACTTTTTTTTTTTAATATGGGAAGAGCACATAGATTTCCCCATTTCTACTACACACAGACTGAGACATATACCATCTTGTCACTTAATTTAACTCGTAATAGATAACTTTCCCCTAACAAATCTTGGCATTCTTCTTCTAAAACTAAACATAACATATTTTTTCCTCTGAAACAAATATTTGTAATTTTTCTTCATATTTGATCTCTTAACTCTTAGTATACGAGATCAAAAACCATGTTTTTACGAGCTAATTTCATAGAGTACATTTTTAGACATGACTACCTTTAAAGATTTTGCAATAAATAATTTATTTATAAAGATAACATAAAGTGTTATATATCAATATGTGAAGAAATGAAACCGCTATATCATGCACTTAACTAAATTGTTCAGTGGTTTTAAACATGCATTCACCTACACATTTTCGCTATTGACACGGAAACCGTCTAAACCGTCTCTGCCTTTTAGAAAGGCCGGCCGTAAAACGGGGATCGATCGTCAGCCTTTCTAAAAGGCCGCTCGTATACTAAGAGTTAAACAAAACTTGGCATCATTCTTTCATTTGGAGAAATATCTTAACATTTTTTCTATTTAAAAAAATCTGTTTCTTTTTAAATCCTGTTTCTAAAATAATTTATGTCTAATACAAATCTTGGCATTCTTTCTGTAACATAAATTAAACAACTATCTGTTTCTTCCTACATAATTCTTGGTAATTTTACTATAAAGTAAATTTGCATTCCACCATTGGCAATAACCTCCTTTCAATATGTGTGGTAGCGCTGTGGTTAGTGCACTGGCTTCCTAGCCTGGTAGTCCATGGTTCAAATCCCCAGTTGAGGTGGGATTTTTTAGACCGCAAACGGCTCCGGGGTCGACTCAGCCTCATGAATTGGGTACCAGAGCAACTCTGGGAAGGTTAAGGCGGCTGGTGTGATGCTGACCACATCACCCCTATTGTGGTGATGGTCAAGAAAACATGGGTCTAACACCATATTCACAATATGCCTCAATGGGCGTGTAACAGGATCCTTTAACTTTTTTTTAACCTTTCTTTTCAATGCTAACCTTTATTATTTCATTGACCTTGACATTCTTGCAGTTCTCAAACCAGAGAGCGACAACTCGAAAAATCTTCAGGTTGTACACATCACCTGACCTGAGACATTTAAGATAATTCAGAAGTGCCTGAAGTAGGAAACGTGCATGGGCTTCTTGGAGTGACTTGATTTCTTGCTGATCCAGAACTAGTGTCTTTTCCATGATTTTCACGTACCTGCTAGAAAGTTAACAAAGGAACACAGGGCTAGGATTGATTTTAAAATTCTTAATCGATTAATTGAATTTCTTTAATCGAAGATTAATCAATCAATTTTTAGCGATTTTAAAAATTATTTTTAAAATTAATATAAATAAATTTTTTTTTAAAATCACTAAGAACTTTAATTATTTTACTTCTTATAAGGCGATACTGTCCTGAAATTATAATGAAAATACAGAAAAGTTAGAACCAAACAATTATTATTATTGACCATACTCGCTAAATTCCATATCACAAAACTCTAACATAGCAAATGCTCTCCCATTTTATAAAAAAAAAAACATAAACATTGCTAAAAATTGAATAATTTATTAAAATTTGTTTATCAATTAATTGATTAAAAAATATTTTCTGATTAATTAATCATTAATTAATCGTTAAACATCCCAAATCTCCTTACAGTATAACGCTTTTCCATCATTCAGTTTCCTTCAGCTCCTGAAGAAGCCCAGCCCTTCAATAAACTCATGACAAGGCCTCCTGTCCTGTGCCATCCAGTTAAGGCCTTTCCATGTCTTCCTTATTCTTTTCGTGACTCCAGTTCTTGTCTCTATGTATTTATCGGTTTCCCTCTACCTATTACCCGGGGAGTTTCAGAATACGGACTATCTGGTAATACTATCAACAAGTTTGCTCAATGTGTGTCCTATCCATCACCAGGGTTATCTTCTTATTTCCTGTTCCAATGACACTAGTCTGATGCTAGTTATCAATTCCACACTGCTGATCTTGTCATACCATTTCAATCCCTCTATTCAATTCAACACCAGGAAAAGAAAACACAGCTGAGGGCTATCACCTCAGGGGCACATTCTCATAGTCATTTATGATTGAAGGGGCCATTATTCAATTAATAAGTTATCAGTGCCTGAAAGGACAGCTAAGAACTGTAAAACTGTAACTTACCAAGCATGTCATAAATGGCAATGAAGCTTGGTCATAGGGCCAGCTACCCCCTGTCCTGCCAACAATGTGAGCCAAAAAAATTCAGTAAATAAATATAGCAGAATGAAAAGATCCAAATTCACTACTGATTGAAGAAACCAATCAATCAATACAATCAGATGCCGCATCAATTTCTTGTAATGTTCATGTCTGATGTCATCTTGACTAGACACCTAAGACATAATCTCCATTGAAGTGTAACTCCAAGAACTGTAAAAACGTTAACAAAGTTTCACTGCCTGACATTTCAAGTAAACTCCTTTTCATACAAAATTACAAAACACTTACCTCTCTTTTTTAAACTCTTCACATTCCTTCAGGTCAGATTGTAATCTATGAAGCAAGTGCTGCTTATCCTCAAAGGTTGGCGACCTTAAGTGATCGGCAATCTGTTGATACTGTTCATCTGCAAACCGAGCTAGGGACACAAACCCTTCCAAGGCTGTATAGTCTGATGTAGCCGACTGTGGGTCCCCCACATTCATCAGGGCCACAGTCTGATAAAGGGTAAAGCAACAACACATAGTATTACAAAGAGAAGTTGTTTTCTGAAGTGTTTTTTTTTTTTTTTTTACATTTTCCTCTGTCAATTGTTTCTTGACTGTGTCAATTCAATCCTAGTTTTTACAATTATCCATGCTGTGAAACAATGATCCTATTCTGTTATAACCCATCAGAGATTGAATGGGATATTTTTCTACATAAATTCTATTTTTGTATAATCACACATTCTGATCATAACCTCTGCATAGCTAAAATGAGAATTAAACTGAAGAAGTTATACCAACCGAATAAAAATAGAAGAATAGATGTACACAGACTGCAATCAAATGATATAAAGAAGGAATATAATGTCAAAATGAACAACTATTTCGATGCTTTAGGCAAAATTGACAACGATATCACCACCAAGACAATCGATACTAAATGGGAACAACTGAGAACAGCAATGACAGAAGCAGCTGTAGCGACCACCGGATACCTAGTACATAAAAAGAAAAAATGGATGAGAGAAGATACTTGGGATAAAATACAAGAAAGGAAAACAGCAAAACTTAAACTACTAGCAGCAAGTACACATAATGCAGTTGAATCTTGCAAACTAACTTATAACTTGTTAAATAAAGAAGTGAAGACAAAAACTCGAAGAGATAAAAGACATTTCATCAATGAACTGGCCATAGAAGCTGAAAATGCTGCAAGAACTGGTAATAGTAGGTGCCTTTATCAAATTACAAAACAACTATGTCACCAGCCTACTGCTATGGAAACACCTGTTAAAGGTAAATTAGGGAATTCAATACCAACAGAAAAAGAACAAATGAAGAGATGGGCTGAGCACTTCATGGAGGTGCTAAACAGACCACCAACAACAGTAACACCTGATTTTAATAATGAAACATCCACAACCACCTTGCCAATAACTTGCGATGAATTCACGCTGGACGAGATCAAACAAGCCGTTAAAAGATTAAAAAATTTTAAAGCTGCTGGAGTTGACGAAATTTCAGGGGAAATGATTAAAGCAGTTAATGACAACAACCTCTTGAGAATTTTAGATATTATAAATGAAGTATGGAGAGAAGAACAACCACCACAACAATGGAAAGACAGTATTATTGTAAAGTTACCGAAGAAAGGTGATCTATCAGACTGTAATAACTGGCGTGGTATATCTCTATTATCAGTACCTGGAAAATTATTATGTTGCATGATGTTAGAAAGACTTAAATTGCATGCTGACGAAAAGATCAGAGAAGAACAAGCGGGTTTCAGGCCGAAACGATCATGTATTGATCAAATATTCACACTAAGAACAATTATAGAAGAATCAGTGGAAAGGCAATCGCCACTTATTATCACCTTCGTCGATTTTCAAAAAGCCTTTGATAGTCTACACCGCCCATCATTGTGGAAGATACTTACAATCTATGGTTTTCCAACAAAATATGTGAATATAATCAAAGCGCTATATGACAATGCAAGATGTTGTGTTAGAACAAATAAAGGGAATACAGAATGGTTTACAGTAGAAACAGGGGTGAAACAAGGCTGTATTATGTCACCACTACTTTTTGGAATAGCTATTGATTGGGTTATGAGAAACTATACCCACAATGAACAATTGGGTATAAAATGGACAAATGGAAAATTCCTGGGGGACCTGGATTTCGCAGATGATGTAGCATTCTTAAGTTCAACACCAAGACAATCCCAAGAAGCAATAAATAATTTGTGTCATCTCTCGGTTAAAATTGGTCTCCAAATAAATGCCTCTAAAACTAAAGCTATGAACTTTTCTAACGAGACCTTTGATATCATCTTGAACGGGGAAAAACTACAGAAAGTTGAAAGTTTCAATTATTTAGGCAGTAAAATGACTCAGGATGGTGACACAACAAGAGAAATCCATACTAGAATTGCTTTGGCAGCTAGCGCCTTCAATAGATTATCTAACATTTGGAAATTACGATCATTGAATATACATACCAAGCTTCGTCTGTTTAATTCAAATGTTATCTCAGTGTTAACATACGGCTGTGAGAGTTGGAAAATAACAAAATCATTGGAGAATAAGCTGAATACATTCGAGAACAAATGTCTTAGAAAAATCATGAACATCAGTTGGAAAGAATTCAAGACTAATCGACAAATAAGAGAAGACTCTAGGCAGAAATATGTCTCCGACTATATAAGGAAAAGACGATGGTCATATATCGGTCATGTCCTACGAATGCAAAACAACAGAATACCACTACAGGCGCTCACTTGGGTTCCTGAGGGTAAGCGGAAAAAAGGAAGACCAAAAGAAACACTCAGAAGAACAATAATAAGAGAAGGAAGAACGTTGGGCCTAAATAATGTGCAAGAGCTAAGAGGAGTGGCGTCACAACGAACAACCTGGAGAGCACTGGTTTCTGCCTTATGCGCCGTGTTTGGCGCTTAAAGAATTTATTATTATTATTATTACACATTCTGAGAAACAGTGCTCCTATTTTCGACAATAATGTTAATAAACAGTGCTCCGTTTTTTACCATAACGCATATTGATAAACAGTGATACTATTTTCTACAATAATGTTAATAAACAGTGCTCCGTTTTTTAAAACCATCACACATATTGATAAACAGTGCTCCTATGTTCTACAATAATGTTAATAAACAGTGCTCTGTTTTTTCCATCACGCATATTGATAAACAGTGCTCCTATTTTCTACAATAATGTTAATAAACAGTGCTCTGTGTTTTTTTTTTTTTTCAATCATGCATATTGATAAACAGTGCTCCTATTTTCTAAAATAATGTTAATAAACAGTGCTCTGTTTTTTTTTTTTTTTTTTTACCATCACGCACATTGATAAACAGTGGTCCTATATATTTTTTTCAATTAACCATGTTGAGAAACAGTGCCCTATTGTTACATTCACCCATGTTGTGAAACAGGCTCCTATTGTTACAATCACCCATGTTGAAAAACAGTGCTCCTATTGTTACAATCACCCATGTTGAGAAACAGTGCTCCTACTGTTACAATCACAGATGTTGAGAAACAGTGCTCCTATTGTTACAATCACCCATGTTGAGAAACAGTGCTCCTATTGTTACAATCATCCATGTTGAGAAATAGTGCTCCTATTGTTACAATCACCCATGTTGAGAAACAGTGCTCCTATTGTTACAATCACCCATGTTGAGAAACAATGCTCCTATTGTTACAATCACCCATGTTGAGAAACAGCACTCCTATTGTTACAATCACCCATGTTGAGAAACAATGCTCCTATTTTTACAATCACCCATGTTGAGAAACAGAGCTCCTATTGTTACAATCACCCACGTTGAGAAACAGTGCTCCTATTGTTATAATCACTCATGTTGAGAAACAGTGCTCCTATTGTTACAATCACCCATGTTGAGAAACAGTGCTCCTATATGTCAATATATGAACCCGAAACGTCCCGTGTTTCAGGTACCAATACTTTGTAAACTGATTCCATACCAGTTTAGTTTTTAATTTATATATTTATTTTGTAATTTATATATTTATTTATAATTATTTCCTATTATTAGCATCTCTATGAAAAAAGATGTTTGTTTGCAAATAAGACCACAACATGTGCTGTCTGAGCATCAATGACTGACCACAATGGACCTTTAATATCATCATCCAAGTCTCTTGACTGATAGTATTCTCCATCATATCTTCTTCTTCTTCTTCTTCCTCGTTCACCTTCAGACCTCCACATTAATAAAGGCAGTAGTCAACTCAAGGTTCCTGACATCTCCAAACAGTTTTTCGTTGACAGAAGTGGGTTGTTGCCATATGCTACACCGTTCATTTCTGTAGGTTAGGCAGTACTGCAGCAGGTGTTCGACTGTCATCGCGCTGGTACCGCAGGTGCAGAGATCTGTTGCACCAATTTTGTATTTGTGGTATAGATGGTATCTCAATCTGTTGTGTCCAGTGTGAAGCCGACAAACGATGACCTGTTCTTTCCTGGATAGTTGATGATATGCATCATTTTTCAAATGGCTCGGGTGCTCTCTTTCCCATTTGGACTTGAATGTAGCCTTTATAGTAGTCTTTGCCATTGCATAAGTTGTCTCTATATCATTTTGTTGTAAGGCACCTCCTTCCTTAGCAAATTTGTCTGCCTCCTCATTTCCTGGTATATTGCAATGGGCTGGTATCCACTGGATAGTGCACTTGTTGAAGCATTTGGCCAAGTCTTTCAAGGGAGATTATCAGATTTTTCAATCCTTTAGCTTGGTGGCTCTTCAGCGCTTTTATTACTGAGAGGGCATCTGTAAAGATTACTATCTGTTTTTCTGCCTGTACTTTGCATTCAATAAGAGTTTCCGCTGACTGTTTCAGGGCTTCTGCTTCAGCACTGAAGTTATTGCAGTATTTGTCAGTGGCAATTGCCAAAGCTTTGCTGGGAATTTTTGGTCAATATACTTGGTTGCTATACACTTTCTTTGAGTTTCTGTCTGTGTTCCCTTACTTTCAGTGCCTAGAATATCAGATTTTAACTCAGGAAAGCATCTTATTTTCCACAGTGGGATAGTTGTGCTTGTTGGTATTTTCTTTGCAAATGAGCTTGCTAGCATGGTATTTTTGCTAATTTTTTCTTTTCCTTGGGCCAAAAAGTTAGTTCGCTTGAGCCTGCCTCTTCCTAGCCTATTCATTCTTTGGAACATGGGGTGTCGTTCAAGTTTCTTAAATTTTTCGGCTTGTTGTAGGACTCTGCTGTCACGTCTGTCCTCCACTGACTGTAGCCCTGTAATGTTTTCCATATGGTTGATTTTTGTGGACTTTAGGGCCCCTGTTATAATACGTGCTGCTTGGTTTTGGAGTCTGTTTACTCTGTCAAAATTTGACTTTGCTGCCGTCGACCAAGCTGTGATGCCGTAGCAGATCTGACTCTGCCTGTGTACAGCTTTTTGAGGATATTCTCATCAGCACCCCACGTGGTACCAGCTAACATTTTCATGATGGCCATGCAAAGTTTTTGCCCTTAGCTGTATTTTGATTATCTGTGATTTCCACATCATTCGGCGGTCTAGTGTGATTCCTAAGTATGTTGGTGTTTCATCTTCTCGTACTGCCTGCCCATTTAGTTGTAGCGTTGCTTGCTGTGGTTTATTTGACAAGGTAAAAATAGTTTGTGTTGTTTTTTGTTCATTGATTTAGAGCAACCACTTTCTGGACCAACTTTCAAGGGCTAGCACTGAATCCTGCATGCGCACTCTTGCTCTGGTGATGTATTCTTCTGAAGTCCACATGGCCAGGTCATCAACATAGAGGGAGTTGTGGCCATTCTTGTGGATGTTTTCTGTTATATCATTTATATATATAAGGAAGAGTGTTTTCCAACATATGACTTTCTGTCCATTGCATCATGTTTCTTTTATACCCTAATATAATGAACGAACGAACAAACTTTATTTTTGAAGGGTTAAGAATTGGGCATGCAGGCCCATCTAACATTCTGCCCTTCCACTCTCATTTATCTTGCATACTATATCCTTTCATTCCCACGTTACTTTAAGCCTTAATTTATAGGCATGCAACATTATAAAGTTAACATAACAGCATTCATTTACAGTATGCAATCATAATAAAAAATGAGTAGGTTTTTTTTTTTAAAAACACAAGATAGTAATTGAAAAAAAAAAAAAATTATGTATACCGACACTCACTCATGCTGTCAAACCATCTACAATTAATCTGTATTTGTGAATGTGTCATCAATCATCAATACAAAAATTACATAAACACATTCTCGTTTATATCCATACATTCTTTGTGGAAAATGAAATAATAATAATAACACTTTCTTACGCACTTCTGTGGCAGGTAAAGTCTTTGAGCAGTTTTAAAAAAAAAATTATGTATATCTGCTTATTCTCATATACATCATCCCATTTCTTCTTCTTCTTCGATCCTTAACCACCGACCGTCAAAGCAGTCAGTGGCCATCACGCCTAGTGGCGTCTTGTAGGGCAACAACAAATTGATTCCACTTTGCACAGTCGGTGGCCATCCTTCGTACAGTGCCCCAACTCTGGTTCATTCTTTGCATCTCAGCCTCCACAGTCCTCCGCCAAGTTGTTTTTGGTCGGCCTCTCTTTCGCTTTCCTTCAGGGGTCCAAAGCATAGCTGTTCTTGTGATGGCATCGGGGTCTCTTCTGAGGACATGACCAACCCAGCTCCAGCGTCTGCCAGCTATGATGGTGTGCATGTCCTCTTGCTTGCTACGAGTAAGCAGATCTTGGTTGGTGATGGTATTCGGCCAAAAGATGCGGTGAATTTTTCTTAGGCATGTTGTGTCAAAAGAGGACAATTTTGACATTTCCTTCTCTGTGACTCTCCAGCATTCCGCACCATAGAGAAGCACAGAAAGCACGCAACTCTGGTATAATCTTAATTTTGTGCTTGTGCTGTATTGGGAGGACTTCCAGATGTTATTTAGGCTAAAGAAGGCTGTTCTTGCCTTATTCATTCTGATGTTGATGTCTTTGCCTGCCCCACCGTCTGGTGTTACTATGCTTCCTAGGTATGTGAAGGTATCTGTCTGTACCAATTGCTGATTCCTTACTGATATGGGCTCAGGGTTGCTCACATTGAGCGTCATGACCTCTGACTTCTTTAAATTGATGTTCAAGCCCACCTGCTGGCTAAATTTATTAAGTCTATCCGTTTTTTCCTGGATGTGTTGATGTGAATGTGCCAGCAGTGCAATGTCATCTGCATATTCCAGATCTTCCAATGTAGAAAATGTAGTCCATCTTATTCCTCTTGGACTGCCCTCTGTTGTCTGGCGCATCACCCAGTCTATGACTGTTAAAAAAAGAGTGGTTGATAAGGGGCATCCCTGTCGTACTCCTGTCTTCACCTCGAAGGTTAGGTTGCTCTGCCCAACACTACACGTAAAGTTGGCATAGAGGCTTTTTATGATTGTCACTATGCAGCTTGGAATTCCATAAGCCCTCAGTATTTTCCATAAACTGTCCCTATGTATGCTGTCAAAAGCCTTTTCAAAATCAACAAAATTTATGACAAGCTGTCTTTGCCATTCTGAGCACTGCTCTATAATGTTCCTGAGAGTGAATATATGGTCTACACATCTTCTGTTCTTTCTAAATCCTGCTTGTTCTTTCCTCAGTTTGTAGTCTACTGCCTTTGAAATTCTCTGTATAATTATCCTGCCTAGTATTTTGCTGGGAACTGAGAGAAGAGTGATTCCTCTCCAATTATTGCAGTCTGCAAGATCTCCCTTTTTGGGCAATTTGACAATTATTCCTTTGTTCCACTCTGATGGTGTTGTCCCCGTTTTCCACACTTGTGCAAATAGTGGTTCTAATAGTTCTGCTGCTAGCTCAGGGTCTGTCTTAAATAGCTCTGCATTTAAGTTATCATGGCCCGGAGCTTTACCGTTCTTTAACCCTTTGATTGCTGTGATGATTTCTTCTTTTCGTGGAATGTCTGTATTTACATCTAGATCGTTTTCAGCCTCAGGAACATTCAATTGTGTCTCTGGTATTTCCTTGTTCAGAGTTTCTCTGAAGTGCTCTGCCCATCTTGTTTCCTGTCCCTCTGCTGTCTTGATGAGATTTCCTTGCTTATCTCTTACTAATGTAATATTGTTTGCACCTTGTTTTCCGCTGATGAATTTAGTTATTTTGTATACTGTGCTTTGTTCATTTCTCAGTGCTGCCTCTTCTGCCTGTTTTGCAAGATTGTCTAGGAAATTCCTTTTGTTGGCTCGGGTTTGGCGTTTAACTTCCCTGTCCAGCTGGCTGTACTGTTCGCTATATAGTTGCTTTAACCTGGGGGACTTCGCTTCTGTTTTCTTTCTTTCCATTATCATCCCATTTAAGCAAACGAAAACATTCATATTTCTAAAGTACAGTGGTATGCGGGTACATTCTCACGATTCACATTTCTAAAGTACAGTGGTATGCGGGTACATTCTCACATACATTACATTATATAATAATATTACATGGATATAAAACAAATTATTCACAAAAAACGAGCGGAAGAGGAAAAGAAATGTTGACCTATGAATGAGATGTTGACAGGCAAATGATGTTTCTATGGGGGTAGATAATCAGTGTTGAGGAAGTGTTTGAAAAGTGCTTTGTTAAATGAATATTGTGTAGGTAGGCTTGTTAGGTGGTGTGAAAGGCTGTTCCATAAGTAGGCTCCAGAGTAGGCTAGACTTTTTTTGAACAGGTCGATCCTAGGTTTGGGCAGACGTAACTGATGTAATTGTTGTCCCTCACTTCTACTGGTTTGAAACAATGATCGTAGGTACTGCAGGGCATTGTTAGATAGAATTGCATTTGTCAGCTTGGCTTTGTTGTAGAGAAGACGTTTTTTTAGGGACAGTATTTTGGGTTCTTTTCCTTTCCTTGTGTATGGTATCATGCGATTATCGGTGTCACGAGAGGGTTGATTATTACTGAAATTATAGATATCCTGGACACAAAGTTGTATCAGGTGATACCAGGATAGCGCCAGATAAGAGTCTGGTCTTATAAGAAATACTCCCTTCTCTGAAAAGAGTAAGGGTGTATGGACAACAAAGGTAGGATCAAGCTGTATAAGTTCCTGGAGAAGATGGTAATGTATTACTTCAAGTTCCTACTTGCTCCTCTCCAGATCCTCCTCTGTTAATATTATTATTATTATTAGCTCTGCTAGGGGTATGAACTAATCTATCTACCAACACGAACTGTAACTTAAATTAAATAATTTAAGTAAGTCTGCTGGTAAATATTTAAAATTTATTTTTACAAATCTTATCTTCTGCTTGAAAATCTTTCAAGAAAACTCAAATTCAATTACAACAGTAAATAAATAAAACACTTGAAATTAGTCGCAATTATCTGCAGTCTTTTTGAATTATATAACTGTTCTCCTCTTTAAGCTGAAATCACTTTGTTGAAGACAGTCTTTATCTAGTATTGCTTCAAACATGTTCACAGTTACTTAAGTTTGTCTATTTCTGACTAGGACGGTTGCCTAGATAAAATGCTTTTCTGGATCATCATAAACTATTTTGTGGTGATGATGGAATAACTGAACAGTAGCCTTGTGTGGCTACTCATCTTGAAATATGGGCTTTGATTGTTCCCTCTCTGTTCTGGCAGGAAATTGTGTCTCCTCCAGGCCTAGGATTGGGTGACCATCCCTATGGCATCAAGGGCACTCGCACCACTAGCTCCTATATTAGAGTCAAGCTCCTTAAGGTGGACGTCAGTTACAGGATACAACCTGAAATATAGCAACGTGAAATATATTCCCCCCCCCCCCCCCCCCCCCCCCCCCCCCCCCCCCCCCCCCCACCCCCCCCCCCCCCCACCCCAGCACGCGCCGCACCCCGCTCCCCCCGCCCCCCCCCCGCCTCCTCCCCCGCCCCCCGCCCACCCCCCCCCCCCCCCCCCCCCCCCCCCCCCCCCCCCCCCCCCCCCCCCCTCCCCCCCCCCCCCCCCCCCCCCCCCCCCCCCCCCCTCTCTCCTCGCCCCCCCCCCCCCCCCCCCCCCCCCCCCCCCCCCCCCCCCCCCCCCCCCCCCCCCCCCCCCCCCCCCCCCCCCCCCCCCCCCCCCCCCCCCCCCCCCCCCCCCACCCCCCCCCCCCCCCCCCCCCCCCCCCCCCCCCCCCCCCCCCCCCCCCCCCCCCCCCCCCCCCCCCCCCCCCCCCCCCCCCCCCCCCCCCCCCCCCCCCCCCCCCCCCCCCCCCCCCCCCCCCCCCCCCCCCCCCCCCCCCCCCCCCCCCCCCCCCCCCCCCCCCCCCCCCCCCCCCCCCCCCCCCCCCCCCCCCCCCCCCCCCCCCCCCCCCCCCCCCCCCCCCCCCCCCCCCCCCCCCCCCCCCCCCCCCCCCCCCCCCCCCCCCCCCCCCCCCCCCCCCCCCCCCCCCCCCCCCCCCCCCCCCCCCCCCCCCCCCCCCCCCCCCCCCCCCCCCCCCCCCCCCCCCCCCCCCCCCCCCCCCCCCCCCCCCCCCCCCCCCCCCCCCCCCCCCCCCCCCCCCCCCCCCCCCCCCCCCCCCCCCCCCCCCCCCCCCCCCCCCCCCCCCCCCCCCCCCCCCCCCCCCCCCCCCCCCCCCCCCCCCCCCCCCCCCCCCCCCCCCCCCCCCCCCCCCCCCCCCCCCCCCCCCCCCCCCCCCCCCCCCCCCCCCCCCCCCCCCCCCCCCCCCCCCCCCCCCCCCCCCCCCCCCCCCCCCCCCCCCCCCCCCCCCCCCCCCCCCCCCCCCCCCCCCCCCCCCCCCCCCCCCCCCCCCCCCCCCCCCCCCCCCCCCCCCCCCCCCCCCCCCCCCCCCCCCCCCCCCCCCCCCCCCCCCCCCCCCCCCCCCCCCCCCCCCCCCCCCCCCCCCCCCCCCCCCCCCCCCCCCCCCCCCCCCCCCCCCCCCCCCCCCCCCCCCCCCCCCCCCCCCCCCCCCCCCCCCCCCCCCCCCCCCCCCCCCCCCCCCCCCCCCCCCCCCCCCCCCCCCCCCCCCCCCCCCCCCCCCCCCCCCCCCCCCCCCCCCCCCCCCCCCCCCCCCCCCCCCCCCCCCCCCCCCCCCCCCCCCCCCCCCCCCCCCCCCCCCCCCCCCCCCCCCCCCCCCCCCCCCCCCCCCCCCCCCCCCCCCCCCCCCCCCCCCCCCCCCCCCCCCCCCCCCCCCCCCCCCCCCCCCCCCCCCCCCCCCCCCCCCCCCCCCCCCCCCCCCCCCCCCCCCCCCCCCCCCCCCCCCCCCCCCCCCCCCCCCCCCCCCCCCCCCCCCCCCCCCCCCCCCCCCCCCCCCCCCCCCCCCCCCCCCCCCCCCCCCCCCCCCCCCCCCCCCCCCCCCCCCCCCCCCCCCCCCCCCCCCCCCCCCCCCCCCCCCCCCCCCCCCCCCCCCCCCCCCCCCCCCCCCCCCCCCCCCCCCCCCCCCCCCCCCCCCCCCCCCCCCCCCCCCCCCCCCCCCCCCCCCCCCCCCCCCCCCCCCCCCCCCCCCCCCCCCCCCCCCCCCCCCCCCCCCCCCCCCCCCCCCCCCCCCCCCCCCCCCCCCCCCCCCCCCCCCCCCCCCCCCCCCCCCCCCCCCCCCCCCCCCCCCCCCCCCCCCCCCCCCCCCCCCCCCCCCCCCCCCCCCCCCCCCCCCCCCCCCCCCCCCCCCCCCCCCCCCCCCCCCCCCCCCCCCCCCCCCCCCCCCCCCCCCCCCCCCCCCCCCCCCCCCCCCCCCCCCCCCCCCCCCCCCCCCCCCCCCCCCCCCCCCCCCCCCCCCCCCCCCCCCCCCCCCCCCCCCCCCCCCCCCCCCCCCCCCCCCCCCCCCCCCCCCCCCCCCCCCCCCCCCCCCCCCCCCCCCCCCCCCCCCCCCCCCCCCCCCCCCCCCCCCCCCCCCCCCCCCCCCCCCCCCCCCCCCCCCCCCCCCCCCCCCCCCCCCCCCCCCCCCCCCCCCCCCCCCCCCCCCCCCCCCCCCCCCCCCCCCCCCCCCCCCCCCCCCCCCCCCCCCCCCCCCCCCCCCCCCCCCCCCCCCCCCCCCCCCCCCCCCCCCCCCCCCCCCCCCCCCCCCCCCCCCCCCCCCCCCCCCCCCCCCCCCCCCCCCCCCCCCCCCCCCCCCCCCCCCCCCCCCCCCCCCCCCCCCCCCCCCCCCCCCCCCCCCCCCCCCCCCCCCCCCCCCCCCCCCCCCCCCCCCCCCCCCCCCCCCCCCCCCCCCCCCCCCCCCCCCCCCCCCCCCCCCCCCCCCCCCCCCCCCCCCCCCCCCCCCCCCCCCCCCCCCCCCCCCCCCCCCCCCCCCCCCCCCCCCCCCCCCCCCCCCCCCCCCCCCCCCCCCCCCCCCCCCCCCCCCCCCCCCCCCCCCCCCCCCCCCCCCCCCCCCCCCCCCCCCCCCCCCCCCCCCCCCCCCCCCCCCCCCCCCCCCCCCCCCCCCCCCCCCCCCCCCCCCCCCCCCCCCCCCCCCCCCCCCCCCCCCCCCCCCCCCACCCCCCCCCCCCCCCCCCCCCCCCCCCCCCCCCCCCCCCCCCCCCCCCCCCCCCCCCCCCCCCCCCCCCCCCCCCCCCCCCCCCCCCCCCCCCCCCCCCCCCCCCCCCCCCCCCCCCCCCCCCCCCCCCCCCCCCCCCCCCCCCCCCCCCCCCCCCCCCCCCCCCCCCCCCCCCCCCCCCCCCCCCCCCCCCCCCCCCCCCCCCCCCCCCCCCCCCCCCCCCCCCCCCCCCCCCCCCCCCCCCCCCCCCCCCCCCCCCCCCCCCCCCCCCCCCCCCCCCCCCCCCCCCCCCCCCCCCCCCCCCCCCCCCCCCCCCCCCCCCCCCCCCCCCCCCCCCCCCCCCCCCCCCCCCCCCCCCCCCCCCCCCCCCCCCCCCCCCCCCCCCCCCCCCCCCCCCCCCCCCCCCCCCCCCCCCCCCCCCCCCCCCCCCCCCCCCCCCCCCCCCCCCCCCCCCCCCCCCCCCCCCCCCCCCCCCCCCCCCCCCCCCCCCCCCCCCCCCCCCCCCCCCCCCCCCCCCCCCCCCCCCCCCCCCCCCCCCCCCCCCCCCCCCCCCCCCCCCCCCCCCCCCCCCCCCCCCCCCCCCCCCCCCCCCCCCCCCCCCCCCCCCCCCCCCCCCCCCCCCCCCCCCCCCCCCCCCCCCCCCCCCCCCCCCCCCCCCCCCCCCCCCCCCCCCCCCCCCCCCCCCCCCCCCCCCCCCCCCCCCCCCCCCCCCCCCCCCCCCCCCCCCCCCCCCCCCCCCCCCCCCCCCCCCCCCCCCCCCCCCCCCCCCCCCCCCCCCCCCCCCCCCCCCCCCCCCCCCCCCCCCCCCCCCCCCCCCCCCCCCCCCCCCCCCCCCCCCCCCCCCCCCCCCCCCCCCCCCCCCCCCCCCCCCCCCCCCCCCCCCCCCCCCCCCCCCCCCCCCCCCCCCCCCCCCCCCCCCCCCCCCCCCCCCCCCCCCCCCCCCCCCCCCCCCCCCCCCCCCCCCCCCCCCCCCCCCCCCCCCCCCCCCCCCCCCCCCCCCCCCCCCCCCCCCCCCCCCCCCCCCCCCCCCCCCCCCCCCCCCCCCCCCCCCCCCCCCCCCCCCCCCCCCCCCCCCCCCCCCCCCCCCCCCCCCCCCCCCCCCCCCCCCCCCCCCCCCCCCCCCCCCCCCCCCCCCCCCCCCCCCCCCCCCCCCCCCCCCCCCCCCCCCCCCCCCCCCCCCCCCCCCCCCCCCCCCCCCCCCCCCCCCCCCCCCCCCCCCCCCCCCCCCCCCCCCCCCCCCCCCCCCCCCCCCCCCCCCCCCCCCCCCCCCCCCCCCCCCCCCCCCCCCCCCCCCCCCCCCCCCCCCCCCCCCCCCCCCCCCCCCCCCCCCCCCCCCCCCCCCCCCCCCCCCCCCCCCCCCCCCCCCCCCCCCCCCCCCCCCCCCCCCCCCCCCCCCCCCCCCCCCCCCCCCCCCCCCCCCCCCCCCCCCCCCCCCCCCCCCCCCCCCCCCCCCCCCCCCCCCCCCCCCCCCCCCCCCCCCCCCCCCCCCCCCCCCCCCCCCCCCCCCCCCCCCCCCCCCCCCCCCCCCCCCCCCCCCCCCCCCCCCCCCCCCCCCCCCCCCCCCCCCCCCCCCCCCCCCCCCCCCCCCCCCCCCCCCCCCCCCCCCCCCCCCCCCCCCCCCCCCCCCCCCCCCCCCCCCCCCCCCCCCCCCCCCCCCCCCCCCCCCCCCCCCCCCCCCCCCCCCCCCCCCCCCCCCCCCCCCCCCCCCCCCCCCCCCCCCCCCCCCCCCCCCCCCCCCCCCCCCCCCCCCCCCCCCCCCCCCCCCCCCCCCCCCCCCCCCCCCCCCCCCCCCCCCCCCCCCCCCCCCCCCCCCCCCCCCCCCCCCCCCCCCCCCCCCCCCCCCCCCCCCCCCCCCCCCCCCCCCCCCCCCCCCCCCCCCCCCCCCCCCCCCCCCCCCCCCCCCCCCCCCCCCCCCCCCCCCCCCCCCCCCCCCCCCCCCCCCCCCCCCCCCCCCCCCCCCCCCCCCCCCCCCCCCCCCCCCCCCCCCCCCCCCCCCCCCCCCCCCCCCCCCCCCCCCCCCCCCCCCCCCCCCCCCCCCCCCCCCCCCCCCCCCCCCCCCCCCCCCCCCCCCCCCCCCCCCCCCCCCCCCCCCCCCCCCCCCCCCCCCCCCCCCCCCCCCCCCCCCCCCCCCCCCCCCCCCCCCCCCCCCCCCCCCCCCCCCCCCCCCCCCCCCCCCCCCCCCCCCCCCCCCCCCCCCCCCCCCCCCCCCCCCCCCCCCCCCCCCCCCCCCCCCCCCCCCCACCCCCCCCCCCCCCCCCCCCCCCCCCCCCCCCCCCCCCCCCCCCCCCCCCCCCCCCCCCCCCCCCCCCCCCCCCCCCCCCCCCCCCCCCCCCCCCCCCCCCCCCCCCCCCCCCCCCCCCCCCCCCCCCCCCCCCCCCCCCCCCCCCCCCCCCCCCCCCCCCCCCCCCCCCCCCCCCCCCCCCCCCCCCCCCCCCCCCCCCCCCCCCCCCCCCCCCCCCCCCCCCCCCCCCCCCCCCCCCCCCCCCCCCCCCCCCCCCCCCCCCCCCCCCCCCCCCCCCCCCCCCCCCCCCCCCCCCCCCCCCCCCCCCCCCCCCCCCCCCCCCCCCCCCCCCCCCCCCCCCCCCCCCCCCCCCCCCCCCCCCCCCCCCCCCCCCCCCCCCCCCCCCCCCCCCCCCCCCCCCCCCCCCCCCCCCCCCCCCCCCCCCCCCCCCCCCCCCCCCCCCCCCCCCCCCCCCCCCCCCCCCCCCCCCCCCCCCCCCCCCCCCCCCCCCCCCCCCCCCCCCCCCCCCCCCCCCCCCCCCCCCCCCCCCCCCCCCCCCCCCCCCCCCCCCCCCCCCCCCCCCCCCCCCCCCCCCCCCCCCCCCCCCCCCCCCCCCCCCCCCCCCCCCCCCCCCCCCCCCCCCCCCCCCCCCCCCCCCCCCCCCCCCCCCCCCCCCCCCCCCCCCCCCCCCCCCCCCCCCCCCCCCCCCCCCCCCCCCCCCCCCCCCCCCCCCCCCCCCCCCCCCCCCCCCCCCCCCCCCCCCCCCCCCCCCCCCCCCCCCCCCCCCCCCCCCCCCCCCCCCCCCCCCCCCCCCCCCCCCCCCCCCCCCCCCCCCCCCCCCCCCCCCCCCCCCCCCCCCCCCCCCCCCCCCCCCCCCCCCCCCCCCCCCCCCCCCCCCCCCCCCCCCCCCCCCCCCCCCCCCCCCCCCCCCCCCCCCCCCCCCCCCCCCCCCCCCCCCCCCCCCCCCCCCCCCCCCCCCCCCCCCCCCCCCCCCCCCCCCCCCCCCCCCCCCCCCCCCCCCCCCCCCCCCCCCCCCCCCCCCCCCCCCCCCCCCCCCCCCCCCCCCCCCCCCCCCCCCCCCCCCCCCCCCCCCCCCCCCCCCCCCCCCCCCCCCCCCCCCCCCCCCCCCCCCCCCCCCCCCCCCCCCCCCCCCCCCCCCCCCCCCCCCCCCCCCCCCCCCCCCCCCCCCCCCCCCCCCCCCCCCCCCCCCCCCCCCCCCCCCCCCCCCCCCCCCCCCCCCCCCCCCCCCCCCCCCCCCCCCCCCCCCCCCCCCCCCCCCCCCCCCCCCCCCCCCCCCCCCCCCCCCCCCCCCCCCCCCCCCCCCCCCCCCCCCCCCCCCCCCCCCCCCCCCCCCCCCCCCCCCCCCCCCCCCCCCCCCCCCCCCCCCCCCCCCCCCCCCCCCCCCCCCCCCCCCCCCCCCCCCCCCCCCCCCCCCCCCCCCCCCCCCCCCCCCCCCCCCCCCCCCCCCCCCCCCCCCCCCCCCCCCCCCCCCCCCCCCCCCCCCCCCCCCCCCCCCCCCCCCCCCCCCCCCCCCCCCCCCCCCCCCCCCCCCCCCCCCCCCCCCCCCCCCCCCCCCCCCCCCCCCCCCCCCCCCCCCCCCCCCCCCCCCCCCCCCCCCCCCCCCCCCCCCCCCCCCCCCCCCCCCCCCCCCCCCCCCCCCCCCCCCCCCCCCCCCCCCCCCCCCCCCCCCCCCCCCCCCCCCCCCCCCCCCCCCCCCCCCCCCCCCCCCCCCCCCCCCCCCCCCCCCCCCCCCCCCCCCCCCCCCCCCCCCCCCCCCCCCCCCCCCCCCCCCCCCCCCCCCCCCCCCCCCCCCCCCCCCCCCCCCCCCCCCCCCCCCCCCCCCCCCCCCCCCCCCCCCCCCCCCCCCCCCCCCCCCCCCCCCCCCCCCCCCCCCCCCCCCCCCCCCCCCCCCCCCCCCCCCCCCCCCCCCCCCCCCCCCCCCCCCCCCCCCCCCCCCCCCCCCCCCCCCCCCCCCCCCCCCCCCCCCCCCCCCCCCCCCCCCCCCCCCCCCCCCCCCCCCCCCCCCCCCCCCCCCCCCCCCCCCCCCCCCCCCCCCCCCCCCCCCCCCCCCCCCCCCCCCCCCCCCCCCCCCCCCCCCCCCCCCCCCCCCCCCCCCCCCCCCCCCCCCCCCCCCCCCCCCCCCCCCCCCCCCCCCCCCCCCCCCCCCCCCCCCCCCCCCCCCCCCCCCCCCCCCCCCCCCCCCCCCCCCCCCCCCCCCCCCCCCCCCCCCCCCCCCCCCCCCCCCCCCCCCCCCCCCCCCCCCCCCCCCCCCCCCCCCCCCCCCCCCCCCCCCCCCCCCCCCCCCCCCCCCCCCCCCCCCCCCCCCCCCCCCCCCCCCCCCCCCCCCCCCCCCCCCCCCCCCCCCCCCCCCCCCCCCCCCCCCCCCCCCCCCCCCCCCCCCCCCCCCCCCCCCCCCCCCCCCCCCCCCCCCCCCCCCCCCCCCCCCCCCCCCCCCCCCCCCCCCCCCCCCCCCCCCCCCCCCCCCCCCCCCCCCCCCCCCCCCCCCCCCCCCCCCCCCCCCCCCCCCCCCCCCCCCCCCCCCCCCCCCCCCCCCCCCCCCCCCCCCCCCCCCCCCCCCCCCCCCCCCCCCCCCCCCCCCCCCCCCCCCCCCCCCCCCCCCCCCCCCCCCCCCCCCCCCCCCCCCCCCCCCCCCCCCCCCCCCCCCCCCCCCCCCCCCCCCCCCCCCCCCCCCCCCCCCCCCCCCCCCCCCCCCCCCCCCCCCCCCCCCCCCCCCCCCCCCCCCCCCACCCCCCCCCCCCCCCCCCCCCACCCCCCCCCCCCCCCCCCCCCCCCCCCCCCCCCCCCCCCCACCCCCCCCCCCCCCCCCCCCCCCCCCCCCCCCCCCCCCCCCCCCCCCCCCCTCCCTCCTCCCCCCCCCCCCCCCCCCCCCCTCCCCCCCCCCCCCCCTACCCCCCCCCCCCCCCCCCCCCACCCCCCCCCACCCCCCCCCCCCCCCCCCCCCCCCCCCCCCCCCCCCCCCCCCCCCCCCCCCCCCCCCCCCCCCCCCCCCCCCCCCCCCCCCCCCCCCCCCCCCCCCCCCCCCCCCCCCCCCCCCCCCCCCCCCCCCCCCCCCCCCCCCCCCCCCCCCCCCCCCCCCCCCCCCCCCCCCCCCCCCCCCCCCCCCCCCCCCCCCCCCCCCCCCCCCCCCCCCCCCCCCCCCCCCCCCCCCCCCCCCCCCCCCCCCCCCCCCCCCCCCCCCCCCCCCCCCCCCCCCCCCCCCCCCCCCCCCCCCCCCCCCCCCCCCCCCCCCCCCCCCCCCCCCCCCCCCCCCCCCCCCCCCCCCCCCCCCCCCCCCCCCCCCCCCCCCCCCCCCCCCCCCCCCCCCCCCCCCCCCCCCCCCCCCCCCCCCCCCCCCCCCCCCCCCCCCCCCCCCCCCCCCCCCCCCCCCCCCCCCCCCCCCCCCCCCCCCCCCCCCCCCCCCCCCCCCCCCCCCCCCCCCCCCCCCCCCCCCCCCCCCCCCCCCCCCCCCCCCCCCCCCCCCCCCCCCCCCCCCCCCCCCCCCCCCCCCCCCCCCCCCCCCCCCCCCCCCCCCCCCCCCCCCCCCCCCCCCCCCCCCCCCCCCCCCCCCCCCCCCCCCCCCCCCCCCCCCCCCCCCCCCCCCCCCCCCCCCCCCCCCCCCCCCCCCCCCCCCCCCCCCCCCCCCCCCCCCCCCCCCCCCCCCCCCCCCCCCCCCCCCCCCCCCCCCCCCCCCCCCCCCCCCCCCCCCCCCCCCCCCCCCCCCCCCCCCCCCCCCCCCCCCCCCCCCCCCCCCCCCCCCCCCCCCCCCCCCCCCCCCCCCCCCCCCCCCCCCCCCCCCCCCCCCCCCCCCCCCCCCCCCCCCCCCCCCCCCCCCCCCCCCCCCCCCCCCCCCCCCCCCCCCCCCCCCCCCCCCCCCCCCCCCCCCCCCCCCCCCCCCCCCCCCCCCCCCCCCCCCCCCCCCCCCCCCCCCCCCCCCCCCCCCCCCCCCCCCCCCCCCCCCCCCCCCCCCCCCCCCCCCCCCCCCCCCCCCCCCCCCCCCCCCCCCCCCCCCCCCCCCCCCCCCCCCCCCCCCCCCCCCCCCCCCCCCCCCCCCCCCCCCCCCCCCCCCCCCCCCCCCCCCCCCCCCCCCCCCCCCCCCCCCCCCCCCCCCCCCCCCCCCCCCCCCCCCCCCCCCCCCCCCCCCCCCCCCCCCCCCCCCCCCCCCCCCCCCCCCCCCCCCCCCCCCCCCCCCCCCCCCCCCCCCCCCCCCCCCCCCCCCCCCCCCCCCCCCCCCCCCCCCCCCCCCCCCCCCCCCCCCCCCCCCCCCCCCCCCCCCCCCCCCCCCCCCCCCCCCCCCCCCCCCCCCCCCCCCCCCCCCCCCCCCCCCCCCCCCCCCCCCCCCCCCCCCCCCCCCCCCCCCCCCCCCCCCCCCCCCCCCCCCCCCCCCCCCCCCCCCCCCCCCCCCCCCCCCCCCCCCCCCCCCCCCCCCCCCCCCCCCCCCCCCCCCCCCCCCCCCCCCCCCCCCCCCCCCCCCCCCCCCCCCCCCCCCCCCCCCCCCCCCCCCCCCCCCCCCCCCCCCCCCCCCCCCCCCCCCCCCCCCCCCCCCCCCCCCCCCCCCCCCCCCCCCCCCCCCCCCCCCCCCCCCCCCCCCCCCCCCCCCCCCCCCCCCCCCCCCCCCCCCCCCCCCCCCCCCCCCCCCCCCCCCCCCCCCCCCCCCCCCCCCCCCCCCCCCCCCCCCCCCCCCCCCCCCCCCCCCCCCCCCCCCCCCCCCCCCCCCCCCCCCCCCCCCCCCCCCCCCCCCCCCCCCCCCCCCCCCCCCCCCCCCCCCCCCCCCCCCCCCCCCCCCCCCCCCCCCCCCCCCCCCCCCCCCCCCCCCCCCCCCCCCCCCCCCCCCCCCCCCCCCCCCCCCCCCCCCCCCCCCCCCCCCCCCCCCCCCCCCCCCCCCCCCCCCCCCCCCCCCCCCCCCCCCCCCCCCCCCCCCCCCCCCCCCCCCCCCCCCCCCCCCCCCCCCCCCCCCCCCCCCCCCCCCCCCCCCCCCCCCCCCCCCCCCCCCCCCCCCCCCCCCCCCCCCCCCCCCCCCCCCCCCCCCCCCCCCCCCCCCCCCCCCCCCCCCCCCCCCCCCCCCCCCCCCCCCCCCCCCCCCCCCCCCCCCCCCCCCCCCCCCCCCCCCCCCCCCCCCCCCCCCCCCCCCCCCCCCCCCACTATATTGCCTATCTCTATCCCCTTTCTACAGAAGTAGGAGGTAAGAGATAGTTTCAGACGACAGAGTGCAGATAGATGCACATGTCATATCAAGTCAGCATTAACACACTTGAACATATCCTTCTCCAATTCCTTGGTTATAGCTAACTGCCCATGATTCGCCTCCATACATTTATAAGGTCTTGTGAAAAATACTAAGTGATATCTCAAACAATACAGTAAAGTAATTCTTTTCATCCTTTCCTATGTTCCTGGTGTATGGTCCATTCCTTCAAGAAATAATTCTTTAAATACTTTTCTAAAACTATAGACACACTTTTGCCACCATTTTCAATCTATTTGAATATTCACAAGCTTGGCTTTTTGCCTCCAGAAATTTACACAGTAGTTCAAACACATCTACACACTTCCTAATGCACACTGTACTAAATCAACAGAAATACATATAATTATATACATATATATATATATTCTTTCTTACCATCAGGCACATACAGACGAGCTGTTAATGGTTATAATGGTCTGCTTTCAGGTACAGAAGGCAAAGGCACTCTTCATTAACACTTTTATTCTTTTTCCACTCGCTGTGATTTTCAAATCTGACTGCCGGCGGCCCAGAGAGCAGTGGCTAAAGGGGTGTTTGCGTATCTTAAAATGTATGCCTAATTTGTCTAGATGTGCAAATATTGAAAACTAAGATTTCAATTATCTTCCTTATTCCTGGAGTGATTTTCTTCAACTAAGGCTTAAAATATGCCCTGAATTAATCTTCATCCATCTAAATAAGTGACTTTATATTACATGCTTTAGTTTTATTCTAATCATAGCCTAAACAGAAACATTTTGGACTAGCCTGATGTCCCAATGCATTTAACTCGAGATTTCTCCCTTACTATAGCATTCCCCTTGGAAATCTTTGCACAGACGGGTTCAGCAACATTCTTATTATTAAATTACTAACCTCTTCCAGGCTGTACTTTGCTCATAATGCTGTATTTAAATTCCATCCTCCACTGGTTTGCACAGATTTGAGATCGCCATACTGAATTCTGAATGCCTAATCGTTATTGTAAACACTGCATGAAGACGCGTTTTCATTGGTTCTGCTATCCTATAGTATTTATAAAGTATGGCGTGCAGTTTGGGTGTCTGCGTCTAAGAAGTGTTTTATTTTGACTAGCTGGTAACCATGCCACCCTGTTGCTTGTGCATCTTCAATCTCTGTTATGAAGGTTGGCTGCAGGAGATTCCCAATAAAATCTGTCTCTTGCTTAGATTGTATACTTCAGCATCTATTTTAAGTCCATGGTTTGATGTTTCTTTCCTGGGTATATCATCAAAGTTCTCTCCTTCTTCTCCTGTTAACCTTTCCCTGATTAAAAGTTTAAAATAAGTTGTATCGGTCTGATTATTTGAAAGTATTTAACTGTTTTTAGTCTTTTAAAAAAATTAATTTCTCTTGTCTTCTCTTGACTTTTCCTACTCTTCTTTTCTTATGTTTCCATTCCCATGAAACATGACCCTTTATTCTATATATGGACAGTTACATTACTTCATATCTTTCATCATAAAGCTTGTGTAGCACCAATGTGTCTGCACAAGCAATCATGAAAAGTATACATAAAACCCTCCAAACTGCCAACAAGTTTGTTGAAAAAATAATTTATTCTTACAATCAGTCAGTTGCATAATGTAAATATTAAACTTATAATATAAAACACATAACTGAAAACCGGACCTACTTTTTCAAGATATTCCTTAATGATGACAGTTGGCGTTTCAGATTTGGTCTCTGCTAACCAGTTTCCATACGTGCACAGTGCTTCAGGGTAAAGATTCTGGCCATTTCCTGTGTCAGTCTGGATTTGAAAACAATAATTATAGACAGGAAATGACCCACTTTCTTTGGACATGTCATGAGAAGAAAAAAGCCGGAATATATTGTGACAACAGGCAAGACTGAAAGCAAAAAAGATCAAGGATGACAAAGAGAGAAATACTGGACAGTGCTAACACCATACTAGATAGGAAAAAGGCTGGGACCGAAGACGCAGCAAACGAGATGAATGCAGTCAGCGACTCATAGCTTGACTGCTTGCGTCAGGGTCAGCAAACCAGAGCTGACCAAGAGCCTACTTCACCTCCAAGTGGTGGTCCTGGAAACAGGCTGCATCACTGTAGTCTGGCGGAGAGAGTAGGGATTGAAGAGGGAAGGCAAACCCGGTCTCAAAAATGCCATGCTGAAAACGGATGTGTCGGGCCGAAAGGCGCAAATATCGCAGCTTTGCTGTAAACGGCGACACAACGTAACTAACGTCCTTTTCAGGATGAACGCAGAAGAAGAAGAAGGAAAAAGGATGACCACATTTAAGTTTCAGTTACATTTTGGATTTTGGGGGGGTGCAAAGTCACAAGGATATAATCCCCAGGTAGTTCCTGGGGGGCGGGGGGGTGGGGGGGGGGGGGGGGCTCTCTACGATGTAGACAAATAAAGAATAGGACTGCTACCTCAAGCATGTTTTAAGAGGCAACTGGTGTGAGGGGTTGTGAATGGTGCAGGCAACCTCTACATGTGGAACAAATCATTACAGAAACCAATGCTGGAAGAGCACATGAGTGCTTTGGTGCAAGCTTTCTGTGGAGGAGCTGGCAGCAGTAGGGGTTCCATGCTCCACAAGGAGCGAAAAATGGGAAGTAATGATGATGACAAGGATAGAGAACTGTGCATCTTTACTTTATTCAACTGACAAGCAACTGCAAACATAATCTTGAAATTACCCACAACGCACCTTGCTCAGTCGTCCAATGAGGTTCTTCAGAATATTCTTGGCAATGTCTACCTCAGTTCTTGCCCAAAACAACTTAGCTTCTTCCAAGTGGACATGCTCCAAGGTCACAATGGAGTGTTCCCCTCTGATCTTGGTCCTCAGGTTATGAATAGCCTTTTCTGCTAACTGCATCAAATAAAAATTAGACATTACATTTACTGGAACATGATTATTCTGGTTAGGTTTAACCAAATGTATCAGTATAGAACTGCATTTACTATACTGCTGAGTGATAAAAATGCAAGCCTGCACTAAATTTTCAGAAAACCAATAGGCGAAAGAACAGAATTTGCAATTAAAGATTTTTATTAACATTTTAATATAACTCTTTTTGATTACTTTTCTAATCCCTATGGTTTTCAATGTTGCTGGTGTTATCCAATCTTGTATCTTCTTTCTTTTCTTTTGGCAGTTTGATAATGTTTCTTTATATCCGCCACAAAAGCTTTCTTAGTAAGGTGGTCCTTCAGCTTGTTGATGTCCTAACTTTTTCATTTTCTTATCTTAGGTCTAATAGTTCTAAGCTTCACCTTTATTACTGCTACTACTAGGTGGTGATCACTTCCCACATCTGCCCCTCTTCTTACTTTCACATCTTGTAGTTCATCATTAAGTGATCTGGTTTATGTCGCAGCCATTTGGTGATTCCCATATTAATTTGTGAATTTCTTTATGTCGGAAGAGAGTTCCTCTAATGACTAAGCTGTTAATGCTGCAGAAGCCTATCAGTTTATCACCATTTTCATTTGCAGCACCACTACTGCATCTCTCCATTACCCTTTCAAAGTATGTATTGTCTGATCAAACTTTGACACTGAAGTCTCCCATTACTAGGATAATGTCATATCTAGGTGTAGTTTCCATTTCTTTTTGTAGTTGATGAAAGAACTCATCCTTGGCCTCTTTGTCACTGTCATTTGTTGGCATGCAGCATTGTATTAAGGTGTTGCTGGTGAATCTTTCTTTCAGCCTCGCTCTTATCAATCTATTGTTGATCCATTCAAGTAACAACCTTTCTATTTCCGTTTTTAAGATAATGGCTACGCCTTCACTGTGTTGACCATCCTCTCTTTCAGAGTAAAGTACTGTTTACCCTGTTGCTGTTTTAATTCTACCTGTCCCAGTCCATCTGCTCTCGCTTATCCCTAGGATATGTAACCTGTAGTTTCTCATTTCCATTGCGATCTGTTTCAGTTTTCCTGTCTCTTTCATTGTCCTGACATTCCAAAATCCTATTCTTGTTTCATGTTTTGCAATCAGGATGTCCATTTTCATTTCAGTGGCTTTCTTTAGCTTTCACAACTGGCAGTCGTACGAGCTTCAGACTCTGGACGTCCTTCACGCAGTAATGTTTATTCATTTGTTGCCATTTCTGTAATTTGATTTTTCTTTTTTTTTTTAATAACATAGACAGGGCCATGTGCAAAAACCTCCCAACCTGGAGGACCAGGGTGTCTGCTTTAATTTGACCCCTACCCGCACAGACCTGTCCAGCTTGGTTTGAACCTGCCAGGAATAATTCTCCTGAATTCATCATAAAGATTTGCGTTCATTACTTCTCATATGGCCCTTGTTTTTACTTGGATTTTTTTTTAGAAATGCTTTTTTATATGTGAACGTCTGATTGGCTATGTGGTAAAAGTCCTCGGCTCTTGCAGGACACAGTTTTCGTGTTCCAGGGTCAAAACGTGGTAGTGTCGCACTCCAGTCTACCCAGCTGTAAATGGGTACCTGACTCTGCTCTTAAGTTAGGGCAGGCAAAGGCAGCTAGGAGGGGAACTTGTCACCTCACCTCATTAAAACCTGTAACACTTCACTCCCCTACAGCCGTATCTGCTATGGGACTACTTTTTTCTTTTAAATTTGTTTGGTAATCTATATTTCCACTGTTAGCTAAAGCATATAACTGTCCATCATACCTGAAACTGTCTAGATCTCCGGGCTCCAACAGCTAAGCTCCAGAGAGCCCTAATTTCAAGAGTTTCACCCTGTTTAACTCCCTTGGAGGCCAGAATTGTGGCCACAGATGCCATGAGCTGAAGCAATGATTTTTCATGGTCAAAGTGGACAGCCTGAGTCGTTATGAAGGCTTTGTTGATACTATCGGCAAAGAAGTTGAGAAGTTCTTCACTGAAAATGGAAAAAAAAAAAAAGATTAGTTGGAACTTACAATTTATTTCAACAACAAAAATTGTTTAACAAGCCCAAAAAAAAAAAAAAAAAAATAGGAATCAATCTATTTATTATTGAGCTCAGGCCACAGAGATTAATTCTTGACTTTCCCCTCTCGGTTTCAGATGGAACAATTGACATTTTTCTCTGGGTTTTTAATGGAATTTTTGACATTTTCCTCTTGATTTAAGATGGAATGCTTGCCTTTTCTGTCTTGGAACACAGAGACTCTGCATCATTCTACTGTCTTCAACTATTCCACACTATCTTCTTCACTCATTCCACAACACAAACCCCCTTGCCATCTATTCTACTATTTTTTTAAGAGCCCACACTTTTTTTCCTTGTTTGTTCAACTCGGTCCAACATGATTTTCTGGGTTTTTTTTTGTCCTAGT
The DNA here is from genome assembly GCA_024509875.1 of Oreohelix idahoensis. Taxonomy (NCBI): domain Eukaryota; kingdom Metazoa; phylum Mollusca; class Gastropoda; order Stylommatophora; family Oreohelicidae; genus Oreohelix; species Oreohelix idahoensis. Next base: position 285,996 of record JAMPIV010016391.1, read on the forward strand.
AAAAGGCATTACCCATTTTCATTTACTGCAGTCTTCCTCATTTTCTTAGGGACATAAAGACAAAGTCACAGGTATGCAAGTAATCTGGCACGTACGGACGAATGCAAGTAATCAGGCAGGTATGCAGACAGTGTGACAGGTTATACATTAACACTTTGACTCCGCAACAATGCTCAGAGCGTTGGTCAGATTTGACACCCGTGCCAAAACAACTCTCTGAGTGTTGTTTTTAGTCTATCACAAATTAAAATTACGGCACAGGGTGGAAAATAATTGCAAAGTCAAAGAGTTAACAAGAATGACAAAGCCACACATATGAAAGTAATCAGGCAGGCATGGAGACAGAGTACCAGGTTATACATTAACAAGAAAGACATTTACGGGAATGGATGATTGGTTTATGAGGTGAACAGACAGAAAGACATCCTGAATTTAGACGATGACAGAGAAATTTTAATGTACAATAAAGCACACCAGATATGTTACTGTTGGTATCTGCATAAACAAAAATTCATAAATAATAAAAATCATTTACATTAAGATTAAAATTGCATGAACCAATGAAGCAAGGATTGCATAAAACAAGAAAATGAACAGCAGTCATTTAAAACATAAGGACAAAAATGTTTGAAAAACTAAGATATGAAGAAGAGTTAAAGTAAAACTAAGATTTGAAGAAGAAATAAAATAAGATTTACAAGAGCAAAACAAATAACTATAGCTGGAAGACAGAAAGAGTAAAGAAATTAAAGATTAATGAAAGAAAACAATTTTTATTTGAAGAAGTTTAAATATCATTCACTTTCATTCTATGCAACAGAACGTAAGGAAAAAAAACTAAATCTTTTTTTTATTTTTGGTGCATTTTGTAACAACAATAAAGATAGTACCTAAAACTGGTTTTTCACCTTATTTAACCTTGTTTTAGTTATTATATAAAATAGGCTGGGTCAGTGCTGGTCAAAACTTGAGAGATTAAAATATTGTACCATGAACGGGAGATGCAATCAGTTGCAGCTCTCTACGTTGAGTAGAACATTGAGATTCTGAGCATCAAAGATTTTAAAAACAAAAAAATACACAAAACTCAGGTGATCTTAAAAAAAAGTACAGGTCAGTATCTATTTATCCAAACACTCGTAAACCTAAATATTCCGAAAATGGAAAGTTTCTCTAGGCAATTTTCAAACACATTGTGCGTGACTTTGTGCTATTTTCAAATACATTTTGGGCAACTTTTCAACTGTGATTTGGGCGATATCTGGAAACCAAAAAATCCACATCTGTCCACGACAATTCTGAATATATAAGGATATAGACCTGTAGTTTAATAAAATGTATTCACAAACAAACAATGAAACAAACAGATATTTACCTGTTGTTAAGCTTAGGAAATACATCTAAGACCTGCTGAAGGTAAGTGAGGCACTGGAGGTGACTTAGGAAAGGGTACAGGCTTTTGCAGCTCTCAACATGAGGGTCAAACCTCTTCACGACATCAGACCTGTCACCACGAGAAAATCTATGCTATCAGAAGCCCACTCTTTGTTACATTCAGCACATAGTCCATATGTGATAGAATAAACTGACAACTGTCAATCAATCAGTCACAATAAACTTTCAATCAATCAGACACATTAAACTTACAAGTGTCAATCAATAGCATGGGAAACAAAGAGCCAAGGATCCAGACCCCGAGGATGACCCAGAGTCCGCTGGGAGGACAACATCAGACAATCTTTGAAGGATCGAGGACTAGAATGGAACCAGGCCAGGAGGAAGACAGCCGATAGGATAGTCTGGCGCTCTCTCTTCCAAACCTCTACACCTCACGGTAGAAGGGGAACGACTAAGTAAGTAAGTAAGTAAGTGTCAATCAATTAGACACAATAAATTGACAACTGTCAATCAATCAGCCACAATAAACTGTCAATCAAAACATAAAACTTACAAGTGTCAGTCTATCAGATGCAATAAACTTAAAAGAATCAATCAAAACACAATAAAAGTTCCAATCAATTAAGACACAATTAACTTAAGGTGCCTTAAGGTGGCTGCCTGAGACTCCATTAACATGGGCAGTTATTGTTTCAGACTCACAATCCATGCTCCGGAAGGTCCAAAGTGGATGGCTCTGGCATGAATGGAAAACCTCCCCTGAAGCCTTGAATCTTTAGGAACAGGTGTGAATCAACTGTCCTGGTTGGGAGCCGTGCTAGCGTAGTGGTTATAACACCGCTCTGGCGACCGGGTGATCCAAGATCAAACCCGGGCGACGGCGTTTGAGGATTTTTCGTCGACCGGGATTTGGACTGGATTAACTCGAGACTTGGTGAGAACATTTGAAGGAGTGTCGTCTACCAGGGATTGGCGGCTCCTGAGCCGACCCAGCTGTAATGGGTACCTCCGAAATCGGCGAGTATCTGCCTGAATGGTGAGGGACACCTGTCTCTGTACAAGAAAATAAGGGATACTCACGTAAAATCAATGTCAGGTTAGACATTCCTGAGATTTTGCCTCGAGTATTAGCGGGCGTACCAACGGGCTGATCACCCGTTTGCCAGTCACTTCGATTACGGAAACAACAGCAAATGGATTGATTTGCCGTTGCCCTAAAGACGCCAATAGGCGTGATGGGAAACAGTGGCAAAGAAAACCTATCTGCTGTTGCCCTAAGACGCCACTAGGCGTAATGGCCACTGACTGCTTTGACGGTCGGTGGCTAAGGACGGAAGAAGAAGAAAGAAAGATTAGCGGGCGTACGAAAAAAAAAAAAAAAAAAACTGTCCTGGTCATGCATGGGTAGGCGGCAATGAAAGAACTGACAGACTAGCTTCAAGAGCACCCATAGAAGGTGCACTAGATATGGATAAAGGAAAGGTACTGAGGGCAATTAATGATTGCCTATTAGAGAATGACACTACAATCGATGAATCATCAAGGCTAAGATTGCTGGAATTTGGCATCAAACATAAGACCAGCAGGGATGGACGTATGAGAGTATGCATCCGGCGTGTATATACAACCAGTGTACAAGAACAATTAGCACTCATACCCTTCGACATCTGCTAAGGGAGACTGAGCAGTGACATCGATACTGATCAACAATATCAACTTACAAGTGCCAATCAATCAAGATATATAAACAAGTACCAATCAATCAGATACAATAAACTGTCAATCAATCAGGCACAATAAACTTCCAACTGGCAATCAATCAGATAGAATAAATTAACAACTGTCAATCCACCATTTAAAGGCCTTTGCCCTTGGCTGTTTATGGGCATTAGGCCAATGATGACCTGATTTCATTCATGTCCCTCTGACACAATCTCTCTCAAGCTCATCACCGAAGTTCTGAGTCTGGAGATGCAGACAATAATTTCTCTCCACAGCCGCCTATTTCTAGTGTTGCCTAAGAGTTATCTTGGAGACTTCCATTGTATTTTCATCACCCAGGGCTTTCCAACAAGCTCAGCATTCATTTTTTCACTGTTCTTGCTTCACTTCCATAAAAGGGTAGTTGTTTAACATAGCACAAGCATCTTTTTCTTATTTCCACTGATTATTTATTGCATGGTATGTTTCTCAATTTTTTGGACCATTCTCTTCAGGAACTTCTCTATTCTTCAGGTTTATCACAGTTTATCTCTCCATCTTGTTACCGAGTCTTCCCAATTTCTATTCATTCCCTCCACATGCTGGAAGTGGTTTATGTTCAATCTATTTTCACTAACATACAACAACACAAATCTTTTGCTATAGTGCGTTTCACAATGTTTGCCGCTGTTTAATATTCAATATCTCTGCAACCACTTAATCGTAATTGTTGCAACTTTGCATATGACCTAATGATCGCCATGTCCCAAGAGGGACATTTTTTTCCTTGATAATAAACTTATGGTTTTAAATTTTCTTTATTTAAAGTATACAAAATCGACCACCACTTAGTCCAACCGTGTATTGAAAGGGCTTACCCCTTCATATTTCGAGCTATTTCGATTTAACATCTTGAACGTATTTCATGGGATTTTCCCCGTGTTACAGCTCACTACCGCACTGTTTTGAACATTACAGTGATCCTTCCGGTGCGTTCAGTTACAGTGGCGTATCTACAGTATTACAGTGATGCGAGTTAGGCGTGCTGCTACTTAAAATGAATATGCACGCCTACTACTTAATTTAAAAACCAACTACAGTAGAACTCCATTTATCCGAACCCCAATTATCCGAACATCCAATTATCCGAACACTTTTTCCAGAAAAAAAAAAAAAATCAGATGCCACAGTCACGTTAGACTAAAATTCTGAATCTTTTGATGAGGCAAACTTCAAATGTGTGCGAACAATTTGTAGAGAATGGGATGGCTAATGGTCGGTCGCTTACGTACAGGAAGTCAGTTAGATCATAAAGTCAGTTAATATCTGGTTTACCAATCCAAAGTACGTGTGCGTTCTAGGTAGAACACTGGCTAAACAGACAGTTCAACTTAAAATAATTGTGTCTGCTACTACAGCAGAATAATTTTGGTGTACAAGTATTTCTCTGTGCGATATGGCACCTTCCAGTAGGCCTAAAGCATATAAAAGGAACCGCAATGTTTTGTCAATTGAAACGAAAACAGAAATTATCAAGAGACTAGGACAAGGTGAAACTGTGTCTTCACTTGCGAGGATTTTCAATGTTGGGAAAGCTACCGTCTCTGACATCAAAAGTAACAAGGATAAAATTATGAGTTTTGCGTCGAAATTTGATAGTGAAAATGGGTCGAAGAAACGTAAAACCATGAGAAATGCGAAAGATGTGAACTTGGAAGAGGCTTTGTATATATGGTTTGTGCAAAGAAGAAGCAAAGGGGAACCTATCTCTGGTTCTCTGTTGTGTGAAAAGGCACTTCAGTTCAACAATCAACTTGACGGTCCTCCTGACTTTAAGGCTAGCCAGGGATGGTTAAGAAACTTTAAATCTCGTCATCGCATACGAGAATTGGAGATTCAAGGGGAATCTTTATCTAGCGATGCAACTGCCGCTAAAAATTTTAAAGAAACTTTCTTGGCTTTTTTGGAAGAAGAAGGTTATTCACTCGATGATGTGTATAATGCCGATGAGACTGGCTTATACTGGAAATCATTGCCTCAAAAATCACTTGCATCTCAGCGCGAAGCAGCTGCCCCTGGGTTTAAAAAGTGCAAAGAGAGAGTAACAATTTTGGTAGCCGCGAATGCCAGTGGAAGTCATCGTTTACCGGTGCTAATGATCGGCAAAGCCAAAAAAACCACGTTGTTTAAAGAATGTGACATGTCTCCCATTGTGTTACAAAGCACAGAAGAGTGCTTGGATGAATAGTGAAATATTTCTTGATTGGTATACAAATCAGTTCATCCCAAATGTGAAGAGGTTGAGAGAACAAGAAAAGAAAACTGGAAAAGTAATTCTTCTACTGGACAATGCACCATCTCATCCAGAGACGGATACATTGAATGCAGTTGATGCAAATTTTAAATGGATCAGGGTGTTATAGCAAAGCTTAAAAAGATGTACAAGAAGGAAGTCCTGCGTCGTTTATTGTTGGCTGAAGATGAAGAAAGTGTGGTGGCGTTTTCCAAAAAGCTTAATCTCAAAGACTGCTGCTATATGTTAGCTGATGCTTGGACCACACTGTCACAAGATAATCTCAACAAGGCTTGGAGTAGATTGCTTGGGAAAAAAGGAGGAAATGAAACTACTGCAGTGGACACAAATGATGATTGTATAAATGAAGTTGTGGAACTGTTTCAAGCAATGCCCGGATTTTCGGACTGTGACAAAGATGATGCACACATGTGGCTAGAAGATGATAATGATTCTGGTTTTCAGTTTTTGAATGACGAAGAAATTTTGTCTTTTGTGCAAGAAGAAAACCAAATACATGTAGTGACCGATGATGAAGACTCCTCAGAAGTACACGATGCACTTGTAGATTATGAAGAAAAACCAAAACGTCGACCAAGTCCTGAAGAGGCCTTTATAGCACTAGAAACAGCGATGGCTTGGTACGAGCAAGAAGATGACAGCTGTCCTACACAGCTTCTGCTGTTGAAGAGAATGCGGGACTTAGCAGCCAAAAGGAGACTATCCAGTTTGGTGCAAAAGAGGATTCCTCATTATTTTAAATAGTGGGCTACATCTGTGCAAGTACATGTATACGTAAGTTGCGCCTGGTTTTGAATCGTTTGTAATGTTATTTTGAAAACATTTCTCTTTCTTAACAAAAATAATTAATACAAGTAGTACATGCACTGCAGTGTAATAAAAGATTTTGGTGATACAGTGATCTAATACAGTGTGGGTATTATTATTACAGTACAAGTAAATATGTTTTATAGTGTATTTTCCTTGTGATGGTTAATTATTTTTAGAAATATGTGTACATGTACTCGATACATTATGTAATCCAATTATCCGAACATTTGATTATCCGAACGATGCTCGGTCCCATGGGGTTCGGATAAATGGAGTTCTACTGTATATTCAATAACGCAACGATAATTATTCGGCTGGAAGAAAAACATTAACTAAATAATACATATTTTCGAAGAAATAAAAAAGGACCTCACGTAGTAATCAGTTAACAAACCCCTCTAACATTCGAATTGTACAGACGCCTATGCCGAAAATATGCAACTTCCTTCATTTATGGTAAATTATTTTCTTCCAGGACAAAATAATTACTTCGTTAAAACAGATCAAAGGAATTAGCCGTTGCAAGAAAAGAACACTACCTACAACATTGAATTTTATAAAAACTTTGGGACATTGAAAATATAAGACCACATGCAAAAAATCATGTTTATCAGTGCAAGGAATTTGGAGATATGTGAAGTCAATCGTCGACCAACCTTTTTGAAACGCACTATAGAAGGGTCCTTTTCTGGTTCTGTCTCAAACGTCTTGTTTTTTTTTTTATTCTGCTCGAGCCATATGACTTTCAGAATCTGTCGTTTGAATGTCAGTGTTTTATTGTGAGCAATTTTGTTATTTGCAATGAACAGTCAAAACTGTCTGAACACTTAAGTCAAAATCTTCTGTTTAGTATTTTACTTCACCTCTATTTATTTCCAGGTGTTTTTTAGTGGCAAATGTAAACTTTTCTTGCCCTTCCAAGTACTGCCTTTATTTCTGCATCTGTACTCTCTATTGAGCCTATGACACTTTCAAATATGTCCATGTATCCATGTCATCATGCGAAGTTCCCCTCAATAGAAATGTGTTAATTACTGCTGCTAATATTCATCAGTTAAGTTTTCATAATGTTTATATTTGCTGTTAATATTCATCAGTACTATTTCATAATGTTTATTTTTGCTGTCAATACTCATCAGTTAAGTCAACATAATATTTATATTTGATGTAAATATTTATAAGTTAAGTCAACATAATATTTATATTTGCTGTAAATATTCATCAGTTAAGTCAACATAATGTTTATATTTACTGTTAATATCAGTTAAGCTTTCGTAATGTTTATACAGGCATACCTCACTCTTTCGACAGGTTAGGGACCAGAGCACTGACGAAAGTCAAAAATCGACGAAAGTCGAAGCATAGCATTTATTTAGCTTGCAAATGCATTAGATCCGCCAAGAAGCGTAAATAACTAACTCTATAACACTTGCAAATGCGTACAACACCTAAATAAACATAAGAATAAAGAAAATCCAGTAATAAATAAAAAATACGTAAATAACATCTTACCTTAAAATCATTCTTGAGCAAGTAGACGATGAATATATACACAGTATGTAAAGTTTTGCATGTTGGTGATTTAGGGGGATTCTAGACAGAATATCAGATGGAGAAAATTGAGAGGATCAACTTCAGAACTATAGGAACTAATTATTTTAGGAGAAGGGGACTTTGAAGGAGAGCTAACATTGGCTGGGGCTGATGTTAATGGCTCGGAGTCTGAAGGGTTAGGGGGAGGGGTGACTGAAGTTGGTTGTGGCGGATGCGTCTTGAAAAGGGAGAGCAAAGACGTTTGCCTCATTGATGCCTCCTTCTTTTTCCTAAGAAGTTCTCTGTAACAGGCTATATGGTGTTCTAGCCCACTATTTACTTTTGAACTTCTGTTGAAATTCGGATCCACCCTGTCCCAGTATGCAATTGCGTCCCCTACTTATGGGTTTTTTTTTAAACACATTAACTACCGAATTGAAAAACACACTGTGGCCGAATTAAATTTTTTTCCCATTTTCATCCTGTAGGTGTTTGCACAAAGTAAGCTGTAGTTTTCGTAATTGTTTACAGATTTTTATGAATTACACGTCATTTTAAAGATAAATGAATGTACTATTACAATAAACACTGGTTGTAACTCTAATAGAGGTTGTTGCTATTTAACGGCCCTCCGATGGCCGAGGACTTGCAATATTTTCACAATTATAACTGCTTGCGCCCCATCTCTATCAAAATCACAATTTCAATCAATGTGCACACCATTTTCACTCTTGTCCTCGTCGCTAGATCTATCAGTCAATTGTTGAAACACGTTTCTATCCTATTCAGCCATTAGACAAGATGTACACGCATTTTCTGTAGTCCTATCACTAGTTGCCACGGTAAACAGTTTTACACGATTTGGTAACTAACCCAAAAGGCTGAAAAATATGAACATAATATCAATTTTTCAGTGTTCTACAACAACCATGCTTTGGGAATTTGTTTTCCGGTGGCAACTTAAAATCTCGAACTAGATCAGAGAGTGTTTCAGTACATTTTTCATTCGTTTTATTACTAAAATTAGATTGGCGCTCTGAGCGGCTTGCGGTCCAAATGTGATTATTTTGTGAGCCGCTGACTGCGGCTTGCGGTAGTTAATGTGTTAACTTTGTCACTACACTTAGGACCCATTATGAATATAATTAAAGTACAAAAATAAGTAGTATAGGGCCTAAACACAAAAAAGTACAGTTTGAAAACTGTACACGTGTCTTATAATCACGATACGAACACTGCAATTATACTGTTATTACAAAAATAACTATGAACTGTTTACAGTATAATCACAAAAATAATATAGTATGAATTGTTTGGTTATTTTAATCATAAAAATAAGTAGTATTAATATGTTTAATCACAAATAGAAGAGATTCAATGCGGACAACTTCAAAAAACAGTGCGCACCGAACGACTTCTGTTCAAAGACTGAACGACGACAGAAACAAGATGACGCGGTGAAAGAGTGAAGCGAGCGACGAAATTTGGAAACGTGGTTATAAGTGAAAACCGACGAAAGAGCGAAGCGACGAAACTCGAAGTGACGAAAGTCGAGGTATGCCTGTATTTGCTATTAATATTCATCAGTTAATTTTACAAAATGTTTGTTTTATAGCACAAGCATTGATGCAAATGTCCAGTATATTTATTTTGTGCTGTATTTCTTTATGGCCATGTGACGGCAATGCTAAGTTATTCATGAAGAACACATTTCAGCTGTGTCAGAGGGATCCAATCTATTTCATGAACCCACAGTGATTGTGGAAGAAAGATGAGAATAGATACAGAGATAAACACTTGTCAAATTTGCTGAGTTTAAACATTTAGAAGACACAACAACACAAGTAGACAACAAGGCATAATGAATATAGTCAAGTCAATCCTATTGAATGGCTCTGAAACATGGAGAACAACAAAAGCAACAACCAAAAAGTTACAGACTTTCAGAAATGGATGCTTGTATAGAATAGAAGGATTAAAATTGTATGACAAGGTCACCAATGTGGAACTGATGACAAGAATCAGACAAGTGCCAGTGGAACAAGAGTTTAGAAGAAGACACTGGCGATGGATAGGACACACATTGAAGAAACCTGTTGATAGCATCACAAGGCAATCCTTGTTCTGGAACCCTCAGGGTAAGAGAGGCAGAGGTAGACCATGAAGCATACGGAGAAGAGGAATTGTGACGGGAGTGAAAATGGTGAGGAAAACCTGGAGAACTTGAGATGATGGCATGTGACAGGACATAGCATGTGTTTGTTGAAGGCCTATGCTCCTTGGGGAGCTACAGGTAATGATGATGAGTGATAGACCAGAGTGGACAAGTTAATCTGAGCACTATCAGAATGCCCACCTTGAAGAAAAATGGATACCCACATAGAAGTTGCACTTGAAAAGACCTGGAATTAAAAGGACTAACTGACATAAGATAGGTCTTTTTCCATCATTATACACCCTTTCTGTTCATCATTGAACATTCTTCTTCTTGGATCCTTAGCCCTTGACTGACAAAGCAGTCAGTGGCCATCACACCTAGTGGCGTCTTGTAGGGCAGCAACAAACTGTCCCCATTTTGCTCGGTCGGTGGCCATCCTTCGCGCCGTGCCGCAATTCTGGTTCAGGCTTTGCATCTCAGCCTCCACTGTTCTCCACCAAGTTGTCTTTTTACCACTGAATACAACAAGTATGCAACTGCTCTTCTAAGACAACTCTACCATCTTCATCATGCATTCTTTTCTATCCTTACGAAGTACAGACCTGCAACTGTTGTTTCATAAACGCCTCATGTTGGCAATATGTCAGCGCCTTACGTTGTTCTCCATAAGGAACAAGAAGAAACAGACACAAAATATTTACCTTGCCACATCCAAAGCTTCTTTAGCAATATTCAAATGGCCATCTTTTAATGATACCATAGCTCGATACAAAGACTGGTGGAATGGAGGTGGCTTACTATGTCTGAAAAAGAATATAAGAAAAGACAATGTTCGGAAATTAATATATTAAAAGAAAATGATAATAACCAGATAACGCAAAAGTGGGAAAGGAGAATGGATCTATTCTGTGAAAACAGGAGACAGGAGTTTGCAACTGGAACAAATAAGTGTAAATGACTTCATAAATGTCAAGAGTATTAAGGGAGTTCCTGGATAGGTGAATACAGAAATAAATAATGAATGAAACCCCACACCTGTGAGTAGTAAATAAAGAACAAATACAGGTAAATAGCAGGTATTCATAAGACAGACAGAAGGAGGGCAGTGGAAAGAGAAAAGTTATAGATGTAATAGGCTCATCTGGGAATTGAACCAGGGACCCCACCAACGGAAACATTGCCTCGTTGTGATAGTGAATCGTGAAAGGACATAGAGCCAAATAAGCAACCTCAAAAACACAAAGTACCTCACTGTCTGTGGTTAATTTTAAAGACACTACACGCAGCTATCAAATACAGGACCTTGACACAACTCAGATATTTACAGACTCAATCACCTGTACAAATATATCAGCAAGTATGAGCCAGATAACATACAAAGGTGGGGTTGGATACTGTGATGGTCATTGTTCTTGTTGAACAGAACCGACATCATTGCACTCCAGGCAAACCCATAGGTGCTTAGTCTCCCTCACTATATGTCGAAGAGTGTGAATGCTAACTGTTCCTGTAGCTCGCTGGTTGTATACACAATGGATGAATCCTCTCATACGTCCATCTTATGTCCTTATGTTTGATGCCAATTTCCATCAGTCTTAACCTTGATGATTCATCTTTTGTAGTGTCATTCTCTAACAGGCGATCATTAATTGTTTTCAGTATCTCTCACTTATCCTTATCCAGTGTCCCCACTGTCTTCTTTCTTCTTTGATCCATAACCACCAACCGTCAAAGCAGTCAGCGGCCATCACGCCTGGTGGCGTCTTGCAGGGCAGCAACAAATTGATTCCACTTTCCTCGGTCGGCAGCCATCCTTCGTACAGGCCCCAACTGTGGTTCATTCTTTGCATCTCAGCTTCCTCAGTTCTCCGCCAAGTTGTTTTTGGTCGGCCTCTCTTTCGCTTTCCCTCGGAGGTCCATAGCATAGCTGTTCTTGTGATGGTATCAGGGTCCCTTCTGAGGACGTGGCCAACCCAACTCCCGCGTCTGCCAGCTATGATGGTGTGCATATCCTCCTGGTTACTCCGAATAAGTAGTTCTTGGTTGCTGATGGTGTTTGGCCAAAAGATTCGGAGAATTTTCCTTAGGCAGTGTCCCCACTGTGGGTGCTCTTAATGCTAGTCTGTCAGCTCTCTCATTACCGCGTACCCCTGCATGACTAGGACAGAAGATCCACACCAGCCCCTGCAGATTCGAAGCTTCTATGAATGTTTTCCATTCATGCCGTAGCCAATCATTTTGAACTTTTTGAAGCATGGACTGAGAGTCTGACACAATAACTGTGATTGCAAGATTACACAGTGATCAGATTCAGTGAATGGGAAAGTGATTGGATAGCATTAATGCAATTGACAAAGGCAGTGATACTGGATATTGTAATGTAGGAGAGAAAATAGTGACTGGATGCTGAGAACCTGAGGGTAAATGGGTATTATGACTGTAAGAGTGAAGATAGAACTTAGATACTGTACATGGCTATTGTAAATGGAAGAATAACTGCATAATGAGAATGTATAAGAAGACATTATCTCATGCAGTTCTGGGGGGTGTCTGAAGAGACCAAGAATAGTACTACTCCATCCTCAGGTATGTCGTACATGGCAACTAATGAGACTGTGTATGTGGCTAGCAACTTTATCATGAAAACAAACTGCTACAGAAACCACTGTTAGCAAGAGAACGTGAATGTTCTGTGCATTCTTTCTGCAAGGGGACCGGCCTGCAGTGATATAGAAGAAATCAAATTTGACAAGAGAAAAACAACGAAGAAAGGAATCATCATCATAATTAATACCCTTTAGCTCCCATAGGAGCATAGGCCTTCACCAACTTTATGCCAAGTCCTCCTGTCTTTAGCCATCTGCAAGGTCCTTCTTGGTTAGCCCCCTTCCCTTTCATTTCTGTCGCCAGTATTCTTCTCCTTGTGCTTTTTTAGTCTTTCTCTACCTTCCTTACCCTGGGAATTCCAGAACATGGACTGCCTTGCAATGCCATCAACAGGTTTCTTCAATGAAGAAAAAACTGTACTGGGACAATAAGACAAGCATTCAATCATTGGTCATTTCCCTCTTCGTTTCCTATGGAGTATGGAGCCACCACCACGGCTGACCCCCTTACAGGAAGCCTGCACATTCATGTGCTGTGGTTTCTGTAGCAATTAGTTTTACTTGACGAAGCTGCCCGCCTTATGAACAACCTAATTAGTCGCCTCATCTGGCGTAAGTATGAGAGGGAAAATACCACACACAAACCCATCTATGCACAAAATGCACATATATGTGCATGCACATATGGTAACATAGACTGAGGGAGTAAATGTGCCAGCAAGAGAGAGAGAAAACAGAATCAATAAATAAATGACAAGGCTACAGGAGACATAAAATAATAAAGAGAGGAAGAAATGAAAAATTACATGCTGACCTGGGAGAAAATGTTAGTATGTTAAGAAAACAAAAGAAAAATATACCACAAGAGAAAATGGGACAACAACAAAGATAAATGGGAAGAAAGTTGATGAGAAAAAAGAAAAAAAAGATCAATCACGACAAACAAATACTCAAACAAACAAACAGACTGAAGTTTACTTTGCTGGAAGTCTACAATCCCACTGTCCAAGCTTCCATGCTGCCTCGTACTGAAACTCCTCTAATTCTTCTGCAATACCAGATGATGACATAAATGATTGTGACGACGAAGCTGATGGCTCATCCCTTATGTAGTTCAGTTCTGACAAGCATCGCTGAAGAATGTAATCAGCCCCACAGGATTCAACTGTCTAAAAAAGTTAAATAAATTAAACAACTGAATTTGATGCATCACTGTGGTCATGTGCAGTAAAATATGGTCAAAAGATGACAGATGCTTACAACAAATAAAGCAGTTACACTTAGCTCAACAAAGCATAATAATAGCCACCATCAGCCATAACTAATTATGGAAATGTTGCACCCTTGAAGTGATAACCTTCAGCTGTTTTTTTTTTTGCTTGATGTTCCATTCGGCGTGTTCTTTTCTCTTCTGCTTGTAGTAAGAGTTCCTTTTCACCCAATCTGAGGTGGTGCCTTAGGGAGCATCGACACTTGGTGCGATCTGCAGCTTCATCCCTCCAGGTTGCTGCATTTATGTTCAGTGCCTTCCTGTCCCTCTTGTACACATCTTTGAACCTCAGATGCGGTCGCCCGGCTGTTCTTCTGCCATCGGCCAGTTGACTGTAGAAAACATCTTTGGGGATGCGACAATCTTCCATGCGGCGGACATGACAAAGCCAGCTTGGTCTGCGCTGTCTAAGCAGTGTATACATGCTGTGAAGGCCAGCACATGACAGCACCTTGACATGTGTCACTTTCTTCATCCACGAGATACAGAGGATGTGGCGTAGGCACCGTAGATGGAAGGTATTGAGTCTTTTTTCTCGCTTAGCATAGGTTGTCCATGTCTCGCTGCCATATAGAAGAGTGATGGTAAAGCAGGCATTATATACTACAGCTTTGGTCTTCACTGTGAGTTTGGAGTTTCCCCACTGTGGTGGGCAAAGCTGGTTGCAGTTTTGACAATGTGATAGTCAATTTCTGTGTCCCGACAGAGTTTATCATTGATGGTAGACACCCCAGGTATGTAAAGTGATGCACCACTGCCAATTCATAGTTAATGATAGTAATAACTGGTGAAGCATCTTACCCTAACCAGCACATTTGTTTTCTTTAGATTTATTGTGAGGCCATAGAGGCACTTGCATTCAACAAATACATACTAAGCCTTCCAGTCATTGGCCATCAATTCAAAGTCTGTCCATGTATTCTCTCTTCCTTTTATGCCTGTCTCCAGTTCTCTTCTCCTGGCGCTTTTTGATCTCCTTCTATTTCTCTTACCCTGGGGAGTCCAGAACACAGACTGTCTTGTAATGGTACTGGTTTTTCTTACTGCTACACTCTAACAAACTTTTGATACATTCTGGTACATTCTGATAAACTTTTGGTGAATCAACTGCTACATTTTAACAGACTTTTGGTGAACCAACTGGTACATTCTAACAAACTTTTGATACACCAACTGGTACATTCTAACAAACTTTTGATACACCAACTGGTACATTCTAACAAACTTTTGGTGAACCAACTGGTACATTCTGACAAACTGTTCCACTAGGACAACAAAATTTGATACACTAATAGCTACACTCTGACAAACTGCTACACTCTGACAATTTTTGATATATTAACTGGTATATTCTGACAAATCTTTGACACACCAACTGTTCCACTCAGACAACACAATTTTTATACACCAACTGGTATGTTCTGACAAATCTTTGATACACCAACGGTTCCACTCGGACAACAAAACGTTGATACACCAACTGATACATTCTGGCAAACTTTTAATACAACAACTGCTGCACCCTGAGAAACTTTTGATACACCAACTGCTACATTTGACAAACTTTTGATACACCAACTGCTACATTCTGACAAACTTTATTTAGTGTATTTCTGGACAGCTCTCCTTGCATTTAAACCACTGTTTTCATATGTGTGTGCATGCATGCTGTATGTGTGTTCATGGATTTGACTTAAACTCTGTCCTCTTCTATCTTTTCTTTACTTTCTTGTTGTGTTTTTCAGTCTGGTCAAACATGTTGTTTTTCCCACAATGAGAACGTTGTGCATGCCATCTTTTAGAAGAAACATCACTCCATTTCCACAAACCTGCAACAGCAAAGTAACAGAGGAAGTGTTGTGAGAGACTCCAATGTCTAGTGTGGTCAAGGCCTTCTCTTGCTGCTGTTCATGCAGATAGGTCTGTACTCTGGATGAAGAAATTGAAGAAACAGGTCAAATCATTTGAGAAATTTAGTGACGAAAGCCCTACTAAGGACTACTGTCTCATATCCATGGCTAATGATAATATCAAAAGGCAAAAAACATTTTAAAAAAAAAAATGAAACAACATAGCTCGGCTTTTGGCCAGTGCATGCAGTGTTGGCATAGCTAGCAGTACTAGCATAGCTAGCAGTGTTGGCATAGCTAGCAGTGTTGGCATAGCTAGCAGTGTTGGCATAGCTAGCAGTGTTGGCTTAGCTAGCAGTGCTGGCATAGCTAGCAGTGTTGGCGTAGCTTGCAGTTCTATTCAGGGCTAGTCTGTTTCAGGGCTTCATCGTGCAAGTGGACAGATACTATCTGTCCTATTCTGTGCTTAATCAATGCCACAAGCACTAGCAGTCCTTTTCAGGACTAGCCTTTTTCAGGACTTTGCCGTGCTAGCTGACAGACATTTTCTGAGCTTAGTATTTATCTACACTTTACCAGAGTTGAAAGAGTTCACTTATTCTTTAATGGCAATGGTGCTGTGATATAACCAACAGACTTCAGTCTAGGTTAAATGATAAGTGCCTCCCTACAAGAGGAGAAAAAAACCTCGCAGAAAAAAATATTCAGAGCTGCTTCTGTAGTTATGGTGAACAAGCAAACTAAAGTTATTAGTTATTCAATATGAGATCTATTCTTCCAGTGTTGTTCTGCCCACTCCTTAGACATAAACTCTCAGACTATCTTCCAACAACGAAGAAACAAGATCAAAACCAAAAAACAACAACAATTTTTAAAACAAAATCAAAATGAACAACTCATTTACTAGGTACAAGAAAGCTTCCTTCTGTGAATTATCCAACACATCTGCCATGACCTCTCATACAGAACTAACACTGCATCCTGCCCTGTCATTGATCATGTGACAAGTGGATCACACTGTTGCAAAGTCCAGGTCATCAAATTATTTTGTCAGAGTCTAAATAATTCAATTTTTAGAGGCTGATATTTGCAACATATTGAGCTCAATTACCCAAAATACTGACTTTGTGGTGCCACATTTGGCTACTGAATTAAACGTCCAAGAATATGTGTACATGGAAACCTTCCTTTACCCATATATGTAACTGGTGTTTCAGAACGCATCACCATTAGTTCACCATGGAGCACAGGCCTTCAACAAGTACCTTCCAAGCTCTCCTGTCCGGTGTCATCTGCTCAAGGTCATTTGTCTTTTTTTTTTGTCTCTAGTTCTTTACTCTGTGTTTTTCTCTCCTTCTACCTCTTATCTTGGGGGTTCCAGAACAAGGATTGCCTTGTAATACTACCAACAGGTTTAATCAATGTGTGTCCTATTCCTCACCAGCATCTTCTTCTCATCTCCGTTTCCACTGGCACCTGTCTGGTTCTTGTCACCAGTTCCACATTGGTGATCTTTTCATAGCATTTCAATCCTTCTAAGCAAAACCCATTTATAAAAGTCTGCAAATTTTTGGTAGTTATATTTGTTGTTCTCCGCGTTTTACAGCCATACAATAGGACTGACTTGACATCTGAGATGAAGATTCTGATTTTAGTGCTGAATTTTATTTCTTTTGATTTCCATATATTTCCCAATGCTGTGAAAGCTTCTCTTTTTATTCATTTACTTCAATATCATCATGGTACCTCCAGTCTAACCAGCTGTAAATGGGCATCTGCCTCTGCTCTTTGAGTTAGGGAAGGAAAAGACAGCAAGGAAGGGAACTGGTCCCTCCACCTCTCGATGCTGGACCTAGTATGGTGAAGTCTATAACACTTCACTCCTGTAGAGCAGTATCTGCTATAGGATTACTTGTTTACTTTGATATCACTGTCTATTCTTACAACTTTGTCTAAACTGCAGCCAAGATGTGTGCCTGGTTCTACATCTTGTCACGGTCTTTCTTCAAGTGTAATACTGTTATCCCTTGCTGACAAAGATTATAAGAACAAATGTTTCAGAAGTGCTGAAGCAAAAACAAAATATGTTATTACCTTGTCATGGGCTGGACCAGCTTCCCAGCTCCACACCCATAGATGCCATCTGGATCTCCAATATTCCTGTATGCCTCAAGCAGCAGCTCCTGCACCCTCTGACCAGCCTCCCCTTGAGAGCTGACAAGGGTCAAAGGGTCAAGTTGCGACTCCTGGGACAAATCTGAAGTTTGGGAGCTTGAGCTGCTTCCAGTGGATGAGCTCTGATTCCCACCATTTCTGGAGAGAGGGGAAAAAACTCTTTTTCTAGAGGAAAATTGAAGTTTTAAAATGACACTTTTTAAAATATCAGATACTGACATGCTATTACAGGTCTGTAACCTTTCATCTGGAATCTTTGTGGACAGCTTTGTTTCAGAAAGCAGATTTTTTTTTTTGGTTTTCAGATGTCACCCAAACAGCATTCAGAAAGTAACCCAAAGTCGCCAAAAATAGTCAGCCCAAATTGTGATAAAAAAGTAGGCCAAAGTCGCAAAAAATAGTCAGAAATTGCCCAAATTGTGATTCAAAAGTAGTCCAAAGTCACCAAAAATTGTCCAAATTGTGATCAAAAAGTAGTCCAAAGTCGCCAAAAATAGTAAGAAATTGCCCAAATTGTGATCAAAAAGTAGCCCAAAGTCACCAAAAATAGTCAGAAATTTCCCAAATTGTGATAGAAAAGTAGTCCAAAGAAACATTTGATTTTCAGAACATTTTGGCTGTCAGGTATTTCGATAAAAGGTTAGAGATCTGTATATTCATTTTTTTTTTTTTTTTTTTTAATATAGCCAGCGGCACTCGAGCTTTCCAGCTCTTTCGGCCCAATGACATGTCATTGCGAGGCTGGGGGGTCAGTGGACTTTCCTTCCAACCCGGTCAGGAGCTTCGCTCCTTCCCATCCACACGGGATTTATGTGCAGGAGCCGTTCAGATTATTCAGTCAAATTTCCGGTCGTAAACATTTCTTCAAACGCTGACGGCCGGGTTTGAACCATGAACACCTGGTCGCCAGTACAACGTCGTAGCCATTACACCAGCGCGGCTCCCGAATATTCATTATACGAAGAATGAACATGCCTATTGTGTTGTGAACATCCTTCATGTGAGTGTTCACTATCCATTACACTCCTAGACAAATAAGGAAACCTCATCCTCTTTCTTTTATAAGAACTGGCACAAGTTCAGAGGAAACAGCTGAGGGAAGTCATTTTATTGCCTTCACCATTTTACCCGGCTGGCGGAATTGTGGATTTTAAAGCTGCAACCAAGGTGGAATGGGTTCATTTTCTACACAAGACAACAGGAGGCTGAGACACTTGGGAGTCATGACCCAGGTGGGCCTGCCCCCCTTACAGTGTAAAGGAAAATAAAGGGCCAAAACACTTGTTTGACGAGGACCTCTTCTGATGATCAGATTGTCTCCTGTTGTATCGCTCTGTATAGTTTCCTATCATCATCAATTAGCACTTCATCATTCCCCACCCTTCAGCTACCCAAGGAGCATAGGCCTTCAACAAACGTATGTCCAGTCTTCCTGTCCCGTGCCATCTGCTCAACGTCTTTCCATGTCTTCTTCATTCCATTCAGGTCTGTCTCCAGTTATCTTCTCCATGTGTTTTTTGGTCTACCTCAACTTCTCCTACCCTGGGGTTTCCGGAACAAAGCCTGCCTTGTAATGCTGTCAACAGGCATTGTCTTGTTCTGGAATCTGTCCAAGCATAAGCAGCAGTCGTAAATGAGAAATGTAAAATCTCGCTTTTCTAAAACTGAACGTAAATGCAGAAGAATGATAAATCTCACCTCTGGATGTCCCACCAGATCTCTGCAAACAGAACTGCTGAGAAATCGGCCGAGCAATAAAGAGCTGCCCTGGCCACTTCCAGGTAGTGAATGTCTAACCAGAAATTGTTATTCCAAGCAGTTTGAGGCAATTCTTGTCTGGTGGGCAGAATATTAACAATATTTTGTTTTATATTGTTTATCTTAAACAAAGTAATTAAAACAAGCAATACAATTTTAGTACATGGCATACTATCTTTACATTAGTTTTTAATTCTAGTGACTTTTTAAAAATGCCTCTGAGCAAATGGAAGTAAAAACAAACTTAGGGGGCAGATGATTTTAGTTCAAAATTTAAAAAAATATCAAGAATATAATTTTCTTATTAGGATCACCCATATCAAAATATGGCAAAATCAGCTTGTTTTCAGAATAAACAAATAAATAATAATAATAAATAATAAACAAATAAATAATAATAATAAATAATAGTTTTCTACTTCTTTATTTCTCATGAGTGCCAGAAACATACCTTTATGGGTAATATCGCACTGACGGTCGCCGACGGCTCCGCATGTAGTTTCGTACGATTTACAGTTAGGGTTAGGGTTTCTGCATTTACAACTATACTGTAACCCTCGGCTCGGAGTCGTCACATCAACCGGAGGATTCAATAAAGTTAAAACACTTTGGCTCGGCATATTGTCCTCTGGGGCAGAAACCCTAACCCCAACCCTAATCCTAACTGTAAATCGTACGAAACTACATGCGGAAACGTCGGCGAATGTTAATGTGATATTACCCCTTTATGTGTGTTATATTTATTTATTTATTGTTTTCATAATGTATTCTGAATGTGTATTATGACATGAAAAAATGTATTGCTTTAAGAGACAATGCTCTTCTTATAGAGAGAAATGTTTTAAATCTGAGAACCTTGTTTTGTAGTACTGATTTTCTTATTCCTTGCTTATTTATTCAGCAATTAACTTGAGATTAGGCACACACATTTCATTTCATTATGAAACCTTTCTCACATCAGATTTCTGATATCTTAACAACATTTTGATTTACTGCAAATAATGCTGTGAAAAATTTTGCAGAATTATTTACAATTTTTAGAAGCCAAATTCTAAGCCCTATAGCTCCTGATCTACAAAAGCAACTAAAATTTATGATCTGGCAATAGTTTTCAAAAATCATTATGAATTTCCTATTTTAATTTTAGTTTTCAGAACTCAAACAATAAACTACATTAACAAACTGAAATTTATTATTAAAATCCAAAATGGCCACCATTTCCATGACAATCAATAGAAAGTTACCATCAAACTCTTTGTACCATATAGCTATTATTGTTGTAGGTTAATCCTGTGCATTTAAATTGAAATCATGCTATTTTTTACAAAAACAGCCTTTCACCATTGCTTCTCTGCTCAATATTCTCCAGTTAGTAATGACAATATCACCATTCAATACAGATTTGCATTCAAAGACAACTAAAACTATTTTAAAAAAACATTATACTTGCCAAAAGTGAAATACTGGAAAACAGCCAAGGTCAAGTACATGCATAACTGACCAACTAAAAATTACATGGACACATTACAACAAAAATAGAACAATGAAAATAAAAGGAAGTATATAAAAAAAAACTGATACAGTGAAGCAGAAAAAAACATGAACCAGATTTTTTTACTGCTTCTCTTCCAATATGGCAGAGGTTATGCCCACTTACAAAATGTAGGTATTTAAAATGCTCTTCTATGACACAGTTTAGATTTTTACAAACGTAGACATTTACACTTTTCTTAAATGACAGAGTTGAAGGCCCCCCCCCCCCCCCCAAAAAAAAAAAACAACAACAAAAAAAAGACAGACAAAAACTAATGTATACAAGACTTTCACTAAAATCCATGGTGATATCACGAGAAGAAAGAAAACATCAGATTAAGTTGGGAGAACAGGTCCTGGAGCAGGTCGACCACTTTAAATATCTTGGAGCTATTATAGACCGAAAGGAAGGCATCAAAGAAGAGTTGGCCACTCGAAAAGCAGCGGCTGGGAGACTTTTTCAGGCCATAAATCGTGGATTCCTCAGCAAGAAAGAGGTTGGTAAGAAAACGAAGATGGCTGTATACCGCTCCACCTATGTCCCAGTCTTGACATATGGATGCGAGTCGTGGGCAATGACTACAACCCACAAAAGCCAGATCCAAACCTCAGAAATGAGGTATCTGAGGAAAGTGGTTGAAGTAACAAGAAGAGACATGGTCCGCAACCAGACGATCCGTCAAGGCCTAAAATCCCATCCGCTGCAGACCCAAATAGAACAGTCCCAACTAAGATGGTTTGGCCATGTCTGCAGAATGGGAGAAGATCGGCTACCACGACAAGCATGGGAAACAAAGAGCCAGGGATCCAGACCTCCAGGACGACCCAGAGTCCGCTGGGAGGACAACATTAGACAATCTTTGAAGGACCGAGGACTAGAATGGAACCAGGCCAGGAAGAAGACAGCTGATAGAATGGTCTGGCGCTCTCTCTTCCAAACCTCTACACCTCACGGTAGAAGGGGAACGACTAAGTAAGTAAGACTTTCAAACAATGGATCGTATGCAATAGATATTTATCAATGCAAATAAGAAAGAAAGCGAGTTCTTCAATGTTATATAGAACCAATCGTGACATATGGAAGTGAATCATGCCCAATTAGCAGAAAAATCCCTGGAAGCCACAGAGATGTGGTATTACAGAAAAGTGCAAAGAACATCATGGACAGCTAAAAAGAGTAATAATGTTCTGAAAAAAGCCAATGTGCAAAGGCAGCTTATTATTCATATTAGAAGTAGGCAATCTTCATTTTTAGGGACATTTCCATCTCAAGAGAAAAGCTGGAATATACGAGTATTGTAATGACAGGAACAGCTGAAGGAAAAAAGAGAGGAAAACAAAGGGAGATAAAAAATATGGAACAGTCTGACATAGTGGCATGGAAAGACATCAACAACCAATTGATTAACAGTGCTGGGGACAGAAGGTTGGAGAGAGACATAATCACCTATGCCTGCTGGCATGGAACCTGAAGAAGAAGACTGTCATACCTTTCCTGCGGTCTATTCTGTTTCCTCAGGTACTGCACAACTCTTAGCAAAGTTCTCACAGACTTTTTGTTCATACAGATAGGATACGCAGCTTGAAAAAATAAAATTTACAAAATGCTATATGAGAAGGAGGTTTTTTTTTTTTTTAATGTATAAAACTTTTATAAAACTCTGAGATTTATCAGATATGAACTTTAAAAAATGGTAGGGTGAAATTTTCAAATTGAAAAAAAGGCATAAAATGCTTTGTATATGTGAGTAATTCTCGAAAGATGGAGAATTTAAACTACGACCTCCTTTGACTCATTAACACACACCAAAATAAAAAATAAAAAAGTGAACACAATTTTTTTATTGCTTTATATATCAGTATGCTGTCTATTAATAAAGAGATATATATTGTATGCTTGTGTTGTCTGCTTTTGTAAAAAATGTGTTATGTTTTATGTAAATGAATAAATGTTATTGAATAGTGGAGATAAAGTGATCATGAATATATCTACAATATAATTTTTTTCTCTGTCCTGAAATGTGGGAAATGCTGAGCAGGTAGGCAAACATCAAAATTCTTTTAAAGCTTGGGGAAAAAATTACATCCTTTGAGATAGCGTGTCAGACCAAACACTTCATTCAACAATCTAACTTTCATTCGCAATCAGGCAATACCATTTGGCCTTTAACTGCATTATTCATAACAGACACAATGTCAGGCTGTTCAGTATCTTCTCTCTCTCTGTTGTCCTCTATCTACATTTAATTCCAACTTTCCTGCAGTCACAATAAAATACAGCTTTCCTCTTCCCATAACATGAATTTTTAAAGACCAATCAAAGTAATTTAGCAGACGTTTCCTACATGAGGTCCAACTGCAGTGGTAAGACAATGCACCTTAGTGAACTCAAAGGGGACATTCACTCATTCATGGCAATCGGGCAGTGACAAAGTGAACTTACCAGATGCATCCCGTGAAGCTTGAGCACAGATACAATGAGAATGAAAGAAGGAGGATATGTTGGCAGATAGTACTTGTCTTAGCTCAGCATCACCTCCTTCTAGAATGTTGTGGATGAGGAAGGGTAAACTCTCCTCACAGAACTGACTCTGAAAGACAATAAAAAGAGAAAGATGTAGAGTTGATGTTTAATGCGTCACGCAGCACCACAAGATCAGCTGTTTGAGGTTGGTGACAGTGACAGAATCTGTAAAATTAACAGCAACAGGAACGTCTTCAACAGACTTTTAACATTCAAAAGACAGATAATCATTTTCCTTAGTGGTCCCTACGACGCATAGAGCCACCGCTGTAGTCGGTCCCCTTACAGGAAGCCAGCACCAAACATTCACATGCTTTTGCTGAGGTGGTTTCTGTGGTAATTTGCTTGACATGATGAAGCTACCAACCTCATATTAGTCACTTTGTACGACATGCCTGTGGGAGCAGTAGTCCCATTCTTTCACACGACAGAAAATGTTAACAATTATGTTAAAAAACAAAAGTTAAATTAACTATAGTGTACTTTCTCTGAGTAATATAAAATCCACTACAGATCTGCATACTTTTATATGAAATCCTCGGGGTCAGCAATGTTTCAGAAACCAGATTTTTTTTGGTTTCCAGATGTAGCCCAAAGTAGCCTAAAATGTCTCCATAAATCACCAAAAAAATCACTTAAAGTAGCCCAAAAGTCGCCCAAAGAAATGTTCAATTTTCAGAATATTTTGCTTTTTGGGTGTTAAGATAAAAGGGATATGGACCTTTATTAGTTTGCTAGACATGTTCAAGTTTCATCAGTGCCTCTCCTTTTCGGCGAATGCTGCCTCACTGGGCTGTGTGTGGTTTCCCCGGAAAGAGGCCTCCCAGTATGGGCGATCAGGCAGAGTTGCATGTCAGCTCAAACGACGTGCACTGGCGCAGTCATCTCACTGCACTATTATATGAACATGAGGTAAAGCATACATATAGGCGTGGGGTGACAGGGAAAGCAAACTCATAAAAACTGCGTGCTGAAATCGGATGTGTCTGGCTGAAAAGCGCAGATATCGCAGCTCAGCTGTAACCTGCAACATAACGTACATACCGCTCAAAAAAGGCAAGCATGTAAGAGTAAGATACGGTCAAGCGGACGCAAACAACAACACCAGTGCCTCTTTAAGGGTGTCTGAAACAGCCTTCATGGCTGTCATTTTGGTCCAATAAGTCAAACAGTTCAAATACCTTGGAAACGTGTTTACAGATGGTGGTAGAACAAATACAGAAATAAAACGTCCAAAGGTTAATGCAACAGTTTACCAACTGACCCATATATGTCCACAGAGACAAAATGATTGATGATAAGTAGCATATTCATACCAACTCTTTGCTATAAATGCCAAAAATGGTCACTGTTTAAAGCACAAGAGAGAATGATCACACAGTGTCAGATAATAAGTCAAAGAAATCCTCAGATGTCACAAGAGGAAATAGGAGAAAACAAAGAGATCAGAAAGCTGGGAAAACACAATGAATTTGGCTTCATACAGGAAAAAAACACACACTACGACTGTAAGACACCTGGGAATTTTATGCAGCAGTCTTCAGAAAAAAAAAAGTTTGTCTTATGGTCTGAAAAAAATAAAGCATATTTTCTGGGGAAAAAAAAAAATCAAAACTTAATTTCATCACCATAATTTTCAGCTTCCTTTAGAAACTTCTTTCTTTCTTAATCTGGGCATGCAGTCAATCACTTTCTTACTAGAATGCATAATGTAGATTATCAAACCATCCATGGCAAATGGTAATTAACCATACCCACCCTGACAGCACACACCTACCTTGAGAGCACACATTGGTCCAATCGATTTCAGTATCTCATCTTGAACAGCTCCAGTCTCAAGCAAAGCTGTTGTAAGACCTTTGATCCAGAATTCATGGGAGGGATTTGTACTGTCATCACTGCCCAGCCAAAGTTCAGGCTTGTCAACAAGCATTTTAAACATTTCTCTACTTGGTCGTGCCAGTGCTGGAGGAGGGGCCATGACCTATAAGATAAATTAGCCTGATACAAGAATGCCATCTCAACAGAATGGACAGAAGTAAACTTGAAACTTATAAACCTACCCTGCGTAGTCCCCGGGGGTCTCTGAAGACACAAACAATGAAAAGAACTACAGCTCCATCAGGCATGTTATAGTAGGTTACTAATATAAGGTTGTAGTACAGCCTGTGCAAAGCTAAACAATATTTGGAAATCTTCTTAGTACAGCACAAATACCAAATTAAGATATGAGAGCTGCATACTTTCTGCACTTTTGTATGACACAGAGTGCTGGAGAGTAACAGAAAAAGACATGTCCAAATTATTCTCATTCCACACAACCTGGCTAAGGAAAATTCTTCAAACTTCTGGGCTGAATACCATATTTCAACCAGGAACCGCTTACAGGGTGTAGTAAAAAAAGGCATGCCCACCAGCATTGCAGGCAGACACTGGAACTAGGTTGGCCATGTCCTCAGAAGGGACTCTGACACCATCACCAGAAATGCTTTGATATGTACCCCAGAAGGATATAAGGTTGTGCAAGGGGCTGGCAACCCCACCATGTAAAATAAACTGCTCCAGAAACAATCAATGCAAGAGCACAGAAATGCTTTGGTTGCAAGCTTCCTATAAGGGGACCAGCTACAGTGGTGGTCCCATGTTCCAAAACGAGGTAGAAAGGATATGATATTGAATGATATAACCTGTCTCGTTTAAAGTGCTCCAAAATGAGGTAGAAAGGATACGATAATGAATGATATAAACTGTCTCGTTTAAAGTGCTCCAAAACAAGGTAGAAAGGATATGATAATGAATGATATAACCTGTCTCGTTTAAAGTGCTCCAAAATGAGGTAGAAAGGATATGATAATGAATGATATAACCTGTCTCGTTTAAAGTGCTCCAAAATGAGGTAGAAAGGATATGATAATGAATGATATAAACTGTCTCGTTTAAAGTGCTCCAAAACGAGGTAGAAAGGATTTGATTATGAACGATATAAACTGTCTCATTTAAAGTGCTCCAAAACAAGGTAGAAAGGATATGATAATGAATGGTATAAACTGTCTCGTTTAAAGTGCTCCAAAACGAGGTAGAAAGGATATGATTATGAATGATATAAACTGTCTCGTTTAAAGTGCTCCAAAACGAGGTAGAAAGGATACGATAATGAATGATATAACCTGTCTCGTTTAAAGTGCTCCAAAATGAGGTAGAAAGGATATGATAATGAATGATATAACCTGTCTCGTTTAAAGTGCTCCAAAATGAGGTAGAAAGGATATGATAATGAATGATATAAACTGTCTCGTTTAAAGTGCTCCAAAACAAGGTAGAAAGGATATGATAATGAATGATATAACCTGTCTCGTTTAAAGTGCTCCAAAATGAGGTAGAAAGGATATGATAATGAATGATATAACCTGTCTCGTTTAAAGTGCTCCAAAATGAGGTAGAAAGGATATGATAATGAATGATATAAACTGTCTCGTTTAAAGTGCTCCAAAATGAGGTAGAAAGGATATGATTATGAATGATATAAACTGTCTCGTTTAAAGAACCTTTCTTACTTCTCTTGAACAAAAAATAAACAGACATATATATACATACACTACAATCTCACACAGCTCAGATTAACTATATATATATATATATATATATATATATATATATATATATATATATATATATATATATATATATATATATATATATAAATATATATATATATATAATCTTACTTACTTACTTAGTCGTTCCTCTTCTACCGTGAGGTGTAGAGATTTGGAAGAGAGAGCGCCATACTATCCTATCAGCTGTCTTCCTCCTGGCCTGGTTCCATTCTAGTCCTCAGTCCTTCAAAGATTGTCTAATGTTGACCTCCCAGTGGACTACTATATATATATATAATCAAGAGAAAGAACTGATCCCCTTGAATGTGGATATGCAGAAGAACATAGTGAATGTAATAGAGATATACAGAAGTTAGGGGAAAAGAACAAACAAGTAATAAAATAAAAGGAATAGAGAAATAAAGAAAGATATCAGAATAACACAAATGCAACATTGTTGACACATCAAGAGATGTAATACTCTGCTGACAAGCACAACAGTGGATGAGGCTGACAGCAAATGAGCAAGAGCATGACAGCACTGACAGTAGGAAGGCCCAGTGTACTTCCTAAGGGTCTCTGAGCACAAAGACAGAACCACTGCTCTTCAGGCATGTGGTAAGGCCAAAATGATGCAGACCTGGATGACCTAAGAGTAATACTCCATAAACTTTGTCAGTGATTCAAAAGAGTTGTGATACAGTGGATCACATCTCATTGCAACATCCCTAGCAATAAAGAAGCTGGCAAAAGAAGGTGGAAGCTACCTCAGCTTGATACAAGCATCTTTCGAAAAGGCAAAGAGTTTTATCAGAAGCAGATACAGGAACAAGAGGGATGCAGAGCATCAAAGTCAACCAAAAAAAAAAATACGCATATGCTCAACAGAAGAGAAAAAATTGTGATCTTCAGTCTCAGCACATGCCACAACAGTTTGAGATACCATCTACTCAACAAGCTTAAGATAGGAACTACAGATGAGTATAACTGTGGCACCAATAAAATGACTGCTGAACATCTGCTTCAAAGATGCCCAACATATGAGGAAGAGAGAAAGCAGATGCCGGTCACCAGTACCATTCCTGGAAAAACTCTATGGAGAACAGCCTCAAGATTACTACTACTTTCTTTGAAAATATTCAAGTAGATGTCTGAGTGTGTAAGAAGAAGAAGATGAAGAAGAAGAAAGAGATATTAATACCAGCTGTGAATGATGCAGGCATCCTCATCATGTAAAATAAATTGCTAAAGAAAACCGTCACTGCCAAAGCTCATCATTGCTTTGCAACAAGCTTCTTATAAGTTGATCTTCAACAATTTTCTCTTCTTTAGGTGGTTACACTTTTGATATGCAATTTCTTTCCACCTCTTGATGTTCTTCCCACTTATCATTCCCCTTTTCACTTCTTATCGAGCATTTAGACATCAGCCATCACTGCAACTAACCTTCCATGCAGCGACAGAGCCTTATTTGGTGTGATAATGAAACACGGCAGCATTTTAAAAGCTAAACTATGAGGAATTAAGAATATGTACTAATCAAAGACAACAGAACTGACAAAGGTAGAAAAATAACAAAGTACTACATGCAAAAATGTGCTGTTAAAGTACTAAGATTTCATTACACTACAGTATAAGAAATATGAACAACTTGTGTCAATTAACTTTTCATCACAAAGTAAAATAACTCTGTTATAGTTAGACACATCAGCAAGCAGACAACTTACAGACTGTTTCTTGGCATGACTCTTGAATGGATGCAGGTAATGAAACATAAAGCACCTGTCCTTCAAAGCCTTTGAGTAATCAGCCTCAAAACGACTACCAGTTCCTGTTGCCATGACTTTCTTGAGAATGTCTCCAGCTGTCTTCACTACCTGGAGGCTGCAGGTGAGAATACAGATTTAGTGTAGTTAAATCACTTAACATTTTTTGTTTTACCTGGATGGCAGTGAAGCAGACAGGTGATCAATATAAAAGTGTAATGTATCAAATTAAAAAATGAATTACCCATTGTGATGGAATAATAAAGTTGTTGTTGTTATTATTGATCTAGTGGTGCTTGGGCTCTCGCTCTTCGGCCCAATGCCATGTAGTGATATCTGCATGTTTTTGCAAGTTGTTTTCTTCTCCATACAAGGTGTTCCAAATATCTGGCCTCAGAGGAAGTAGCATTTTCCTAACATCATCAATTACTAGGCACTCACAGAGGTGGTGGTTAACAGTTTCGTAGGCGTAGTTACATAGCTGGCACTCTGGAGAGTGTTGTGGGTGGTATTTGTTGTGATCTGAGCCGAAAAATAGTGCTCCGATCTCTCCTTATAAGATAATACTAAGCAGAAGTAATGCAGTACGCATTCTGTTGCATGACACAGGACTTGGTCCATACTATTTTGTTTGATGCACCAAAATGTACTACATTTAAATGGTATGTATGTGTCGCGGTGACACTTATATTTAGATTTTGTTAGGGTCTCCCTAATGATGTCATCAGTATAATCTCTAAGACTAAATTGCCAGAAGTAAAATTAGTGCTAGTGGCGTCCATAGTTGCAAAATACTATTAGACTGGTTCATTCTTTGCATCTCGGCCTCCACAGTTCTCCACCAAGTTGTTTTTTGGTCTGCCTCTCTTTCGCTTTCCTTCAGGGGTCCATAGCATAGCTGTTCTTGTGATGTCATCGGGGTCTCTTCTGAAGATGTGGCCAACCCAACTCCAGCGTCTGCCAGCTATGATGGTGTACTTGTCTTCACAAAGAGCTCTGCATCTGGAGTTTTACTCCTGGTAGATTCAACCAAGCTGGACAGGTCTACACAAGTAGGGGTAAGACAAAAGCTGGCACCCTGGTCCTCCAGGTCGGGGGTTTTAGCATAGAGCTGACACCCCTGTCTATGTAAAAAATCTTAACCATTATGGAAACAGCAATAAATGCAAAAACTTTGATGCAGGAAGGACATCCGGAGTCTGAGGCTCATATTACTAGTCTTCACAAAGGAAATAAAACCAAGTTTGATTCATCAAATCGGCCCAAAACTATTGTATAGTTCACTATTGTCACATAATTGACAATTTCTTTGATTTTGAGGCCATGCAAGTATCATTCATAGCTTCAAATAGGTTACGGTTAGGCAATAGAACTAGACAAGCTATGAGAAACGGAGTTTCTCAAAAACTGAACCTTACTAAGCAGAAACTGAATTAGCCTGTGTCCATTGACGACTATACAAAAACTTTGACTTTATGGACTGCCACACTCACCATCTTGTTTTGAATACAATTAATACAAGCTAAGAATGATGGAGAAAGGATCACTTATGCAGTAACTACCATCTTCTTCTTCTTTGATCCTTAGCCACCGACCGTCAAAGCAGTCAGTGGCCATCATGCCTAGTGGTGTCTTGTAGGGCAACAACAAATTGATTCCACTTTGCTCGGTCGGCGGCCATCCTTCGTACAGTGCCCCAACTCTGGTTCATTCTTTGCATCTCAGCCTCCACAGTCCTCCGCCAGGTTGTTTTTGGTAGGCCTCTCTTTCATTTTCCTTCAGGGGTCCAAAGCATAGCTGTTCTTGTGATGGCATCGGGGTCTCTTCTGAGGACATGGCCAACCCAGCTCCAGCGTCTGCCAGCTATGATGGTGTGCATGTCCTCTTGCTTACTCCGAGTAAGCAGATCTTGGTTGGTGATGGTATTCGGCCAAAAGATTCGGTGAATTTTTCTTAGGCATGTTGTGTGAAAAGAGGACAATTTCGACATTTCCTTCTCTGTAACTCTCCAGCATTCCGCACCATAGAGAAGCACAAAAAGCACACAGCTCTGATATAATCTTAATTTTGTGCTTGTGCTGTATTTAGAGGACTTCCAGATGTTGTTTAGGCTAAAAAAGGCTGTTCTTGCCTTATTCATTCTGATGTTGATGTCTTTGCCTGCCCCACCGTCTGGTGCTACTATGCATCCTAGGTATGTGAAGGTGTCTGTCTGTACCAGTTGCTGATTCCTTACTGATATGGGCTCAGGGTTGCTCCCATTGAGCGTCATGACCTCTGACTTCTTTAAATTGATGTTCAAGCCCACCTGCTGGCTAAACTTATTAAGTCTATCCATTTTTTCCTGGATGTGTTGATGTGAATGTGCTAGTAGTGCAATGTCATCTGCATATTCCAGATCTTCCAATGTAGAAAATGTAACTACCATCGCCATACATATTCTACACATGTATATGTAAATAAATTACTACCTCTTTTGAATTTGACAAGTCTTAAAGGTTAGGACTATACAAATCTTGTCCCACGAGACTCAACAACACTATGCATCCCTCACATAACCATTCAACTGTGATGGTGTGTCGGCATAAATAAATTAAATAAAGAAAAGAATAGTGATTCTTTGCCTCGGGCAAGGAAAAGAATAGAAGAAAACAGAACACTGCCTCGGTTGTGACTTGCTTCTTTCTACAATGTATGTCTTGCCATGTTCAACTATATTGTGTGAATTGAGGCTACTGTAAAAACAGTTGGTTTTATGTTTTCTCAAACCTAACATATCGATGCCCAGTCAATGAAAAAAACATTTGCTGGAATACACTGAATAAAACCCACCAAGATAATTAATTGTCAAGGTTTGAAAGGTGGAAATTTGCAGATGCAGATTTTCTTACAAAAACTAAACAGGTCAAATAATCTGAATACAAACACCAAGATACTATAACGTAAACATTTATGCTTTTACGGCCCAGGAATAAGTGAGATGTTGATCCTTGAACAGATTTTGTAAAGTCTGAAAAATAGTGTGACACTGCATTTACAGACTCAGGCCCTAGACATATGGCACGTCACTTTTTAGAGTTCACAGCCTGTCACACATGTTCATTGTTATGTGACATCTGCAAGTACTTCATAAGGTGATGGTTGGGAGTCTGTTCAATAATGTGGCCAAAAGACACTTTTAACAAACACAAGATCATGTCTCACCTTCTATCAAGCAGACAGCTATCCAGGGCATGAAACAGCCAGCAGTACTTCTCATAACAATGACCTTTGTACTTTTCAACAGCCAGAGCATGGCTGGTTTCCTCTGGTTGCCTAGGAAACGATAGGCTCTGTAAATCTAATGGACCAATGGCACCAAGGCAAGCAGCAGACGCTGATGCTACTTCCTGATGTGAGGAGGTCACCAATTTCAAAAGCTCAGAAAGTAACTTCTTCAAAATGAGAAGACCTAAAAATAAAAAATCAATATTTTAAATATTCCTCTACTGATTACTCTTAAGTTCCAAAGGAGCATAGGACTTCAACAAACTCATGTTGTCTTCCAGTCACATGACATAATCTTAAGGTCTTTCCAAGTCTTCTTAATCATTTTTATTTCTGATTCCGCTTCTCTTCTCCATGTCTGTGTTTTTATTTTATTTTATTTTTTTTCTTGTTGTCTGCCTCTATGTTTCTTACCATGGAGATTCCATAGTAAGGACTGTCTGGTAAAGGTAGGTTTCCTCACTGTCTATTCTAGCCATCACCAGCATATTCTTAATAAACTTTGCATGATTCATCAACAACCTGAATTCCTTCCTTTCAAAAAGATACTGACATTTAGACAATAAAGCATATCAATCCAAACCTAGAAATATATCTCCTGATACAAATTCAGGTTGCTTATATTATTCTGAAAGCAAGTTCAAGGAAAGGCAATATCACCTCTTAGTCTATTCTAAGCTACTAAGTCCAGTTCCACATCTCAACGCTTTTTAAACTTCAAAACAAAATTAGTTCCAACCATTTTTTTTTTAAGGGATCGGAGTGGCTGAGGTATAGCATGGCATCCGCCTCTAATTCTCAGGGTACCAGGTTCACTTCCAGTACAGGGAACATAATTAATGGAATTTTTTTCAGAACCATTTGTTCCTAATGATGTCATTCTCCCTACTGATCTTCTGGGTAGTGAGATCGGATGCCTAGCCTTCTCGGATACGGGCAAAAAAAACAGGAGGTCCTGTGTGCAAGTAGCGAACATTAAAAATCCCTCAGCAGTTGAGAATCATAAAGAGTAGGCCATACGGCCGCTGCCCTGCAAACATTTTTAAACATGAGGAAACATACCGACCACAAAAATATTTATAGAATGTATGATTCCTGCATACACACATTGGAATCCTTGCCAGTGTAATGGAGTTCATGCACCATGCTGACATCCTCCTTGTGTGATCTAAGGGAGGAGATCAGAGTACTGATGGAGTTGTCAGTGTGCAATCAAGATGGTCCTTAAAATACCAAACCAAACTACACCAAACTTCTGGATCAGACACCTAGCCTTCTCGGATAAGGGCGAAAAAATAGGAGGCCTGTGTGCACATTGCGAACATTAAAAATTCCTCGTCAGTTGAAAATCGTAAAGAGTACGCTATACTGCCGCTGCCCTGGAAACATTTTAACAAATTTTGAAACGTACCCACCACAAAAATATTTATTGAATGTATGATTCCTACATACACATATTGCCATCCTTGCCAGTGTAATGAAGTTCATGCACTGTGCTGAGATCCTCCTTGAGTGATCTAAGGGAAGAGATCGGAGCACTGATGGAGTTGTCAGTGCACAATGAAGATGGTCCTTAAAAAAACCAAACCACACCAAACACACACACACACACACACTTGCAGCGGCACATTTCAATGGAGCATTTCTGATGGGACAATAATATGAAATTTTCAAAGTAAGTCTGGACCAGCAGGATGTGGAGTCTCACTTATATCTAGGAAGAAATGTGGATAGAGTTCGAGGAATGGACTATTATATCACAATGGGAATTCAAGTGTTAAGTGTGGTTTCACTTTGGTAAACGTATAGAAATCAGGAGGAATCAGCTTCAACACAGATATAGGAATCTTGGACTCAAGTGCCAGGTTAGTCCTGTTGTGCAACTCAGAGGCATACAGAGTGGTGGAAATGATATCCAGAAAGATGCAGACTTTCATAGCTTACATGCAGTGGATGGATGGAGGCATGTGACAAGATCAGTAATGTGAAACTGGTAGAGGAGGCTAGACAAGTGATGATGGAGCAGGAGATGAGGACAGAACACTGGCATTGGGTGGGAAATACATTGAAAAAAACCAGCTGATAGCGATGCAAGGCAGTCCCTGTTCTGGACTCTGCAGGGTGAGAGAGGTGAAGGAAAATCGAGACACATGTAAAGGAGAACTGGAGACAGAGATGAAAGGGATATGGAAAATAAGGAGGGACCTTGAGTGGATGGCAGTGGACATGAGGGCTTGGCATGTGTCTGTTGAAGACCTGTGCTCAACTGGGACAGAAAGGTACTGATACTGATGATAATGGCCATTAACACTACCAACTCCCTCCTGCCATTTTTTTTCATGTATGCTGTAGCATAGGATCACCACCATTATCACTGTTACAGGAAGCCTGCAATAAAGTTCAGTGGTTTATGTAATGAGGCTGAAAACCTCCCATGGGCAGATCAAAGTTTCTCCCACATTTCTTATCTGTGGTCAGTTACTACGGTCATATGGAAGTGAGTCATGGACAATTAGTAAACAAGTAGGGAAGGCACTAGAGGCCCCACAGATGTGGTTTTACCAAAGAATGTTAAGAATGCCATGGACAGTTGAAAATAAGTAATGAGGATGGTCGTGATAGAGGCCAATGTGCAAAGGAAGCTTTGGTCAAGTACCGTGGTCTTATCTCACTATTCTCAATCAAATGTTCTGATTCATACTTTTCTTATCTGTGGCCAGGTTCCTGTGTTTATCTCTCACCATTCTCCACCAAATGTTATATCACACAAATTTCATATCTGATAGCATTACAAGGCAATCCTTTTTTCTGGAATACCCCAGGTAGCAGAAGTAGAGGGAGACCTAATAACTCACGGAGATAGGAATTGGAGACAGACAAGAAAGGGATTAAAAAATGACATGGAAAGGCCTCGAATCTACAGCACTGTACAGCAAGGCATGACATGAATTTGCTCAAGACTTATTCTTCACAGGGGGCTGAAAAGTAATAAACAAAATATTTTTAAGTTTGTGTCTAGTAAAAAAAAATTGGACAGATGATACACAGAGAAAACACTGACCTTCAGGTGTCCTGGCCAGTATTTCTATCTCACTGTGGTTGTGGACTATATAACTGGCCAGCTGAGACATCCTTTTGGCCAAGCCTTGTGATGGGTTGCTGGACATTAGACGGCAGACTTCTAACAAGTTTTCAAGTCTCTAGTGAATAAAAAAAACAAAAACAAACAAAAATTTAGATTTCAATAAAGTGTGACCAGTAAGCAAGAAACATTGAAAAATTTTCTTTTAGATTCAAGCTTAAACCCTTCAAGCTACATGAAGCAAAAGTTCGTTTCTTTTTAGATTCAATCAGGCATTCTTCAGCTACTAAAATCAAAACAAATAACTCACAAATTAAAACAGATCTAAACAAATAAATCATAAATAAAAATTAGATGCAAACACCTAATTGAAACATTAAAAATAAGATCCAAACAAATAAATCATAAATTAAAAATGAGATCCAAACAAATAAATGAAACATTAAAAATGAGATTTAAACAAATAAATCATAAATTAAAAATGAGATCCAAACAAATAACTCATAAATTAAAACTGAGAGTTATAGAATGTTATCTATACTCTTCATTAATGTATGGCAGAGAAGCAAGAAAAATGAACTAACTGAAGGAGAAGATGAACCAAAATTAGGAAGAAAAAAAAAACTATGGAAACACTGATAAACTTTTTTTTTTTCCAGGTACAGGAAAACACCACTGATATAGTCTATTTTCAGAGAAAAGTAAAGTATGTTTCAAATGACATATTTTTTTTAATGTAACGTGAGGTTGGGGGAACTAAAACTCCCTATCCCTATAAAAATATAATACCAGCATTTCAACCCAGCCAATCTCTACAGCTAAGTAAAAAAAAAACAAAAAAACACACACACACACACAACCATTCCGCTTACTCTAACACTACAAAAAACAATTAAAAATAATAACTAGCATTCCTTACCACAATAAAAGAATGTCTGCTTTCCTCACTCATACTTTCCACCCTAGTTCTGAGTTGTGAAAGACCTGGTGTGCTGGGAAGAGGGTTTAGGATTCTCATTGCTTTCGTTAAGTCTTCAATATCAGCAAATGATGTTGACAAGAGATCTGTGAGAAAGTCTGTTGCCAATCTAGAGATGGCTTCACTCAGAGTTACTGTGCCAGCCACTGTGTCCATGATTCTGTGAATGTAGTTGGTCATCTCCTAGACAACAAAATAACAAAGCACAATGCTTCAGCAATAGATACTATAGAACATTAGTTAATGCTCCAAGCAACAGCATAATTCAGAACTGAGAATACCGTGCTGATTTTTTCTTTCTTTTTTAAATTTATTGCATTCAGTCTTCATAAGCCATATACGAGTACATTCTAGAGCAGGGTTCGGAATAAGTAATGAAGGAAACCTGGGTGCTGTGAAAAAAAAAAGTAGTCACATTGCAGATACTGTTGTAGGGGAGTAAAATGTTAGACTTCACCGTACTAGGTCCAGCATTGAAAGGTGGGTTGACCAGTTCCCTTCCTTGCTGCTTTTTCCTTCCCTAACTCACAAAGCAGAGTCAGGTACCCATTTACAGCTGGGTAGACTGGAGTGTGTTGGTACCATAATTCGAACTCGGTACCTTTGACGCGAGAGACAAGTGCTGTGAATAGTAAATAAATAAATAAAGGTAACAGGCATTCTTTGGACAGAAAGGAGAACACCAGATAACAGAAAAAAATATAAGTGATGGGCTTACCGGGAATTGAACCGATGACCATCCAAACAGCGCCATCACCTTGCTGTGAAAGTAAACCGCGAAAGAACACGCAGCCAATTTAGCACCCCAAAATAAAGTGCTTCACTGGCTGAGGTCATTCTCACGACATCCACTCAACTATGGTATGTTGTTCGTCCATCACGGGTGATGAAGACCACTCTGTTCATCCAATTATTAGGAATATGTTAGATTACTCTATGGGTACGAAGGTGACTGATGAGCCCGATGCGGGCCTTGAAAGATCTTGGACAGTGTGGGCAGGGAATGTTTGCTTCATGTGAAGGTTTTATTTCACGTTCTTTTCTAGCTTGTCTCCGCTGCTGCTCTTCTGGATGATTCGCATGCCGCTGCACCTTTACGAAGACATGTGCGCCAAGCAGTTCGGTCTTGCGCAGCAGCTTCCCATATGTCTGGGTTTATGTCAAAGGTTTTCAATGACGTCTTTAACGTGTCTTTGAAGCGCTTCTTTTGACCACCATGGCAGCGTTTACCCTTCTTGCATCTCACCATAAAAGAGTATCTTTGGCAGTCGATGGTCTGG
Organism: Oreohelix idahoensis; assembly: GCA_024509875.1. Classification (NCBI taxonomy): domain Eukaryota; kingdom Metazoa; phylum Mollusca; class Gastropoda; order Stylommatophora; family Oreohelicidae; genus Oreohelix; species Oreohelix idahoensis. The sequence goes on from JAMPIV010016391.1 coordinate 323,596, forward strand.
CATGCGGACTACATGACCTGCCCAGCGAATCTGTGACTGCATCAGAATAGTATGGATGCTAGGGATACCAGCTCTGTCAAGAACGGCGGTATCCGGGATCTTGTCTTGCCATTTGATGTTCATTATCTTCCTGAGACAGACTGTATGGAAGTGGTTTAGCTTCTTTACGTGGCACCTGTATACAGTCCATGTTTCACATGCATATAGCAGCACTGGAAGCACCGCAGCTCTGTACACCTTCAGCTTTGTCTGTAGACTAATGCCACTTCGATGCCAAACGTTGGTGTATAGTCTGCCAAATGTGCTGCTGGCTTTGGAGATCCTGGTGTTTACCTCATCATCAATGACGATGTTCTGGGAAAGTGTGCTACCAAGGTATGTGAATCTGTTCACAACATTCAGTTTCTCACCATTTACCTTGATGATTGGCTCAGTATAAACTGTGCCAGGAGCTGGTTGGTACATGATTTCTGTTTTCTCCGTGTTGATGGTAAGCCCAAAGTATATGGTATACAGTACGCATGAACGACCCAGACATTCAAAGACTTAATCCCTAATATAGCTTTGGTTCCCGGTAAACCTATCACTTATATTTATTTTCTGTCAGGTGTCTTCCTTTCTGTACAACGAGTGCCAGGTAATTCCTTCATTCATAACCCTCCACTCCCAATGGAGCATAGGCCTTCAACAAACACATGCCAAGTCCTCTTGTCACGTGCCATCATCTCAAGTTCTTTCCACGTTCTCATCATTTTCACCTCTCTTCTCCATGTGCTTCTTGGTCTGCCTCTGCCTCTCTTACCTTGGGGGTTCCAGAACAAGGACTGCCTTATAAAGCTATCAACAGGTTTCTTACTGTGTGTCCTATCCATCGCCAGCGTCTTCTTCTCATCTCTTGCTCCACTGGCACTTGTCTAGTTCTTGTCATCAGTTCCATGTTGGTAACCTTGTCATACCATTTTAATCCTTCTATTCTATGCAAGCACCCATTTATGAAAGTCTGTAGCTTTTTGGTTGTTGTCTTTGTTGGTCTTGCCTGGTAAATGCCTATATTTATTTACTTACTCACAGTTTCCTTCACTATTTATTTAAGTATGGTAGGTTACATTGTTATTATTATTTGTATCCCTTTCAGGCCCCAGTAACACAAAGGCGTTTAAAATTATATGTTTTTTTTAATGCCTGGCACACACTACTACCCTGAAGATGTGCCAAAGCATTTGGTTAAAAACACAAATGTTAGAATTAAAACCAAACCTGGAGACAAATGAGGCAGAGACTTACGGACTCAGACTCCCCCATCATTGTCAGAAATCAGTTTTTGTAATTTGATCCTGTCAAATGCTATGGTTTTTATGCCCCTGACCGACTGTGTCCTTGGAGATGGATAGGATACACATTGAGAAATCTGCTGACAGAATTTCCATTCAATCCCTATTCAGGGAGCTGGGCTGGCGACCGGGTGACCCAGGATCAAACCCGAGCGAGGACATTTGTAGATTTTTCAGCAACCGGGATTTGGACTGGATTAACTCGAGCCCTGGCAAAGAAATTTGAGGGAGTGTCGTCGACCAGGGACTGGCAGCTCCTGAGCCGACCCAGCTCTAATGGGTACCTCCGAAATCGGCGAGTATCCGCCTCAATGGCGAGGGACACCTGTCTCTGTACAAGAAAAATGGGATACTCACGTAAAAATTAGTCTCAGGTTAGACATACTAACCGGAGATTTCGCCTTGAGTAATAGAGGGCGTACGAAGAAAAAAAAATCCCTATTCTGGAATCCCCAGGGTAAGAAAGGTAGTGGGAGACCAAAGAACACATGGAGAAGAGAACTGGAGACAGACATCAGGGGCATGAAGAAGTCATGAAGAAGATATGGAAAGACCTTGAGCAGATGGCACAGGACAGGAAGATTTAGCATAAGTTTGTTGAAAGCCTATGCTCCATGGGGAGTTGAAAGGTGAATAATAAGAAGACTTACTGTGTAGCAAGTTATAGTCAAGGAGCTGCAGTAGCACAGTGGTTAGTGCACTGGCTTCCTAGCTCGGTGGTCCATGGTTCGACCCCCAGTTGAGGTGGGATTTTTTTTAGACCGCAAACGGCTTCAGGGTTGACCCAGCCTCATGAATTGGGTACCAGAGCAACTCTGGGAAGGTTAAGGCAGCCAGCGTGATGCTGACCACATCACCCCTAGTGTGCCGATGGTCAAGAAAATGTGGGCCTAACACCATATTCCCAATATGCCTCAATGGGCGTTTAATGGGATCCTTTACCTTTACCTTTATAGTCAAGCTTTCTTGGAAGCAAACAAAAATAAAAGATACCTCTTGAGTATGCTTCAGATGTTAATAACCCTGTGGCATTTGAAAACAAATAAACAGCAAGCCACAAAACTACACTAAAAAGGCATGAGAACTGCTATCTTGTTCTGGTGCAGACGTACTTGGCGCCGGTAACTACCGCACCACCAATTTTCTTTCACCTCAGGCGATGCCTCGACCCTTCTACTCCTGAGAAGGCCGAATATCTTGGCATGCTGTAAGGCAATTTCGCACCCCTCCCTGTGTGCCGTGAAAAAATGCTGTGAAACAAATAATAACAACAGATATACAACACATCAAGATATACTCATCTCTAACACCTAACTCCCTTAAATAAATACATCTCCCATCTATCCCCTACACCAATCTAAGCACAAACGATAACAACTTATTTCTGCCCCCAAAAGTCAGCCTACCATACACTTCCCTTCTCTCTCCCCTGCTCCCACTGAATATCGGTCTGGTATGGGAACTCCCAGACACGGCTGACCTAATTCTCTACACCAGTCTAGCCTCAAGTGTCAAAATATTAACTACGTTGAAGCGAAACCTCCCCCCGAAAAAAGTTCTAGGCCCTACTTTTTACGACTGACCCCGGACCGTTATCAAACTAACGCCCAGTTGCTACCGCTACTCAGTAAAATTAATTACGCAACTATATATATATATATATCATCTAGGAATAATTAAATCCCTCTAGACCCTTATCTTCTGACTACCAAAGGTTATCGATTAAACACCAGTAGTAAAATACACAAATGCTCTCGCGTATATACACTGCAATTATTATAATCAAATCGAAGTTATATATATTTATCGGCCCTCACAATTACAGTACGGATATAGCCTAAGGACTTAACCTTATACAATTAATTTCACAAACCCATTAGACAAATGATAGATATTGCTACTAGTCACAGACAGTTATAAACACAACTTACAGTTTTATCCTAAGATAGCAATGGATGGCACTTTCGTTTATAAAATTTAAGTTAACTTCCTGAAGAAACTTTACTTTATCTTGCTAAGATTCTATTTAGAAATGGATTATCTACACCGCTAAATTAAGATGCCTTCATACCCAATTCTCGAATTTCTCACTTAAGAGCAGACGAATATGACTTAGATTCACGGCTGATATTTCTGGAGACAAGGAGAGATCCCTACTAGATAAAACTCTGGTATATATCATAGAAAACGACGCTGAAACCCACGCCATACGTCATCGTGTCGCGTCCCTCTGGAACCAATAATTTCGCTGTATTTTAATAAAAGTTGACCTCTGCCAATAATACCGCAACAAATTCATAACTCATGTTTATTCTGATCGCGCGCATCTTTATTAGATAATGTTACACCGACCGTGTGAGCAGAAATAACTTTGATTGGTTCTACGTTACCTGGGTCATGCTTCAATACCCCCACCCCCGTCTAAACCTGGGTAGGTGGTTTTAACGTCGGAAAGTTTTCACCCAGCCTAATAATACTCAAGCACCTAATACAATAAAATGACCGCAATTATTTTTACAAAGAAAATAAGACTACGTGAACGCAATTAATTCAGAGAAAGGAAGACTGGTGCGGATATCAAAATTAAACCCTACAGTAATCCCTCATGAAAACCGCAATTAATTACCTAGAGAAAAAGACTAAACTCAAATAATTACAGGGAGAAAAAGAATGGGGCCTGTGGAAAATAAAATCACAGTAACTTCTCACAGCATGCAACATTATAAAGTTATCATAACAGCGTTCATTTACAGTATGCAATCATAATAAAAAATGAGTAGTGTTGCTGTCGTTTTTGACGGGGTTATAAATGTCAATCTATTTGATATTATTTTGTATGATCAAAGTTAGAGAACTAAGTATTAACTTTGCTGTGACAGGTTGATTAGGGATTATCTTCCCTTTGTTTCGTTCATTGTTGTTGACCTGTCTTAAGACAAGGTTAGAAGTAGTCAGTTCGGGGCTGTCTGCTCATGTGCAGAGTTTTTGAAAAAAAACTGATAGACTTCTGTGGGGGAGTTGAGATCTTGGGTTCTGATGGACAAGATGTCCATAGTTCTTCTCTACCTTATCTTGGGGAAGTTAAGCCTGTGATGTGACTGTAATGTCAGTGTTTTCCCCAAAGATATTCTGTTCGTCGAGGGATGACGACAGTTGGTAATTGTGTATTCCTGGATTCTGTTAAAGGTAATACAGACTTTATTATTACTCTTTACGCATCGTATGCAGAACATTGTAAAGCTACTTGGCTGTGAGTATGGCTCACAGACTGTTTTGATGCGGAATCCATTAGGTGTGCTCAAGGGAGCCATCCTGAGACTATTTATCTACTTTTTTGAACAGAAGCCCAATGATGATGATATATATATACATTGAGGGAAACCGCAGGTTGGCGGTAATACTTGTGCATGGATGATCATGCCTACCTTGAGGAATACATAGCTGGTTACAGATAGAGGCCCGCCATTTTGGCCAATATTTTTCAGCAAGAGAAGATGTACGTGGCGTATTATGCCAATTGAATTGCAGCCTTATTGTTATTGTTAGGCATATTTGAAAGCCCGCCTTTTGCTGTGCGGCTAGTCTACAGAGAAACTGACGTGTTCAGTCAGTCATAACTGGATGAGATTACAACTAGAACATCGAATTGACAGGCCGTTAATGTCCTGTTGTAATAGATGCTCTATATGTTTGAATGCTAGATGTCATAACCATCTTTATTATTATTACCATGAACTATGCTGCAACCTTGTGAAGTGACTGTGAGTGTAACGTCGTCTATGTCCGATATTAAATGCTTGTAACGTGACCAGTCGTTCACAACACGTCATTGACTTCTTCATGTGGATAGATGGATGTATTGTGTAGTCTCTGAATCATATTCACCTTCGCGTCTTCTGTATCCTACACTCACACATGATGTCAACACCTCCACATCTCCAGTACTACACATTTACAGCCATACATGGTGTCTGAGTTAGTGTCAACATCCCCCTTGTCAGCGCCCCAATAGTTGGCAACCTGACCTGGACAACTTAACACTGTACTGGAGCGAGGCAAGCCTTGTTACGTGTTAGTGGCAGTACTACGTAAGCAGATCGTCAACACACAAGTCCATAACATTGGTACCTATACCAGTCAGTAACATTTCTGCTGTATGAAAATCGACCTATACAAATCTGAACTTTACAAGTAGGTTTTTTTTTAAACAAACAAACCATGTGTGAAAAAAAAAATAATAATTAATTAATTAAAAAAAACATAAATAAATAAAATAAACAAAACAATAAATAAATAAGATAAATAAATTCTGTATACCGACACTCACTCATGCGGTCAAATTGTCTACAATTAATCTGCATTCTCAATTTTTAATCTGCATTCTCAAGAGATGGGCACATCCCTTAATTATCTCTCTTTCTAAGTATCTGGTGGAGGATGTAGTTTCTAAAATACAAGGGGATTGACATAAGTCTTGGGCCTGACCATGAAGGACATGTCACAGAGAGCTGAAATTTTGTAGTGTTTATTCCTTTTCAATGTAGACACCATCTGAATTGACACACTTCTGCCATACCTTGAAAAGACCTTGGGAGTAGAACACCCTATTTTTCAAACTAAACCAGTCACCACATGCCAGTATAACCTCTTCTTTGCTGTCAAAATGATTTCATTTTAGCTGTTTTTTAAGATTTGGGAATAGAAAAATGTCTGATGGAGCCAAATCTGGAGAATATGGTGGGTGTGGAAGAATTTAAATATTCAAATCGTTGGCTGCTAGCTGCATAAGCCGTGCTTTGTGAGAGGGCGCATTGTCTTGAAGCAAAGGAAGATTTTGAGTGCGCGTTATCCCTCCTTTCCTGGTCACAACCTTTCTTAGTTTTGTGAGAAGATCTGCATGGTACTGTCCCTTAACTGTGTTGCCACGAGGCAGATAATCTTTCAAAATGACACCTTTGCCGTCCCAAAAAACAGTCAGCATCACTTTTCCTGCAGATTTATGCGCCCTCGGCTTGACAGGTGTTGGGGAGCCCGGGGTTTTCCATTGCATGCTGGCAATTTTGGATTCGGGGTCTTAATGGTGTACCCAAGTCTCATCTACTGTCACCATGGTCTCCAAAAAATTTTTTGACTGACACTTTTTGAGCAACTGTTGACAGCAATTTACCCTTGTTTGCTTCTGTTCACGTATCAACAGTCGTGGAACCCAGTGTGCACACACTTTTCTCATGTTCAGTCTGTTGTGTAAAATTCTATAAACTGTTCTTTCATTTAGTTTTACTCTACTAGCTATCTCCACAATTGTTATTTTTCGATCCTGGTCAATGATTTTCTTCACTCTTGTTGCATTTTCATCGTTGCACTCTGAGGCTGGTCTACCAGATCTTAGCAGATCAGCAACATTTGAGCGGCCGCACTTAAACTTTTGACACCAGTTTTTTACCGAAGTATATGAAGGACAAGAATCACGAAACACTGGTTCTATCTCCCTGTGTATTTCTGTAGGTGTTTTTCCCTGAAACATCAGAAATTTTATCACAGCTCTGGCCTCCTTCTTTTCCATTGTTTTGTCAAATCTTTGGAGCAGCAGATCCGGTCAATAGGGTACATTGCGCCGTGCAACGTAGCGGGAAAACCCATTGAGAAAACAAACGCGTACTTTACACATTCAGTGCAAATATGATGACCTTTAAATGTGCCAAGTTTCATCTTCCTCCTGTGACTCCTTCATGGTCAGGCCCAAGACTTATGTCAATCCCCTTGTATATCTGATGTCATCAATTCTCATTCGGTCTCCCCTGATAAAAATAATGGCTCTTGCCAAGTACCATATAACCATTGAAAATCGCTTTTTTTTTTTAAATCTACATCAGTTGAACAGGGCACAATTTAATAAAAATTTAAAACAAACAAATCGAGAGAGAGAGAAAAAAACTTACCTCAGGGCATGTCTGTAAAGCTGTGGAACAGAGTGCATGTAGAATGTCCAGTGTAGTAAGAATAACTTCCTCCTCATAACTAGGACTAGGGATTGAAGCTGCTGTGTGTGCTCTGTGGATGTAGCAAAAGCAAACATCAGCTTCTCCTTCATTTCTTCCAGACTTCTCTGAACTCTCTGAGGCTTGGTTAAAGATAACTTTTTATCATGACTGACAACTGCTGGTCATTGTCTTTTGCAAACAACTAAATTCAAAGACGCTATTTAAAGCATACCACTGAATGCAAATAAGACATCCATATGTACTAACAAGCCCCAGGGGTTTGTAAGGAAACAAAGATTAAAAAAAGAACTACAGCTCCCTTGGACATGGTGTAAATGGTAATGTATGGCTGTGCATGAGTCTGGTAATGTATGGCTGTGCATGAGTCTGGTAATGTATGGCTGTGCATGAGTCTGGTAATGTATGGCTGTGCATGAGTCTGGTAATGTATGGCTGTGCATGAGTCTGGTAATGTATGGCTGTGCATGAGTCTGGTAATGTATGGCTGTGCATGAGTCTGGTAATGTATGGCTGTGCATGAGTCTGGTAACCCCTTCATGAATAACAACTTGCTGCAGAAACCACCAATACAAGAACATGTGCTATGACAGAGGCTTTCTCAAAAGTGCCATCTGCAGTTGTTGCTACATCTTTCACAAGGAGATGTTGATGATGTTGATGTACTATTAAGTATTGACAACAGTAATAACATGCAGTTTTTAATTTTCTTTTTGAATTTTCAAGCAGCTAAACCTAGATTCCCTATACTGGCTCATAGCAATATAGACAAGGTTGGAGGTAACAACAAGTGATGTCAGAATAAGAATACAAAAAGCAGGATATTTCATTGGGAAGTCCAACACAAAAAGAAGAATCTTCAACTCAAATGGCATCAGTCCTATACTGCATGGCTGTCAAACACACAGAACAACAAAAACAACAACCAAGACCACAGGGTAGGAGAGGTATAGGGAGACTAAATTAATCAAATTGTAGGCAAAAAAATTCAAGCCACAGCATACAGGTAACCTTAAAAGCATACGCCACACAAGTCAGTTGTAGAGGACTTTTGTTTTTTTGCAGCAAGTCAAATAAATCTGTCTTTCCTGTAGATAACTCTGTGAATTGTCTGTTTAGATGATTTTATTTAAAACTAGTGTAAAAGCCCATCATAAGATGGGAATTAAATTCACATGCACCAATACCTAACGGCAATTTTACTAATTCAAAAGTATTTTTTTAAAAACCACTGTGCATCACCACAGTTCTATAAATATTTTTGTGCACACCGTCATTAGTTTTTCACTCTTTAAGAAGCATGGAGCAATCACTGTAGTTGGTTCCCTTGTAGGAAGCTTGCTCTGAGAACGGTGATTTATGTAGCAAGTATTTTACAGTATGAAATTGCTAGCCTCATGCACCCTCTCACAATTGTTGCTACCTACAATTGGCCTGAGGAAGCAGGTCTTCAGTTCTTTCGAATAGGGAACTGCAGACCTGTATATGTAAATTCTGGCATGTTAATAAGTAGATAAGTGGCCTTCACAATTCTATATACAGATATACTGGCATCTGTTAAAATATGTTAATAAGTGGCATTATTAAGGTAACAGTCGCAAATGTCAGACCTGTCTGCTAAGATAATCAAGAGTCTGTTGATGACATCCCGTAAGACAGATGCCCAGCCTCCCTCAAGTCCTCCACCCAGTTCCTTTAGCAACATATTAACAAAGAGGCCATACATCTGTAAGTGGCGCTGCTGCTCATATGCTCGATGCTCACGCCAGAGTAATGAGGAAAGGGCCAGAAGAACCTGATACAGCCCATCCTGTAATTAAACCATTGACATTTTCATTCACCAAAATTTACACTTTAAAATATGTTACAACACGTGCACTTTTAAGTGACTATATCATCATTAACCATCAACACCCTTTAGCTCCCCAAGGAGCATAGGACTTCAACAAACACATGTTAAGTCTTCCTGTCCCGTGCCATCAGATCAAGTTCTTTCCACATCATTTCCTCATCATCTCCAGTTCTCTTCTCCATGCATTCTTTGGTCTACCTCTGTCTCTCTTACTCTGGGGATTCCAGAACAAGGACTGCCTTGTAATGCTATAAACAGGGTTCCTCAGTGTGTGTCCTATCCATCGCCAGCAACTTCTTCTCAACTCTTGTTCCACTGGCACTTGTCTAGTTCTTAAGGACCATATTAGTGATCAAATAATAGTAATACTATTTAAGAAAATAAATAAGATTTTAAAAAAGTAAATTGTCAAAACATTCTAAGCTTAATAAACATAATATGACACACCATGAACCAAAAGAAACAAATTAATTAAAAAATATAAACACTATTAACTAAACACAGGGTAACGAAAAAACAAATAAAGTAATACATACAACACGAGACACGTGACAACTTCAATAAAGTAACATAAACAACACGAGACACGTGAAAACTTCAATAAGTAATACAAACAACACGTGAAAACTACCAACAATAAAATGTTGTAAACTTGAAAATAGTCAAGAAGTAAACCAACAAAAAATTCTAATGTTAACTGTCACCACAAAAAGTAATTAATTGTAAATGACAATATGTATTTCAACACAGCACAAAACTTGAAATAAAATCACACTAAATACCATAATTATAACAGACAATTAGTTCAGCAGAGTAGACCAAGATGACAGATGAGCAGAAGTCAGTGGAGATCAACTGATGCTGGTACGCCCTCCTCCCATTTCTTTACCAAAATTTTATTAAATTGTGTATGTTTGTGTGTGTGCATGCAATGGCATGTGCCTGTTAAAAAAAAAATAAAAAGGTAGAGCCCTGTTTATACTCAGGAAAAGTCTGCCTATAATAACTACAGGTCTATATCCTTGAATCCGAAATGCTCAGGGACAGCCGTGTTTCGGAAATTCAATTTTGTGTTTCCAGATGTTGCCCAAAATAGCCAAAACGTGTTTGAAAGTTGCCCAAAATGTGTTTGAAAATCGCACTAAGTCACCCAAAAGTCAGCCACAAAAGATCTTGATTTTTGTAATATTTCAGTTTTCGGGTGTTCAGATTCAAGGATACGGACCTGTAGTAAAACAGAACATGAAATATTTCCTGCCATGTAAGATACACCTGTAATATAATGTGATTTTTCTTTTTTTTTAAAGTGCAACTTATTTATTATATTGGGAGCTGCGCTGGTGTAATGGTTACGACACTGCACTGGCGATCGGGTGATCCAGGTTCGAGCCCTGGCGAAGACATTTGAAGTAGTGTCTTCGACCATGGACTGGAATAATATGAACGGCGCCTGAGCCGACCCAGCTCTAATGGGTACCTCCGAAATCGGTAAGTATCTGCCTGAATGGCGAGAGGACACCTGTCATTGTACAGGGAAAAAAGAGATACTCACGTAAAATCAGTCTCAGGTTAGACATATTAATCGGAGATTTTGCCTCGAGTAATAGTGGGCGTACGAGAAAAAAAAGTTATTATATTGCACATATAACTATGCTTTTATCCTTAAATAAAAATGCATTTTACTGCTTCATCATCCCTTTTCAGCTCCCCAAGGAGCATAAACCGTCCACAAACTTATGCCAAGTCTTCTCGTCTTGTGCCATCAGCTCAAGATCCATTCCATACAGCAAGTTAACATAACATGTTATTGACGTATCACAAAACTTTGAATTCATAATGATACCTTAACAGATCTACCATGGTTCTTATAATCAAATTTACTGGTAGTTTATTCACATCTTTTAACAATTTAGTAAGAGTTTCATAAAATGACTGGTGTACTGGTTAACCAAATAATAAAATTATATAAATAAAATCATCGGCGAGACAAAATATAACAACATTCTTGTTTATGACAGCCATAATCATCACCTTACAAGACGCATAATTATTTTTTAACAGTTTTCTGGGAGGATAAAGTGCATCTTATATGGCAGCAAATTGTGTACTTCTCTCACTAACCGGTATTTTAGCCAGAACAGTAATCAAAGTGGTATTTCCTGACGCACCACCGGCAATGAAGTTCTGAGCCAGATAGTCCAATGTTTTCTGAATCCTATCGCAACTGTAGTGTGGAGGGTTAGGCTCGGGGTAAACCATGCTGAAGAGAGTATGAGACAGGATATCTGTAAACTTGACCTTGGAGTATTTAATTCTCACATTAAAACTGAACAGACTTTTTATTTCTCTGAGTTTTGCCTTGTTTTGACCAGGCATGCTCATTTCAACCTAGACACAAGGTCCATCCTTTATAAACAGGTACAAGTTCAATATATGAGAAAATATTTGCTCAAGACAGATGAGTAGCACAAGATATTGTCTATTAGTTAAAGTCTTCCATTCATTTGTGTCTTTAGGTACAACAACCTCAAGAATACTCAATGAAAAAATGGCGTGATGGAGTAGTTGAAAAATGCAAGAAAAATCTAACCATAACCAGAGAGTGAAATCTGCTATTTCTCATTGGTAGATAAGGTTCCAATTGACAGAATGGTTAGAGCGCTGGTCTCTCATGGCAAAGATGCTGGGTTAAATTCACGGTATTGGCAAGCTTCAATCTACCCAGCTGTAAATGGGTACCTGACTTTGCACTTGAGTTATGGAAGGAAAACACAACGAGGAAGGGACCTGGTCACCCCCACCTGCCAAATGCTGAACCTAGTTTAGTGAAGTCTCTAACACTTCACTCCCCTACGGCAGTACCTGCTTTAGGACTTTTAGATAAGGTTCACGACCTGTGTGGTTCCCGGGAGTGTCTAGGAGACAAAGAAAAAAAACCAGGACTACTCCCTTAGGCACAATGTCAGAAGTGAGTAGTATGAGAACATGCATGTGGCTAGCAATTTCATCAGTAAAACAAACTGCGACAGAAACTAGCACTACAAGAGCACAAGAAATGATTTGGATCCCTTCCATGTCTGTCTGCAGTTCCCTTTTCCGTGAGTGTTTTTTTTTTTTTGGTCTTCCTCTATCTCCCTTAGCACTGGGGATTCCAAAACCAGAACAATGACTGTCCTGTAAATTATATCAAGATGTTTTCTCAATGCGTGTCCTTTCCTATGCCAGCTGACCAATGGTCATTCAAATAACCTGGTTTGCCTAAGGACACCACTGAACCTTCTCAAGTCAAAGTAATCATTGGGGAAAAAAAAAAAAAAACTAAAGAAACAAAATTAACCTGAATAATCACAGGGAAAGAACAAAAACAAAACCTAAGCAGCACATGCAGAAGTGAAACCTAGAAAAACATCAGAGCAGACGTCATTATCATCATCTTTTTTTTTTTTGCTCCTTATAGAGAATGCAGTCACTTCTGCAGATGAGGAAGCCTACACCAAAGAAAAAAACAAAAACTCTTGCATGTGGTTTCTGTAGAAATTTATTTTACACGATGCCACTCCCATATTAGTTGTTTTTTTTACAGTATGCCTGAAGTAGTTGGACTCAATATGGGACACACACAAAAAACAGAACCAAGCAGAGAGACATACCTAAAGAAACCTTAACTGTGATCTATGCACCAAATAAAAGAAGAGGTCATCAACTAATTGACTGATGCCAGGCTTGCACATTATTTTCTTTCTTTAAGGATACAGGCAAAGTGATGTGTATACCAATATTTTCAGACCATACGTTGTGTCTTAGCAGTTTATTCATTCAACTTGAACTTGATTAATGTTGATTATTTTAAATCTGATTTAACTTATTTCGTACATAAGAAAATATAAACTTGACCAATGTTGATTATTTCAAATCTGATTAATTTATTTCCTACATAAAAAATATAAACTTGATCAATGTTGATTATTATTTTTAATCTGATTAACGGCTTTCCTACATAAGAAAATATAAACATGGCTTACTTACTTCAGTAACTTACTCCCCATGACACCTTTATCAATGCTCAACCAGTTCAAAACTCCAACAATGATTTCTCCAAGTTTTTCGTATGCACAGTCCTTGACTGTCTGAAGATGAAACAGAAGCAGTTCTACAAACAACAAACCATTAATATTATTTGTCACTACACTTCCAAGCACACAAATAGGCATGCTTTAAACTCTGACATACACGCTACCAACTTCACCCCTAGACATCTGCAATCATATTTTCAACGGCATCACCATCATTTCCATTTTAGCTCATTATAGAGCACGGGGAAACCAGAAGGAAGCCTTCAATCAAAGCAATTATGTGCTCTAGCAGTCCTGGTTTCTGTAACAATTTGTCTGACACCATGAGACTGCCAGCTCTGTGCACAGCCTCATATTAGTTGTCTCACTCAACATACCTGAGGGAATAATAGTTACGTTCTTTTCTAGTGTCCTCAGACCTGAGGGAACGATAGTTACGTTCTTTTCTAGTGTCCTCAGACCTGAGGGAACGATAGTTCGTTCTTTTCTAGTGTCCTCAGGCCTGAGGGAACGATAGTTACGTTCTTTTCTAGTGTCCTCAGACCTGAGGGAACGATAGTTACGTTCTTTTCTAGTGTCCTCAGACCTGAGGGAACGATAGTTACGTTCTTTTCTAGTGTCCTCAGACCTGAGGGAACGATAGTTACGTTCTTTTCTAGTGTCCTCAGACCTGAGGGAATGATAGTTACGTTCTTTTCTAGTGTCCTCAGACCTGAGGGAACGATAGTTACATTCTTTTCTAGTGTCCTCAGACCTGAGGGAACGATAGTTACGTTCTTTTCTAGTGTCCTCAGACCTGAGTGAACGAGTTATGTTCTTTTCTAGTGTCCTCAGACCTGAGGGAATGATAGTTACGTTCTTTTCTAGTGTCCTCAGACCTGAGGGAACAATAGTTACGTTCTTTTCTAGTGTCCTCAGACCTGAGGGAATGATAGTTACGTTCTTTTCTAGTGTCCTCAGACCTGAGGGAACGATAGTTACGTTCTTTTCTAGTGTCCTCAGAGACCATTGGGAACTACAGTGTCATATTTTACTTGAAATATTTTAGTAATTTCATTTTGTTTTGTTGCCCATCTGCATAATTTTTGTATGACCTGTTCCCTGACAAAGACTGTTATGGTCATCATGTAGCCTGCTAATGGCCAAAACCTACCGCACACCACAAGAGTGAGCAAATCAACAAACACAAATCTTTATTTCACTAGGGTCAAGAATAGGTATTACTGCCTTATTAAATTTCTGCCCTGCAGAAAGACTGCAGATTCTTGGTCTTCCTTCTCCATTCTTGAAAGACTGCAAGAACACTTGAACACAGTCATTACAACATGTGAGGGATGCAATATGAAGATCGGCATCTAGAACTGAAGGAATGAAGGTTAGCAAAAATCTAAGCCCACTTGGTATCCATGTCAACAATACAAACGTTCTAAGAAACATGATGATAGGGACAGAAGGTACTGGACAGTCTGACATTGTGATACGGAAAGAAAGTCAACAACAGAATTTATGAATATCACTTGAGAGAGGAGGTCGTGGAGAAACATCATCACCTATGCTGGGTGGCATGGTGCTTGATGATTAAGAAGAAAAATTTAGCGTTAAACATATGACTGACTCATACAATTTAATTAAGTGGTAACTACCATATATACTCAAATATAAGCTGAAAAATGTATTCCTATTTTCGACCTTAAAAAAACATACCTCCGATTTACAGTCGAGTCAAGGGAAAAAAAAAAAGATTCATGAAACGGGTCAGTGTTACCCCCCGCCCTTCCCGCCACATACTTGTATCCTTCAGATATAAACTTGCTGCTCCATGAAATGTTTTTAAAAAAATATCTAAGTAATACATTAAAAAATTTGCGGTAATTATTAAAATAAAAACATACACTCGATACAGATACAAACTATATAAATAAAATATGTCCTACATGCTCTGGTGCTTCTTGTCATTCCTACATTGGCATGCACAGCTGTTGTAAACACACAAAAATGTTGTCCCAAAGGTGCTATTACAATGAGTTTGAAAAGAAAGCATACTTATTACGAGGCTGGCTTTAAGTTGAAAGTGATAGAATGTCAGAAAGTCATGACAATTCCACTGCAATGCATGAATTCAGAATCTGCAAAAAATGTGTTCGAGACTGGCAAAAAATAAAAGAACTGTTGCAAGAAATGCTGAAAGCAAAATGAGCCAGGAAGGAGATCACTGTGTCGTTTCTGGTTCTTGAAGACCTATGTGAACGAGTTTTAACTCAGCTGCAAAGTGGTTGCATCATTGCTCAAGGATCATTCACACTTCTTTTACTTTGACTTAAAATCAGTCATTCATTTTGGAAGCTTTTTAAGTCATAAAGTCTAGGGGTTGACTTATAGTAGGATCAACCTATACTAGAGTAAATGTGGTAATTCATATAGTGAGAAGAATCTAGCGACAAACATATGACTCATTCATACAATTTAATGTTAGTAGTAACTAATTCATATGCCTCAATGATGAGCACATTTTTAATTCACACATTTTAATTTTAGCAGGAACCACATGAGTAGTTCATGTAACTGAAAGTTAGAGGTGACAATATGACTGATCATCTTAATGTTAGAGGTGACAATATGACTGATCATCTTAATGTTAGAGGTGACAATATGACTAACTATCTTAATGTTAGTGGTGACAATATGACTAATCATCTTAATGTTAGTGGTGACAGTATGACTAATCATCTTAATGTTACTGGTGACCATATGACTAATCATTGTAATGTTAGTGGTGACCATATGACTTATCATCTTAAAGTTAGTGGTGAGCATATGATTAATCATCTTAATGTTACTGGTGACCATATGACTAATCATTGTAATGTTAGTGGTGACCATATGATTAATCATCTTAATGTTAGTGGTGACCATATGACTAATGATTATAATGTTAGAGGTGACCATATGATTAATGATCTTAATGTTAGTGGTGACCATATGACTAATCATCTTAATGTTACTGGTGACCATATGACTAATCATCTTAATGTTACTGGTGACCATATGACTTATCATCGTAATGTTAGTGGTGACCATAGGACTAATGTTAGAGGTAACCATATGACTAATGATCTTAATGTTAGTGGTGACAATATGACTAATCATCTTAATGTTAGTGGTGACCATAGGACTAATGTTAGAGGTAACCATACGACTAATGATCTTAATGTTAGTGGTGACCATATGACTAAATCATCTTAATGTTAATGGTGACCCCATGTAGTTTCGATGGTCTCTGAGGAAACAAAGAACAGCTGACTTCCTCGGGTATGTCATATGGGGTAACAAATGAGGATTTACATGGGGCTAGCAATTGGTTAGCTGGCAACTGTTAAGAATAGAACTGGTGTAAGGGGAAGTAAACTGGAGTATGTTAGTAGTTGAAATAGATTTTGAGTTATAGCACTTAGTTGCTTGTTAGCTATCGAGTTATTTAGAGAGTATCTCGTGATAGTTTCGAGAGACAGATTACAGACAGCGTGAAAAGCGCTGATATATTTATTCTGTATTGTTTTGAGTTGGGTGAGAGAAGCTCGCTGCTAGCCCGCAATTGTTTGTGTTGTGTGAACGGTGGGCAAGTCTCGTGTCTGCTTTTGAGCGGGACGAGTGTGTTATCTAGGGAGAGTGTTCCGGGCGTTTTGACCGGGTAGGAAGACAGTGTTTTTGGGAAGTGTGAAATGCCTGTACAGTGCTGAATTTAAAATGTCGACGGATTTTTCGCTGTGGGTACAGCGTAGTATAAACCTGCAGTTTGAATTATTGTGGAAATATTTATAACTGCAGTGTGCAGTCTTTAAAGGCCATTATCTCCTGTGTGAGGAGTCTTGATTAATAAGAGTACTTTAGGCCATGAATCATGATAGCTCCTGTGAGAGGATTGTTATTGAGGATTCTTTATAGAGATGAGTTTAGTAAGAGTACTTTAGGCCATGAATCATGATAGCTCCTGTGAGAGGATTGTTATTGAGGATTCTTTATAGAGATGAGTTTAGTAAGAGTACTTTAGGCCATGAATCATGATAGCTCCTGTGAGAGGATTGTTATTGAGGATTCTTTATAGTGATGAATTTAATAAGAGTACTTTAGGGCATGAATCACGATAACTGCTGAGTGCAGGATTCTTTGTAGTGCTAAGTTTAATAAGAGTACGTTAGGCCATGAATCATGATAACTGCTGAGTGCAGGATTCTTTATAACGTTGAGTTTAATATGAGTACTCTAGGCCATGTATTATGATATC
Source organism: Oreohelix idahoensis (assembly GCA_024509875.1). Classification (NCBI taxonomy): domain Eukaryota; kingdom Metazoa; phylum Mollusca; class Gastropoda; order Stylommatophora; family Oreohelicidae; genus Oreohelix; species Oreohelix idahoensis. Next base: position 341,133 of record JAMPIV010016391.1, read on the forward strand.
ATTGTAGCTGCCGAGTGCGCAGTACTTATGTGGTAATTTATATCTTGTGTTGTGCTGTGAACGGTATTCTATGATTATTTCGTATCAATGTGTTGTGACGTGAATAAACCCATATGAAATGTTACCAGTCGTTTACAACCCTTCATGACTCGTGTGTATGCACCTGTGGCGTGAACGACTAAACCAACACACGCACTTAATATTACAAGTGTGACAGGGAACTTAACACGTATTTAGAAATAGCCCCGGAGTGGGCGTGGCCTATTTATATCGAGAACCTGTTCATCGCTTACCAGGAGACTTCTACAGTGTTTGCCTGTGTGGCGTATATGTATGTATCAAATGTAGACATTACCAGATCCACAACACAACAGCAGCGTTAGCAGATAATCAATAGACACCTTACCGTATCTACCAAACCAATACGTTATCAGTGAAGCCCCATGACGTTTCACAAGACTTACGGCCATGACCTCCCGGGGTTTTCACTTCAAAAGTTACGGGGGCGCAACACAACCTGTCATGTAAAACAATTGCTACAGAAACCCCCAGTTGTAGGTGGCAAGCAGGTGCTTGGTGAAGGATTCTTAAATAATTTTGCTTGCAATATCGACTTCATGCTCCTCAAGGAGTGAATGAGTTAGTGACGGTTCTCTAAAACCTACTACAGTGTTGGCTCCATGCTCCTCAAGGAGTGAATGATTTAGTGACGGTTCTCTAAAACCTACTACAGTGTTGGCTGCATGATCCTCAAGGAGTGAGTGAGTTAGTGACGGTTCTCTAAAACCTACTACAGTGTTGACTCCATGATCCTCAAGGAGTGAGTGAGTTAGTGACGGTTCTCTAAAACCTACTACAGTGTTGACTCCATGATCCTCAAGGAGTGAGTGAGTTAGCGACGGTTCTCTAAAACCTACTACAGTGTTGACTCCATGTGCCATCATTAGGAGCTTTACTGAGATAGGAGGAAGAGGAGGATGGGGCTGGCAATCTCCACATATAAAACACAAACAGAAATCATCAATGTAAGAGAACATGACTGCTGCGGTGAAGGCTTCCAACAATGGGACCAGCTACAGTTGTAGCTCCATGCTCCAGAGGCAGCAGAAAAGGGAAATGAATGAAATGTTAGCAGTAACTTTATGACTAGTTCAGATACATTTCACATAACATAAGAGATGAATAAATTACTTTTTCAGTCAGTTCAGAGACCACAATGGTGAAACACTCAGTTGCATCAGCAAAAGTTCTGGACGAGCCGGATGAGCTGCTCCCAGATCCAACATCCTCATGTAACTTTGCTGCAAATGACGGCAGGACGTGGGTGAGTATGAGAGGCAATGCAGACTCTAGTGCCTCATGAACATTCACGTGGAGAGGGTCCAGTACTGTATGAATGTCAACTGTGTTTAGTTTGGTGATGAGTAATTCCGAGACAATCAAGTTTCTGTGAGACCTATTTGTCAGGAAAGAGGGAAAAAAAAATCAATTTTTGGTGACATCTGTACAGAAATAGTCTTTTTAATAGTTTAAGATCTAACAAAACAATGTCTCACTCACATACCATCATTAGCATAGTATAATATACAATAAAGAAAATAGTAATATAGTGATAATATAGAGTAGTATAATAGTGGTGTGGTGTGATGTAGTGTAGTGTACCCTTGTAGTGTAGTATAGCCTTGTAGTGTAATACAGTGTAGTACACTCTAGTATTATAGTCTAGTATAATGTAGTGTCCCAACGGGCTGATCACCCGTTTGCCAGTCACTTTGATTACGGAAACAACAACAAACGGATTGATTTGTCGTTGCCCTAAAGACGCCATTAGGCGTGATGGGAACAACGGCAAAGAAAATCTATTCGCTGTTGCCCTTAAGACGCCACTAGGCGTAATGGCCACTGACTGCTTTGCCGGTCGTTGGCTAAGGATGGAAGAAGAAGAAGAAGATAATGTAGTGTAGTATAGCCTTGTAATGTAATACAGTGTAGTACACTCTAGTATTATAGTCTAGTATAATGTAGTGTAGTCTAGTAGTGTAGTGTAGTATAGTAACAGGAGTGTAGCATAGTCTAGCAGTGTATTGTAATGCAAAGAACTGTAGTTAATTAGTTTAGCAGCATAGTGCACAGCAGGGCGCTCTGGTAGTGTAGTGTAGTATTGTATTGTCTGGTAGCATAGTACAGTGCAGTGTGGTGTAGTGTAGTCTATTAGTGTGGTGTGGTTGTGTGAAGTCTAGTAGTGTAGTGTGGTGTGGTGTAGTCTAGTAGTCTAAACTAGTGCAATATGATATTTTGTAGTATAGTCTAGTAGTGTAGTATATTATAGTGTAGCATTGTGAAGTGTAGTCTGTTGTATAGTGTAGTAGTATAGTGTAGCCTAATAGTTATTGTAGTCTAGTAATGTAGTATTGTGTATAATTGGATGAACAGAGTGGTCTTCATCACCCGTGATGGACGAACAACCATTGTGTAGCCTAGTAATGTAGTGCAGTCTGGTGTAGTAATGTAGTGTAGTGAAGTGTCATTTGGTGTTATTTTCACAATCTAGTAAGACTAAAAGTTCCAAAAAAAAACATCTTCCAGTAAGAACTGCATGACACGTGATAACAAAAAAACTCAAGCTCTAGAAAGATCTGCATGAATTAATTTTCAAGTTAATAAACAAAATGACTGATCTTAATATTCAAATGAAGTCTATATGGTACATCATAATCATGTTCTTAAAAAATATATATGGTACATTACAATCAAGTTCTAAAGAAATCTATTTGGCACATCACAATCAAGTTCCAAATAAATTTATATGGTACATCATAAACAATCAAGTTATAATTGCAACTATATGGTACATCATAAACAATCAGGTTTCAATGATAACTACATGGTACATCACAAACAATCAAGTTATAATGGTAACTATACGGTACATAACAAACATTCAAGTTATAATGGTAACTAAATGGTACATCACAAACAATCAGATTATATTGGTAACTATAGAGTACATCACAAACAATCAAGTTACAATGAAATCTATACAGTACATGACAAACAATCAGGTTATAATGGTAACTATAAAATACACAGACAGAAATTTGACCAAATCTTTTCTTTATTAATGCTATGAGAAGCTCACTTCTGTCTCCACTTCCCACATGTGAGTGCACATATGTGCGTGTGTTTGTGTAAGAGAGAGACACATGGGCAGACAGAGTGACACAATGACAGGGAGACACCACACCACTAGAAAACCAACCTGACAAACTGCTCCAGATTTGCATACCCCAGAAGCTTGTAAGGAAACTGTGAAACTGGAGCGTTGACCATGTTCTTATGCAACCAGTTGTGGACTAGATAAGGAAGGTGGCACGTCAAGTAACTTTTAATATCCTCAAAATTCAGCTCTTGACAAACAATGTTCAGCATCTGAGTAATAACAGAAACAAGCCATAATTAACTAGATGTCTTATGCATGAAGGCATATCTGGAATCATCTTTATATGACCACCAGCTATGCACAATGCTAAAGTATACAGATGTGAAAGTGAACCTATGTCTGTGAGGCTAATTACACCCTCATTGACTTTTGAATCATCCACACACGTCCAGGGATTCCCCCTGTGGTAAAAACATGTTGAGAACCCAGCATTGCACACTAAGCTTGCAGAAGTCACTTGAGCCTCAGACACGATTCTTTGGCATTGACCTGGTTGACTGCATGCAGGAGGATCTCACTATGGACCCTGAGATAGGCAGGAGGAGCTGAGAAGTGACTCTGTGCAGCACGTGACAATTCCTTGGGAGAGCCCAGAACCAGAGTACAGTATTTTAGCTCTGCATAGTTGGAGAGCCCCCTTGGATGGCGTTGAATGCACAGTATGCCACTCGCTTCTTACTCCTAGCTTGGGACCAGATTTGATGATCCTTTAAATGCTCAGCATCCCTAGTTAAACAATAGCAACAACCCAGGAGATTCCAGAGCAAGGACTGCCTTGTAATATTATCAGCAGCTTTCCTCAGTATGTCACCTATCCATCTTCAGTGTCTTCTTCTCATCACTAGTAGACCTGTCCATTGCTGTTGAAGTTTTTTGTGGTTTAAAGTTTCTACAGGATGGAATAGACCAACGCATACCCATCCACCTTTTATAACATGCATGGGAGGTTATACTGTTACTATTTGCTTCATTTTGGGGCCTTACATGGGTTATTGTTATTGTTATACAGAATCGACATCATTGCACTCCGGGCAAACCCATAGGTGCTCAGTCTCCCTCAGTATATGTCAATGAGTGTGAATGCTAACTGTTCCTGTAGCTCGCTGGTTGTAAACACGATGGATGCATCCTCTCATACGTCCATCTCTACTAGCCTTACTTTTGATGCCAAATTCCAACAGTCTTAACCTTGATGATTCATCTATTGCAGTGTCATTCTCTAACAGGCGATCATTAATTGCTCTCGGTATATCTCCCTTATCAATATCTAGTGTCCCCACTATGGGTGCTCTTGGTGCTAATCTGTCAGCTCTTTCATTACCACATACCCTAGCATGACCAGGACAGTATATCCACACCAGCTCTTGTGGACTGGAAGCTTCTATAAATGTTTTCCATTCATGCCGCAACCAACCACTTTGAACCTTCTGAAGCATGGACTGAGAGTCTGACACAATGATAGCCTTTGTTAATGAAGTTTCAGTTATCCACCTTAAGGCTGCAGTAACAGCCTCGACCTCCATTCTCATGCTGGAAGTTGTTATCTTGTAAGCCCTGCTATGTTCGGCGATGATTCTGCCCTGCACCCGAGCAGAGAAACCCCAACCGGATTTCTCACCACGGATCACAGACCCATCTGTATACACAACGGCATCATCATCCCAGGAATGATCATGTATCAGTTGATTAATTTCCAATTCTGCTTTTCCATTCCCTCAATTTCTACACTCTCTGCCAAGGCTGATGATTACATGCTGGTAGTTAATCCAGCTCTCATCTGACATACTCCACTCTTTGCCCTTGAATATATTGTCGACTGTGGCTACCTGTCTGATCATTGTCTGCCTGTGCCATCCATAACATTCCTCTCTTTATTCTTGCTCCTTTTCATGTTAGCTATGTTACCATGCAGAGGGTGCAGTTTGTCTGTGGATACTCACATATAGGCTTTAGCTTGGGCCATCGCATATCTGGATTTAATCAACAGCACTCCAAGCATATATCTCATTGTCACAATGGGGGTATCTCGCGTACAGCCCAAGATTATGCGTAACCCTTCATTCTGAATGTGTTCTAGTCGTTCACATTGTGTTACTGACAGCATGAGTATTCCGAGCCCATACTCAATGACCGATATGACTAGCTGTTGATAAAGAAGAAATAGTAATCTCTGCTCCAGACGCACCACGGCCATTATTTTTAGGGCTGCTAGACCTCTCCTGCATTTCTGTGTGATTTGCTCAACATGGTACTCATACGAGAGCCCGCGATCAAATGTAACTCCGAGGTATTTCAGCTTTTCTTGCCTTTCAATCCTCAGTCCATTGAGAGTAATATCTGGGAGGTCTGCTTTCACAATGGAGTTGTTCAAGGAGCACCACATCACGCAGGCCTTGTTGGGATTGACTTTGGAGCCAGTTTCCGTGCACCATTTAGACACCTCCTGTAGTGTCCCATGTATGCTATTAACCATTTCTTGTCAGTCAGAGCCAGTTCTGTAAATGAGTATATCATCAGCAAATGTAAGTGTTTGTCCCAACCAGTTGGTTGACTGGTGGCTACTTTTGCTGTATAGATATTAATCACCACCGGTGATAGTGGAGAACCCTGGGGTAGTCCTGGGCAAATGAGCATTGGATCTGATGTCCATGTTCCCAAGCGAAATGCCACTGACCTCTCAGTTAAGGCAGCTGCTATCCATCTTGTAAGCCAAGGGTTAACACCGCAAGCCATTACAGTTTATTAATGTTGCAAAGTTCACACTGTTATAAGCATCCTCTAGGTCAATTGCTACCGCAACCGTTTCTCGTTTATCCTGGAACCCCTCATATACATCATAAGCAAAAGTTCCGGCGTTACCCCATGTTACTTTCATGGGCCTATAGCTGCCGAGAGTAACAGGTAGGATCTGTGCATTTTCGAGGTGATTCATTATTTTTCGTGCTACTATTTTTCTAGTAGTTTACCATACCATAGACATTCTGCACTGTAATAATTCTGTAGCTGCTGAGAAGCATAGGGTCTTTACAGGGTTTAGGAAGTGGTCGCAGGTAACTATGCAACCAGTCTTCTGGCACCAGAGCATTCTGTAAGATGTTGTTGAAATCACTCACCACACTCTTAATGCCTGAGTCATCAAGCTTTTTTATGTGGTGATACTGTACACCATCATGGCCCGGGGCAGTGTTCCTACTGGATTCTAAAGTGCACATAACGTCTTCTTCGGTTATGAGGTCGAAATATGTCGCCTCTTCTGTCGCTTCCCAGAATACGGTCTTTGATTTCTTGGCAGGCAGCTTTATCACCTTTATCTGTCTGAGTAATATAACGCTCGAGTAATGCATGTCCCTTTTCAGCATTGGTCTTCAGGCATATTCCTGTCGAGCTGAGAATATTAGGAACTGATTGGCCTGTACTTTTCCTACTCATTCTGCGATGCAAGGCCCAGAATTTCTGTAGTGTTTTGTCAGTGCCCACCTGTGTCACAAAGGCCTCCCACACTGTGTCTTTGGCTTCTCTTGCCAAGACCTTGAAGTTGTTGATTGCTCTTTGTTTTTTTCTCCTTAAAATCTTCCACCTCTTCATAATTCATCATCCTTCTCTTTCGTGCTATTCGCCATAACTCTGTCGCTCTTTCCTTTTCCAACCATGCTGTCTCCACTGTCTCATTCCACCAGGGCGGTTGTGTAAAAGGTGTACAAGATGTCTTTTGTTTCGCACTTTGACGCAATATGTATACAGGGCTACTACTGTTCAGTGGGTCATTATACAAGGTAATAATGGACATTCTGTTTCGGTTTCCTGTGTCTGGTGGTCTTCCCCTTTGCAATGAGGACTACACAGGGTAGGTGATCTCTTTCTTGAGCTTGCAATACATCCCAGCATGCAAAGGTGGCGGCAGCACTAGACATCAATGCCAGATCTATGACACCATCAGTATCCCCTGGTCTAGATGCCAGTCTTGTTGGGTGTCCATCATTTAAAATGGATAGGTTCGAGCTTAGCAAAGCCTGACTCAAGGCAACACCCTGTCTATTTTCCGTGGAGTTCCCCCACTCCATAGATCTAGCATTAAAATCGCCGGCAATTAGGCACATCTTGTTAGGCTCCTCCGACAATTTAGTCAGGAACTCCCAGCTACCTTCTTCCGACAGGCGATCCACATGGACATATAAATTGAATACTTGCCATTCTTGACCGTTTATATGCAGTATAAACCCCTGTAATTCTGCATCCTCAGTAGAATGGAAACTTGTATCTATCCATGCATGAGGAAGTTCATCTATGACATATATCGCTTGACCTCGTCTGCCAGGCCCACACAGATTTGTATAACATCTGTAACCCGGGCAATTGACAACATTATTCACTTTTAAATTGGTTTCCTAGATCATCAAAATCATAGATAATAGTTTGAATAATGGCAGCTCATTGGTAGGCACTTCGACAGTTCCAGTACCCTATACGAACGTATTTCATAGAGAGTCGGCCCGCTTTCTTCCTTGTTCTTCTCTTACCAGCTCTTCTTTTTCTCTCTCTCCTCTTCTCCCCCCTACCTGTTCTTCTGCATTCACGTTTCTTCATTACATTTGCCGAAGGCCTCGGCGACAGAGCACGATCCCCATTGCTCCCGCGATAATTCTGGTGTATTGCATAATTCATCACATGTTTTCAAGATCAGGTGGTAATAACCGGTCACCCTGGTAGAGCCACCATGCCAGGGAAGAGGCAAGGGACATTCCTTAGGAAGTCCATCTGCCTGGCACCGCCCCGCTCACATTCCAGACAGCCAATCTTTAAGACTAATTTTCCATTAGCCATTCAGCCTCTCGGCACATGGGTGAAATGAATGAACCAGAGCTGGGGAACTGCACGAAGGATGCTTGCCAGCCAAGCAAAGTGGAAGCAGTTTGTTGCTGCCCTACAAGACACCACCAGGCGTGATTGTGGCAAATGTCTTTTGCACACAACATGTGAGTTTCATAATTGAAGTAAATGTAGTGCTCACAAGTGTTGGCACATTTTGTGGTCGCTAAGCGTAAGTCGCAGATGACGTGCCTTTGTTTGGCCTAGCGACATTGGTTTATTCCGCTGTGTATATTGGAAGTGTACGCTGCATGTCTTGCAGTTATGCAAGGCGTTCCCATTGGAACTTATAGTTGAATATATGATATAAGAATTGTGTCCTTATGGACGATAAAGTGTGAGATAGTGGATCAATATTATCAAACGATATAGGAATCGTGCAATGCGTAAAGATGCTAATGTTCATGTGGAATCATATCAAACTTGTGTATATGGATCGATGAATTTGGATATTTTGATGTCGTTGGCACAGTTGGTCAGTGATGCGTCTGAGAATGTTTTGAGACAGCTTCAGCGGGACTTGGGACCTATATTATTATTCATACCCTACACTACAGAGTTTCGTCAAGTGATGGCCCCTGACTGCTTTGACATTTGGCAGCTAAGGATCGAAGAAGATGGGTGAAAGGCAATATGAAGGAAAGAAAACATGAGCAACTGTCACAGCACTTTTTCGCCGTAATTTCATTTTGGCCACCTTGTGGGTTTGGCAACCCTGAGCCAGGTGACCGGACGGGAAGTGGATACAAATTCAGGCGCAAAAAGGCAGTTGAGTTCTGACCAGCGTCCAGTGTAGGTCGCCTTTAGGTTCCCTGTCAGCATTCGTGCTGTGAAGTGTATGCCAATATTGAATTGTAATTGTACTTGCCATTTATTCATGCGGTGTGGATTATAGTGAATAATTCTAGACTGCTGGTGTATTATCTAGTGGCATATCTTTAGGCCGCTGATGATGAGTTATTCGTGTTTAAGTATTGCTTTATCATGATTCAGTGTTTTCGCCGGTGAGCGAGAGCCATGGCAGTGTTCATTCTATTGAGCGTACTAGAAGGTATGATGTTGATAGATTGAGCAATTAATAAGGCAAGTTGCATTGGCATTTATATTTATATATTTCATATGTATTGCTAGCCGTGTGTGGCTTCATTGTGTGCAATTATTCATTAAAAGGGAATCTCCTGTATAGAGGTGTTACTCTTACTTATTGTCAGCCATTTTATGTTGTGGTCGTCTCCTAGTGGAGCGAGCCAAGTATAGCGGTATTAGTATTGTTAAAATCCGCAGCATAAGTGGGTCTTGACAGCAAGTGACTAAAAAGTCAGCTTTTTGGAGGTGTATGGGCAAAATCTGTGACAGAAAGGAGTTTAGTATCTGAGGTTTATTAGTATAGTAAGACATCTAGTTGTTGTTGCTGTTGTTTAACTAGAGCTGCTGAGCTTCTCGCTCTTTTGCAGCCAATACCAAGTTGAAGAATCCTTTGGTATTACTACACTGTAGATATAGGCTTTTCCTGTGGCTTTTCTGCCATTCCGAAATGTGTTGAGCTAAAGTCATGAGCTCCAGTTTCTCCAGCGTGGCTTGCATTTAATGGATCATCACATCTGGTCCCAAGGTAGGAGGAAGATGCATGTGGCACATTGTACATTCCCCGCCATCCAAGGGGGCTCTCCACAAGTGCAGAGCTAAAATACTGTGCTTTGGTTCTGGCCTCTCCCAAGGAATCATCACGTCCTACACAAAACCACTTCTCAGCTTCCCCTGCCTATCATGGGGTCCTTAGTGAGATCCTATTGCATGCAGGCAACCAGGTAAAAGCCAGTTATGTCTGGAGCTCAAGTGACTGCTCCAAGCTTAGTGTGAAATGCTGGGTTTTCAATGTTTTCCCCATAGGGGGAATCCCTGGAAATGTGTGGATGATTCCAAGAGTCAATGTGGGTGTAATTAGCCTCACAGACAGAGGTTGACATCCAAATCTACAAGCGTTTTACATAGCTGGTAGTCATATAAGGATGACTCCAGATATACCACCATGCATATGGCACAAGGTCTTAGCATGCTTCTGCTGAGGATCTGTGCTCCGCAGGAAGCTGAAAGGTACTGATAACGATTCACTTCTTACCTTCCTGACAGGGCCCAGAGGAATGTTTTTCTCAGCCACCATCTGACACAATCCAAGAAGGCACTGCTTCTCGCACACTGGACTAATCACAATGATAGTCAGCAAAGACTGGAGACAGGTGGCCTGGCGATTATGCAGTTCATCCTGCCATCGTTGCTCATTTAGGTTTTCTTGCTGAAAATTTTTGAAGAAAGTTTTAAAAACAAATTGAACTAACAAATGATGAAAAACAAGTACAGTGTAATTGTGATTGACACAATCTCAGTTTAGCTGGGAAAAAATACAAAAGCAATCACTACTACTTTTTTTTTTTTTTTTATGTGAAGTCAGTCCTATTGTATGGCTCTGAGACATGGAGAACAACGAAAACAACAACCAAAAAGCTACAGACTTTTATAAACGGGTGCTTGCGTAGAATAGAAGGACTGAAATGGTATGGCAAAGTCACAAATGTGGAATTGATGACAAGAACCAGACAAGTGCCAGTGGAACAAGAGTTGAGAAGAAGATGCTGGCGATGGATAGGACACACATTGAGGAAACCTGTTGATAGCATTACAAGGCAGTCCTTGTTCTGGAATCCACAGGGAAAGAAAGGCAGAGGTAGACCAAAAAACACATGGAGAAGAGAACTGGAAACAGAGGTGAAAATGATGAGGAAAACATGGAAAGAACTTGAGCGGATGGAACAGGACAGGAAGACTTGGCATGTGTTTGTTGAAGGCCTATGCTCCTTGGTGAGCTAAAGGGTATTGATTGAATCACTACTAATGCTAAAATTCATTATTTCATTGTTATTATTTCATGTTTCTTATGATTTACGTTAACTGTCCTAAGCTTTTTATGAAACTTTTATTAATTTTATTTTAATTTGTGTAGCAGAAGCATCCCCCTACTTGTAACGTACTGAATTTCTACAGACAAAATATCTCAAGTTACGTAAATCTTAAATTACGCACGCACCTCCAGAACATAATTCTCACATAAATCGCGATCACACTGTAATTTAAGATAGTCCTTCAATCCTCATATTCTATAATACTTTGTCCAAGATAGTCCTTCAGTCCCCATATTCTATAATACTTTGTCCAAGATAGTCCTTCAGTCCATATTCTATAATACTTTGTCCAAGATAGTCCTTCGGTCCCCATATTCTATAATACTTTGTCCAAGATAGTCCTTCAGTCCATATTCTATAATACTTTGTCCAAGATAGTCCTTCAGTCCCCATATTCTATAATACTTTGTCCAAGATAGTCCTTCAGTCCATATTCTATAATACTTTGTCCAAGATAGTCCTTCAGTCCCCATATTCTATAATACTTTGTCCAAGATAGTCCTTCAGTCCATATTCTATAATACTTTGTCCAAGATAGTCCTTCGGTCCCCATATTCTATAATACTTTGTCCAAGATAGTCCTTCGGTCCCCATATTCTATAATACTTTGTCCATACATTTGTACAGTGCCATGCTCAGCTTCTTTCTCTTATTTTCCTTATTTGCTTCTCCTAGAACAAGGAGTTACCACGGCAGCTGGTCCTCTTGTAGACAGCCAGCATCAAGGCATTCATGTTGTGCTCCAGCAGTTGTGGTTTCTGTATCAATTTGTTTTACATTCTGAGACTGCCATCCCCATGCACAAACTCATATTAGTCGCCTTTTTATGACATGCCTGAGCCGCGGTAGCATAGTGGTTAGTGCACTGGCTTCCTAACTCGGTGGTCCATGGTTCGATCGATCCCCAGTTGAGGTGGGATTTTTGAGACTGCAAATGGCTCCAGGGCCAACCCAGCCTCATGAATTGGGTACCACAGCAACTCTGGGAAGATTAAGGCGGCCGGTGTGATACTGACCAAATCACCCCTAGTGTGCCGATGGTCAAGAAAATATGGGCCTACTACCGTATTCTCAATATGCCTCAATGGGCGTGTCACGGGTTCCTGAGGCAGCAGTCGTCCTTTTCTTTCTTTGTCTTCTTGGAGACTAGGAACTATCTGGCGTTTGGAATCATTACCGACAATTATAGAAAATTATATTACAGGATAACTTAATGTGACACAGTTGTTGAACCAAAAAGTAGCCGCAAGCCTCTTCTGATGGGATTTATAGAAATACAACTCATCCCTGAATGAGAAATAATCTAATCTTAAAAAATCTCTCTCTCCCTGAATCACTGCTTGTCAGTGAGTTACTACAAGCCTGGGAACCTATGATTATCTCACCCAATCATAATGTTACTTTCTGTCACATGAACCATTAATCACACACTGAGACTTAACTTAGTTCACTACCTGCTCATGCCATAAGCATCTGTTCACTGGCATTCTGCTGACAAAATATCTACAACATCTGTCATCCACTATACACTCTCTTCAGAGCAAAGGTACTCAACACCCATAAAACATGGTGTGACAGGAGCTTTGAATAGGATAGAAGAACTGAAATGGTATAACAAGATCACTAATATGAAACTAACGACAAGAACAAATCAGGTGCCAGCAGAACATGCAATGAAAAGAAGACCCTGGCAATGGAAAGGACACACATTTAGGCAACCTGTTTGATAGCTGCAAGGCAGTATTTATTCTGAAACCCCCAGGGTAAGAGAGGCAGACGTAGGTCAAACATGACATGGAGAAGAGAACTGGAGACAGAAATGAAAGGTCTGAAGAAGTAGAAGACACACGTCAGGAGGACGCTGCAAGAATTAGCTGTAAGCATATGCTCCTTGGGGATTTGAAAGGTATTAAGTGATTGAATGTGCTTTGTAGTGAGCAAACTATACGAATGTCATAAATTTCACTTTGTTCTATAAAGCACTGATACATTACCTGGATATCTAAAAGTTCACTACAGAGCTCAAAAACACACTCAAATGCTCGCTTCTGCGAATTTTTGTCTTGCAGGATCTCACCCCCTCCTTGGTCTTGTCGAACAAATAGCCTGCAGAGAGAAAAAAATATGACTGAAAATGGGAAACTTATTACTTCTGTTGTTTTTCTGTTGTCTAGTTCTTTATTTCTTTATAAGGCCTCAGGTTTTTGTGGTGCCTAATTGGCAGGTAGGATAGTGTGATTCACTTCTGTAGCTAGGCAGTGTTGCTGTTTGGATGGTCCTGGGTTCGATTCTCTGGCGAGCCCATCACTTCTGTTGTTTTTCTGTTGTCTAGTTTTCTACTTCTTTATTTATCATGAGTGCCTGAAACATACTTTAATGTGTGTAATATTTATTTATTTACTGCTTACAGGCCTCAGGTTTCCCCTCTTTATCTGTTTAAATGTTTATACAATGCCTAACCTACTCTTTGTCCTGTACTGTTCTCAGTCGTCTATCATTTACTAGACACAGTATTAAGGTCTTTGTCTTGTGTAATCTGACCTTTACTGTATAATAAGGAGACCACATAAGTGACTGCGTCATTGTGACGGTATTGCCTCCCCCACTTTGCAGTAGTGGTCCAACATTGGCCAAAACTCAAGAGTATCTAGTATGGGCTTCAAAGGTGTCTACCTTCACACAAGATTACTCTTGGCAGAGATGTAAATAGAAGAAACAAAACGCTTCTATCTCCAGGTAGTGTTCACAAGATATTCAGAATAAGCGAGAACAATACTGCATTGGCTGAGTATGTTAACTCTGTAATTCTGCCGACACTTTTGTGAAGGATTTAAGCACTTATTAATTTCAGCTCGTTCAAGCCCCCACCCCTGATTTACGCAGTGGAATTCTTATTATTCTAGTATAGCTCTGTTTAGAGTGTGGGTAGTAAATTGACTGAGACAAACATGCAGTAACTTAAAAATGATTAAATCGAAGTTAAATTTGTATAATTACAAATAACAAAATTTAATAGTCACTTAAGTTTTAACAGTTGAGAAATAATTTGAATAGTTATGGATCAAGAAAAGTTATCATCACGGTCGTTATGGATTGTGAAATGTTCTGCTCCAAGATCACTAATATGAAACTAACGACAAGAACAAATCAGGTGCCAGCATAACCATAACCCATAAGGGTTGGTTCTTTTCACACTGCTCACGCTTGTCCCTGGTCAAGATTGTTGGGTGTAGCTCGTTTCCCAGAAATGTCAAGGAAAGTCTACCACGTGTGAGGAGTTAATGTGATTGCATTTACAACAGGCCCCAAGTCTTTAAATTTTGCATTTATTTACGTTTTTCAGGGAAAGATTACGGTGGGATTTTTTATCTTATTCGTTTTTTTCGTTTCTCTTTGTAGTATCAGGGTGTTTGGATTTTTTGTGTAGATTAAGAATTACGGTTTCTAGAAGAGATGGTAGTTTTAACTTTTAGACTGGCACCAGCGCGGTTTTTTTCATTTAGTAATTCGTTCATGTAGAGATTTGCTAGCGTAACAAAATGGCAGAGCATTTCTGGCCCTTTCTCAATGAGCGCGTGCAACGGAATTTTCCGCTTGACCGTAAGTTCTAAATTTAGATCATGACCGCGGTCGATTCCTGGCACGTTGGTTGGTTCAGTGATCAACCCGCGTAAGAACAAAGCCTAGCTATGACTCACGTGTAGCGTGGTCTCGGGTAATAAATAAGCGGGGTTCCCTGGCAGAAGTCGGAGATTTTTTGAACTTCTACGCCTTGGGAAAGAACTGCCACAGAGCCGACTTGCTCTTTCGAGAGAAATTCGTGCTGCAGATATTTTCCAGGCGTGGCAGCTAGGGCTACAGTAGTCCTTCAGCTGGCTAGAAGTTCGCCGGTCTTCTCAGGAGAAAAAGAGTCGGCAGAGCCAGGAAAGAAAGTGGAGTAGTGACAAGGGGTTCACTGGTGCAAACGTTTTGTACCCAAGAGAGAGCAAGGAGCTGGAAGCACAGACTTCTTCAGCAAGAACAAGAGGTTCTTAATAAAATTCGGAGCTATTCACGCTCAGATAAAGCACACACTGAACCTAGGCGCAGGGCCTAGAGGTGTCGTGATTGGTCGGTCATAATAACACCGACGGCCCAGACCCAAGAGAGGGGTAACAGGGCCTGTGATTTTTCCAGAATCGTCATTGGTAGTGCAGAAGAGTCCAAGTCGAGAAACCAGAATACCAATTCAAGTTAGCAGCTACAACGGCAGTCAGAGGAAAGAGGGCAAAAATACCTCTGAGCTGCAATAGATGGAGAGAAGGAGAGTAGTGGAGGAGTCGCTTTTCTGTAGGAACTAGGAGTGTCAGACAGACACTGAACATAACATTAGAACTCAGCAAGTCATCTGTAAGTTGTGTCGGAGGTGATAGAAGGGTTCTGGTCGTGGACTTTGTGATAGTCAGAGAATATTTAGCCTATAGTGGAGCAGCGGTGTAGGCACGTCTTTTGTGTAGAACCACGTCTGCAGACAGATGGACAGTAGGAGTTAGGGCGTGTTTACATGATATCAGGTTGATTAGGAGAAAGACGGATCTGGTGTTCGAGATCCTCCTTCACATGTTGTTGTATTACTTACCTTTCTTCCTTACAGGTTGAGGGGAGGGCGACTGTGGGGTTACCTTACCAAATCACTTGAAATCAATTGTTATGTTCTTTTCCAGGTGTGTGTCCATACATTGTATTTTTTTGTAGTATGTTATATGAATTTTTTTGTGTGGTGTAAAATAAAATCTATTGTAAATTTTCAGGCTGGATCAGTCACTTAATTCAACATACATGTTGTCTGTAAGTGGTGTCTGTGGTGTTAAGTAATTAAACCTTATCCCAGTTTTGGTAGTTAGAGGTAGTGAGGTTATCGCAAAACATTACGTCACCTAGTGGCAAGGGAGTCAATTTAGGTTCTCGACCCTTGACGCCAATAGCCTCATCTCCCACAGTCACTGTCATTTTTTTCTTCTGAAATCTATCTTCTTAGTCTTTCTTTCCACTAGGGTCTAGTCTATTTAGTTAGACAGCCTCTAGTCCTAAATCCACTTCGTGACACCACGTGGGTCCTTTGTCTTAAAGCTTAGGCCACTGTTCCCTTCTTGTTCCAGAGATAGTACTTTCTGCTGGTACCACCAATAACTATGGTAAAAGAATAGAACGAAACGCTCTTCTGAGTATGGCGGTTTCCACCCCATAGTTATGGGTTCCTATCTTCCCATACCACCATCCCATTAACTCAGACTTTACCCTCGATGAGAATTAAATTTAATCACTCGGGATAAAACTTTCTTTACATTTAATTAGAATAGCTTTCATTGTTACTTTATATTTAAATGAAAAGGTTAATAATACAGATAGAGTCTGTTTACATATACATCTCTACTGATTGAAAAGTGTTCACAATATAAATTGAATATGTTTTCATTTATATTTACACTGATTAAAAAGTTTGAAACTTCCTTTAACTTTAAAATGAATATTTTTATATGGACATTTACACTGGATTAAAGCTTGAAAACTTATATTAATTTTAAAGTGAATATGTTTATATGGACATTTACACTGCTTTGAAAATGCAAGTATTATTCTTATAAAATTGTCTAGTTTTCTAATTCTTCATTTTTCATGAGCGCCTGAAACATACCTTTATGTGTGTAATATTTTATTTATTGTTTCCAGGCCTCAGGTTTCCCCTCTTTAGCTGTTTAAAATGTTTATCCATTGGAGGGTGACTTTGAAATTGTTTTGGAGTATTAGTTTAGATTACAATTTAGGTGCAATGATTGTTCTTCTTTCCCTATATATATAAGTTTACTGCATTTCAATCACTTGCAAATACTGACAATCTGTGTAGAAATGTTTCATTCAATTATTACCTTTCATCTTCTCTCCAAGGAGCACAGGCCTTTTCATACTAAGTCCTCCTGTCTTGTACCATCCACTCTAGGTCTTTCCATATCTCCTTTATATCTTTTATTTCTGTCTCAAGTTCTCTTCTACATGTATTCCAGAACAAAGACTGCCATCATATACTACACATATACTGAACAGGTTTCCTCAACTGTTTAACTACTATTAATGCATGGAGCAGAGTTCATAGCAAATTTCTTCAAGCATTTTCCAGGCTTTTTCCAGGTTTTTCCAGGTCCAGCACGTGATTTTCAAGGATGGGAAACTCTAATATTTTCCTCATCTAATTTTCTCAGATATAATTATCACTTTGCTGACCAGCAATCCGGAGCATTACCGTCTCCCATTACCAAGGGTGTTTGCAGATTTCTTTAAAAAGAACATTTTTTTTTTTTTTAAATTCATAAAAGATTGAAAAACAGACATCTTTTCCCAGTTTTTAGCGAATTTGTTCAACGTCAGCGCAATAAAATGTTAGTGACATGGATGTCAATGAATAAAATAAGCTTGATTGACATATTGATTTAATGATTAACGTATATCAACATAAAAGGCTAATAAAATTGTGAATAAAATGCAAAAAAAACTATTTTTCGTGTTTGTCTTTTTTGAATGTATTCTGCGTCTGTGGCATGACAATGAGCGTTTGTAAATGTTTGAGTAGCTACGTACCTCTAGTTGGAGTCTGAGCTGCTTCCTTTATTAACTGGGATTGAAGTTGTAGCTGTAGGCCTCTGCAAGAGTCTTTGTCTGGATCATTGATAATCCTTGACTGTGTGGTATAACTTGAAGCAGAATATCAGGCATAGAGGTACATTGCAATCTGGGCAGTACATGCAAGTCTGGCTTCTGTTCCCTGCAGCCTTACACTTTACAGTCTGGTTTGTACCTTGTCCTTTCATATTTATCAATGAAGTGGTGCTCAGTAAGTCGTGTTGTTGTGACCTGTGGTTTTGAAGGTGTCACATTACGTCAAAGAATAGCAGGTTCAATAAGAGTCATACTGACATCCTGATCTTTGCTTTGATCTTTTTTTTGTAGAGTTGGCAGTGTTGTAGGTTATGTGCCCATTGACCAGGGCAGTTTCAACTAAGAAATGATATAAAAATAGGATATGTGTGGGTAGGGGTAGCTTGCACCTAGTTGGCTGAAGTAGTCGACACCTCCCATACTTTTTCTGTATTTTTCTGCAAGCAAAGGCTTCTGAATTGTTTTGCCCTAAAGAATTTGTCTTTCTGCCTTGTTTATATTATCACTGGAGTGAACAGTAGATATAAGGTTAAATCTTTTCATATCATGCCAGGTGACCTTATCTTCTGTCACACAAAACACAGGATGATTTGTCTTTTTCAATTTGAGTTGTATTTTCTTCAATGCTACAGGAAAATGCTTCCTATTTTCAGCTACTGTTCCAAATGCACCAATCTGAATTTCAGGTCTTGAAATAAAGCTGAAGGCTGAATAAAAACTACCACAGAAGAGAATATGTCCCTTGTTGCGTATGAAATTTGAATTAAAACTATGGTGACTTTTCACTGAAAAAAAGAGTCCAAATAATCTCAGCTCTGAGAGTTTCTTCCTTGGTCACAAATGATGTCACATCTGTAGGTCTCCTAATAGTGTTAGATGTTTTTGACGTGTCCGAGGGAATAGTGTTAGATAGTTTTGATGTTTCTGAGGGAAAAACTGCTCCTTAGGGTTGTGTTCTTTTCTGTTTAAAAAACAAAAAAAACTGGAACACACAAATAACTTATAAGTAGGCCTAAGCTATGTATATTTACCAAGTCAAAGTTCTAAATGCATGAATAATATAGTCAAACAATATTTAACTAGAACAAAAGTTAATATATAGTAATTGGGAGGGTGAAGGTATGATGATATCCTTTATAACACTTATGATAAGTGAAAATCTATTAAATATCTAACTGGAAACATCAGGCCTTTACACACACACACCCCCTCCCCATCTTTACTATTTTTGTTTGATTTTTTTATTTGGGGTTTGTTTTGTTTTATCGTTTCTGTTTGTTTCGATTAAAAAAAAATTTTTTTAAATTATTTTTAAAATTTTAAATAACATAGGTCTATGCACAAAATTGGTAATTTTCATTTATCCTAATTACAGTGATTTGACAGATGTGACGCCACTTTCATGTATCGGCAGTTATTCATGTTATCTGGAATTGAAAACATGTAGGCCTAGGCATATCCTAATTATAACCCTGCAGAGCAGAACGGGATATGTCTCTTCATCATAAATATAATGAAAAAGCATTCAAAATATATTTATTTCCCAAAAATGTGGTGAAATGAACAGTGGGACACGTCTGATAACAGAGTAGGCTATAGGATATGGAATCGCCATCAATTTCTATTCTTGACCATCTCAAATTGTGTCAAACATATTCTCGTAAGCAGTTGTAAACCAAGAAATTTCATTCAAACACTAATTTTGGCCATGGTTAAAAATAACTGTAAATAGGCCTACATTGTAAATTATGGCCGCAAGTACAGTAGGCCTATCTATAAACAGCACTTAGCCTATGTAAATATGTTTTATAAATGAATTTATTACTTACCTCAGTTGAAATGAACGATTTAATACAACATGAATGCGTAGAGACAAGTTCTCTGGATGATTATCCTGCCTAGTATGTTTTTTTTTTTTTAAGTTTTGGCGAGGCGCGTTCCGTTCAACCTAGTCGGTTATATTAGGGCGCATATCCAAATATAAAAGGCCCTTAGGTCTGAGGTTATAAATACATTTTTTCCCAGTCGTGGGTTTTTGCTCCGCAGTGAATATGTGTAGTTATGTGTCCTTTCGTAGCAGTTAGGGTTAGGTTTAGTATTAGGGTTTGGATTTGGGTTAGCGTTAACCCTAATCCTAACCTTAATACTAAATCTAACCCTAACTGTTACGATACAGACATAACTACACATATTCACTGCGGAGCAAAAACCCACGAGTAATAGGAAATTACCGCTTTCGAGTAACAACAGACACGCGTGCTAAAAATAAATCTGCTTCACATCGTTAACGCAATTCGCCGAAAACGCAAATCGCCGAAAACACGAACCGCCGAAAACGTCTGGAAATGGATTTTGTGCCCAAAGGGAAGTAAAAATTCTGCGGTAACTGAAGTTTAACGAAAAATACCATCAATAACCGAAAAATGGAAAACTTCCGATTTTTAATATTTTTTCAAGGTCCGATGCGGGAAATTCAAGGCTGTTAGCCATTTTTCCAGGCTTTTCAAGGCCTGGAATTTTTTTTTTCGTTTTCCAGGTTTTTCAAGGTTTTTCAAGGTCGCTACGAACCCTGATGGAGGCATATCTGGAGTCATCCTTATATGACCACCAGCTATGCACAATGCTACAATGTATGTACATGGAAGTGAACCTATGTCTGTGAGGCTAATTACATTCTCGTTGACTCTTGAAATCATCTAAACACTTCCAGAGATTCCCTCTGTGGTGAAACTTGTTGAGAACCTAGCATTGCACACTAAGCTTGGAGAAGTCACTTGAGCCCCAGCGTAATTCTTTGACTTGGTTGACCGCATGCAGAAGGATCTAATTGTGGACCTAGTGATAGGCAGGGGAAGCTGAGAAGTGGTTCTGTGTGGGACGTGACAATTCCTTGGGAAAGCCCAGAACCAGAGTACAGTATTTTAGCTCTGTATAGTATGAGAGCCCCTTTGGATGGCCGGGAATGCACAGTATGCCACACACTTCTTACTCCTAGCTTGGGCCCAGATGTAACGATTCTTTAAATGCAAGCTAAGCTGGAGAAAGTGAAGCTCATGATTTCAACTCCAGATTTCGGAATAGCAGAAAAGCCACAGGAAAAGCCTAGATCTACAGTGTAGATAATACCAAGGAGTCTTCAACTTGGTATTGGCTGCTAAAGAGCGAGAAGCTCAGCAGCCCTAATTAAACAACAACTACTACTATTAATATCTGCTTTCAGATGAGAACATATCTGAAATTCCCTTACAAAAAAAAAGACCTCTTCAGCCTAAGTTTTCTTGCAACAGTGAACATGCTAACTTTTCATCACATTCACATAAAACAAAGGTGATAGAGACACACCAGTTCTACTATTTTACCATTTGAGAGATTCTGCCACAAAGGTCATCACATTCACATAAAACAAAGGTGATAGAGACACACCAGTTCTACTATTTTACCATTTGAGAGATTCTGCCACAAAGGTCCTTAATATGATGCTCCCATCTGTCAACAGCTTAGGGAAATGTTGGACAGTGGTACACAAACTGGGTCCTTGTGCTGTGTCATCTGATGATGGAACTTGCAGATGTCCCCAGCTACAGTCAGGGTCATGCTAGGAACAAAAAAATCCCCATATTACTGTTTATACAAAGTGTCTGTGACCAACAATGACATATTCCTACCAGTTTTTGGGAAAAAAATAGAAAAGGTGTGCATTGGACCATGAAAATTAAACTGAACAGTTTCCGGCTACGCACTGGACACAACAAATTGAGGTATCATCTACACTATAAGTATGGAATTGGTACAACAGATCTCTGCACCTGTGGCACCAGCCCCATGACAGCCAAACATCTGCTGCAGTCCTGCCCAATATACATGGAGTAGCATATGGCAACAACCTACTTCTTTCCACAAAAAGCTGTTTGGAGATGTCAGGAACCTTGAGCTGACTACTACTATTATTAGAGTCATTAATGTTGAAGTCCGAGGGCGAACGAGGAAGAAGATATCAGGAACCTTGAGCTGACTAATACCTTTATTAGAGTTATTAATGTGGAAGTCTGAGGGCGAACGAGGAAGAACATGTCAGGAACCTTGAACTGACTACTACCTTAATTAGCCATTAATGTTGAAGTCTGAGGGCGAACGAGGAAGAACATGTCAGGAACCTTGAACTGACTACTACCTTAATTAGCCATTAATGTTGAAGTCTGAGGGCGAACGAGGAAGAACATGTCAGGAACCTTGAGATGACTACTACCTTTATTAGAGTCATTAATGTTGAAGTCTGAGGGCGAACGAGGAAGAACATGTCAGGAACCTTGAACTGACTACTACCTTAATTAGTCATTAATGTTGAAGTCTGAGGGCGAACGAGGAAGAACATGTCAGGAACCTTGAGCTGACTACTACCTTTATTAGAGTCATTAATGTTGAAGTCTGAGGGCGAACGAGGAAGAACATGTCAGGAACCTTGAGCTGACTACTACCTTTATTAGAGTCATTAATGTTGAAGTCTGAGGGCGAACGAGGAAGAACATGTCAGGAACCTTGAGCTGACTACTACCTTTATTAGAGTCATTAATGTAGAAGTCTGAGGGCGAACGAGATGTCAGGAACCTTGAGCTGACTACTACCTTTATTAGAGTCATTAATGTTGAAGTCTGAGGGCGAACGAGGAAGAACATGTCAGGAACCTTGAGCTGACTACTACCTTTATTAGAGTCATTAATGTTGAAGTCTGAGGGCGAACAAGGAAGAAGAAGAAAAAACAAGAAACTGAACACCAATTAAATGAACGTGAATGCCTTGCAATATTTTCATAGCGCATTTTTGGAAAAATACAGAAACAGTGCGCACTGCGCCGTGAAAGCTAAACTGAATGCCCATTAAAAGAGCATGCAGGCCTTTCAATTTTTTTTCATGGTGAATTGACCATAAGTCATGATAAGTCTGGCTATAAAGATCCACTAAAGTTGAAGTGGAATAGAAAGGAATAAAATGAAAAGACCACAGGAGAAATAGGACATGCAGCAGACAGAGCACACCAACATTTATTCCCATAATTTTTTGACAGATCACTTGCTCATAATAAAATAATTTAGAACTTTTTTTTTTTTTAATCACAGTTAAATGTGTTTACAAATCACATTTGTAAGAAATTCAAGGTTAAAATAGAAGTGTTTTCAAGCACAAACAATGTTACTTTTATGAGATGCTGAAGATAGAAAAAAAACTGTTAAATGTACCATATGCATCACCTTTTCAGATAATTCAAGATAATAAAATAACTATTTTGTTTTGTTTTTTGATGACTCATCATTGCACATGAACAACTCCATCAGTGCTTCGATCTCCTCCCTTAGATCACACAAGGAGGATCTCAGTACAGTGCACGAACTCCGTAGCACCGGCAAGAATCCCAATGTGTGTATATAAGAATCACACATTCTATACATAATTTTTGTGGTGGGTAGGTTTCTAATTTTTAAATATTTTGTCAATGCGGAGGCCTCATAGGCCTACTCTTTACGATATTCAACTGTCGTGGGATTTTTAACAAGCACAACTTTCATACGGGACCTCCTATTTTTTTCATCCTTATCCGAGAAGGCTAGGCTTCCGATCTCACTACCCAGGAGACCAAGGGGAGTATGACATAATTAGGACCACTGGTTCTGAAAAAAAATGTCCATAAATTATATTCCCTCTATTGGGAATCGAACCAGGTACGTTTAGAAATTAAGGTGGACACCATACCTCTTAGCTATTCCGACTCCTTAAATTAAATAATTAAATTAAATTGAATAGTTATTCAATGCATAAACATTTTTAATATGAGAAATTAAAGCTCAAAATAACCGTTAAATATAAAAACAGCACCACTTATTAGAGACAATAAAGGTAATAAAATAAAGATAATGCAATAACTACTACGACACAAAGAACATTATTTCCTATTAGCAGAAAACAAGGTAAAATTACTGTTAAATCCCTCACGTTCTGTGCCATCCATTCAAGTTCTTTCTAACTCTTTGCTATCCATTCTGCATGTCTGTCTCCAGCTCTCTTCTCAAAGTATTTTTTGGGTCTCCTTTTTCTTTTTCCTTGGGGATTCCAGAACAAGGACTGCCTTGTAATGCTATCAAATGGTCTCTTCAATGTGTGCTCTATCCAAGGCTAATGTCTTCTCCTCACTGCTTCTGCCACTTGCATTTGCCTGGCTCTGTCCATGACTTCCACACTGGTGATCTGGTCTTATCATTTTAATCTTTCTTCTTCTACTTCCTCGTCCGCCCTCAGACTTCTACATTAATGACTCTAACAAAGGTAGTAGTCAGCTCAAAGTTCCAGACATCTCCAAACAGTTTTTCATGGAGAGAAGTAGGTTGTTGCCATATGCTACTCTGTTCACTGTTGTATGTTAGGCAGGACTGGAGCAGATGTTCGATTGTCATGGGGCTGGTGCCACAGGGGCTGCAGAGATCTGTTGTACCAATCCTGTACTTGTGGTATAGATGGCACCTCAACCTGTTGTGTCCAGTGTATGCAGAAAATGATGACCTGGTCTCGCCTAGATAGCTGGTGATAAGTATCATTTTTTATATGGCCTGGTGTTACCAACAGATTACTGGTGACAATGTATATATATTTATGATAGTATTGATCTGTCGGAGGAAAGGTATTTGTTTTTAGAATCAGGATGCTTTCCTGGTCAAGGCGATATCACCCATGTTGAATTTATACTTTTATTATATGGGTTATCTTTCCTGAATATCGAACTCAGCGTAGGAATCTAGGTTTACAGCGATCTATTCTTTGTTTAGTTAGAAATAGATTGTTCTTGCTTCAGAATATCTATGGCCCGAATCTATGTGTATTTCTTGTCTACGTAGGACGAGTCTGTCTTATATCTTAATATCTTTGTATGTCTAAGTCGAACTATATCTTCGGTGTCGAACTCGGGGTCAAAGGTTGTTCGGCGGATGTGTCGCTAAGTGGAGGTGAGAAGGTTCCGCTGATGGGTGCTGAGTTGTTGTAGCGGCCTGTCGCCGAAAAGTGATCTCTATATTAGTGGGGAAAGAGGTAGTCTCTTTAGACATATCATGTATTATTCACCCCAGTGTTTATTCTTACTGCCAAGGAATGGCAGAATCATATTCTAGTGTATTTCTGATACCAAGGTAAAGACGCATTTCTTATGAACTTTTCCTGAGGCATTGTATTCGATGGGCAGTCGTACGGTTGTACGTTTAGATGAATATTAACCAGATGAAAATGACATTCATACCTAGCAGCACCATATTATGTGATGAAGTCAATAGTATCAATGGTAGAATCTACAAAGCAATGAGGACATTTAATGAATGATCAGCTTTGATTGCGCTTCATAGTTTGTATCCTGGGTGAGTGACAACTCACTGGGAGGGGAAGCCATTTTGGAATCCTATATTTTTCAATCATCGAGGAGAGAACAGGGATGCCCCTTACTATCACCTGATGAGTCCAGAGATCACTGCTACAGAAGAGAACCCACTACTAGTGGTTCAATATTGTTATCAAAAAAAATATGTGCTAAACTTTACCTAAAGGAATCTTCGCTAGATGAGGTTAGGTCTAGGAACCATCTTGAACCTTGTTTATGAACTGACGTGCTCTGTCAGTAAAGTCAGACGATATATATTGGAATTACTGAGTGCTTGTCTACTGACATTCCACTGGTACTGTTATGCAACATGAATGCCCATGTGATAGTGTATTTCATTGATCAACATTATTATGATTTATGCCAACCTGTCTGCTGTCACTGTACCCGTGCTGTCAAGTGTGATCGTTCCAATTAAACTGTATGAAACGTACACAGTAGTTGGCGTAAATGACTTCCAGCCATAAGTGAGTGAGATTGGTCTATTTGTCAACTCTAACGAACGTTTGCCATCATTCGCATGTACTGTATCCTCACTCCATGTCTACACACCACTGCGTAGGTCGAGTTGACCTTTTGTTTGTCTTTATTTTGACAACACCCATCAACACCCTCTGAACACGATTGCAACCAAACAAGCAACACCTGGGTGCTCTTTTTCCCATTTGGATTTGAATGTGGCTTTGACGGTTGTTTTAGCCATTTCATAAGTTGTCTCTATATCACTATGTTGTTGCGCTCCCTCCCCCTTCTGTAGCAAGTATGTCTACCTCTTTGTTGTCTATTCTATTTAATCCTACTCTATACAAGCACCCATGTATGAAAAGTAACATAATAACTATTAAATGCATAAAGACCATTACTTTTATGAGAAATTCACGCGTTAAAAGAAATAACTGTTACATATACGTATGTACAAACATCATCATCATCCTTTTCACTCCTCACAGAGCAAGGAGCCACAACTGCCGCTGGTCCTCTTACAAGAAGCCTGCACCAAGCATTAACATACACTTGCAGTTGTGGTTCCTTTAGCAACTATTGTTACATGATGAGGTTGCTAGCCTCATGCACAACCTCCTACCAGTCGCCTAGTACGACATACCTGAAGGAGGAGTAGTATTCTTTCCTTTGACCACCACACTCATAAGAAGGTCAAGGCAATAAATTAACAACTAAATATACAAACATAGGTTTTATTTTTAAAAAAACCAGTGTAAATTAACTGCTAAATATACATAGTTTTTATGAAAAAACCCAGTGTGAATTAACTGCTAAATATACAAAAACAGGTTTTTTATGATAAACCCAGTGTAAATTAACTGCGTCCAATCTTTTGGTCATTTTTTTATTATTCCATATCTTCTGGCAAATTGTTGTCACGATTTTTACTATATCTGGTCCTCCATATTTCAAGAGCTCCCAGTGACTTCCCTCCTTTCAGTGAACATTTAGCCTCTTCCACTTCTTCCCGTAATATTGCTGCATTTCCGAGTTCCCTGTTTTCACACTTAATGTTATTTAATATGCTATAGTCAGGGTCGAGTTTGCAGTTATATAATTCTCTACAACATTCTGTCCACCTTCTCATTACAGCTGTTTTTTCATTGACCAGAGCCCCATTGCTATCTTCTATGACAGTTACCCTGGGCTGTTGGGGTTTAGATAGTCTTCTTAATGTGTCGAAAGCTGCCTTGCTGTTACTTTTTATTAGCCCCATATCAACAGATTCACATTGGTCACCGAGCCATTTTTCTTTGGCCTGTTTCACTTTCTTTCTAATATTTTTATTCACTATACTGCGTTGCCATGCGGGACCCAAAGATGCAGCACTAGAGAATGCAGTTAGCGACCCATAGCTTGACTGCTTGCGTCAGGGTCAATGAACCAGAGCTGACCAAGACCCTACTCCACCTCCACGTGGTGGTCCTGGAAACAGGCTGCCTCACTGCTGTCTGGCTGAGAGAGTAGGGATCGAAGAGGGAAGGCAAACCCAGTCCCAAAAAATGCTGTGGTAATTCGGGTGTGTTGGCCGAAAGTCACAGATCCGCTGTAAACAGACACAACGCAACCAACGTCCTTTTCAGGACGAACGAGGAAGAAGAAGAAGAAGAAGTATTGCCATGCTGCTTCAGGAACCTCTTTCTTAAGCTTTTTCATTTCCCGCTGTGTATCACATAACTTCAGAATGTCATCTGTAACCCATGGTTTGTTTATTTTCTTTCTTTTACCAAGTATCTTCTTCTTCTTCTTCCTCGTTCGTCCTGAAAAGGACGGTGGTTGCGTTGTGTCTGTTTGCGCCTAAGCTGTGATATCTGCACCTTTCGGTCGACACATCCGACTTCTGCACGGCATTTTTTAAGGACCGGGTTTGCCTTCCCATTTCGATCCGTGCTAGCTCAGCCAGCCTGCACTGCTGCAGACTGTTTCCAGGACCACCACGTGGAGGTGGAGCGCGGTCTTGACCAGCTCTGGTTCGCTGGTCCTGACGCAGGCAGTCAAGCTATGAGTCACTGACTGCATTCACTATTGCTGCATCTTGAGGTCTTTTTACCAAGTATCACAGACATAGTTTTTTATGATAAACCCAGTGTTAAGGTCAAAAAAGGGAGGTGATCCTTTGTATACGGGTTGGACAGAGTAAATTAAGGGTTACATCACTTGTAGACTTGATTAACGGTGAATTGGGTTAACAAATATATGATAGAAGTCAGAAGTCAGATAGCGTCGTGAGCGCTGTTCTGTATTGTAGAACTGTAAATAGTTCTCACGGCTAGTCCGTGAAGGGACTGAGCTGCGTGGAACAGCGAAGTCCCGTGACTGTTTAGCAGGAGATTTTGTGACCGCTGGGAGTGGGTTCTAGGTGTTGACGGAGTGAAGTCAACCCTGGTTTTTTTCTAAGTGTGTGTTCCCGACCAGTGTTCGGTGAAGATGTTTAGTGTTTTTCACAATGTGTGTCTCAGTGGAGACTTTTTGCACAGGCCTGTATTTGAATATTCTTCCTGTATTTGAATATTCTTCCTGTATTTGAATATTCTTCCTGTATTGAATATTCTTCCATGTGTTAGATTATTTGAAGATGGTACGTACTATAATATTTATGACTGCAGTGACAGCTTATGAGAGATTTTGTTATTGGGCACGTTCTATGAGAAGTGCACCACTAGTCTACAATTAGGCGCTATGAATAGTCTGAGAGGTAGAGAGATTACTTTGTAGGCCATAGACAGTTTTGTGAAGGAGATTAGGCCATATATGTTGTGCAGGTTATATTACTGCAGACTGCTGTGTGCGCAGTCTTTCCTTTGAGGAATATTGTGGATGTGCATCTTCTATAGGAAGTGCACCACTATTTATTATTGGGCCTTAAGAAGGGTTAGCGATGACGATGATTATTCAACTGCCGGGGAGCAGCCTTTGTTGAGAAGGGGAGACGTAGTCTTTTGAGGAAAATCGTTATGTGCATCTTCTATAAGAAGTGCACCGCTATTTAATAAATTTAATAGTACTGCGATGTGAGCAGTCTTTCTGGATTAGGCCATATGTATGAGGCCGTATTTGAGGCCGTATGTACAACTGCGGTGAACGCAGTTCTTTAAGGAACATGGTGGATGTGTATTTCTATGAGGTGTGCGCCACTAGGCGCTGTGATTAAGCTCCGTGGAGTGGTGGAGCTTCATGAATACCTGTACTTGATGTTTTGTACTTTATGCTGTATTTCGTCTGTGTCGTCGTCCGTATTGTAACGTAAATAAACTGTTCTTTCAACGTTACTCATCGTTCAACGATACATGAATTCTATGTGTGTCACTGTGATGGATGAATGTACCAGTACACACTTACTTTGAACATTCTAGGCATAGTGACTGTAGTGACATATTTATAAATAGCCCTGGGTGGGCGTGGCCTATATAAGGAGAACTCATTTACGCCTTTATCACTTAACCACACAATATCTTTAACACTACTTTATCAGTACTTTATCAGTCTACTTTATCACCCAGTGTAAATTAACTGCCAAATACACATAGTTTTTATGAAAAACCCAATGTAAATTAACTGCTAAATATAGAAATATAGTTTTTTTAAATAAAAAACCCAGTGTAAATTAACTGCTAAATATACATAGTTTTTTAATGATAAACCCAGTGTAAATTAACTGCTAAATACAAAGACATAGTTTTTATGGAAAACCCTGTGTAAATTAACTGCTAAATATACAAACATAGTTTTTATGATAAACCCAGTGTAAATTAACTGCTAATTACACAAACATAGGTTTTATGAAAACCCCAATGTAGATTAACTGCTAAATATACAAACTTAGTTTTTTTTAATGAAAAATCCAGTGTAAATTAACTGCAAAATACACTGACATCGTTTTTTTTAATGAAAAACCCAGTGTAAATTAACTGCTAAATAAACATAGTTTTTATGATAAACCCAGTGTAAATTAACTGCTAAATACATAAACACAGTTTTCATTAACAAACTGGTGTAAATCAACTGCTAAATATAAGTTTATTAAATGAAAAATCCAGTGTAAATTAACTGCTAAACACATAAACATAGTATTTATGAAACACCTGGTGTAAATTAACTGCTAAATATACAGTTTTTTAAATGAAAAACCCAGTGTAAATTAACTGCTAAATACACAGACGCAGTTTTTATGAAAAACCCAGTGTAAATTAACTGTTAAATTTACATAGTTTTTTTATTTAAAAAAAAAACAGTGTAAATTAACTGTTAAATATACAAACATAGTTTTTTTATTTAAAAAAAAACCCCATGTAAATTAACTGTTAAATATACATAGTTTTTTTATTTAAAAAAAAAAAAACTGTAAATTAACTGTTAAATATACATAGTTTTTTAATTTAAAAAAACAAAGTGTAAATTAACTGTTAAATATACAAACATAGTTTTTTTATTTTTAAAAACCCCCGTGTAAATTAACTGTTAAATATACAAACATAGTTTTTTTTATTATTTTTTTTAAATGTGTAAATTAACTGTTAAATATACAAACACAGTTTTTTTATTACAAAAAAAAAACCCAGTGTAAATTAACTGTTAGATATACATAGTTTTTTTTATTAAAAAAAAAAAACCCAGTGTAAATTAACTGTTAAATACACAAACAGTTTTTTTATTTAAAAAAAAATACTGTGTAAATTAACTGTTAAATATACAAACACAGTTTTTTTATTTAAAAAAAAAACCCAGTGTAAATTAACGGTAATTTCCTATCTTTCGTACCTTTTTGCTCCGTATTGAATATATGTAGTTAAGTGTTGTTTCGTAGCGCTTAGGGTTAGGATTAGGGTTAGGATTAGGGTTTGTGTTAGGGTTAGTGTTAACCATAATACTAACCCTAATCCTAACCCTAATCCTAACCCTAATTGCTACGAAACAACACTTAACTACATATATTCACTGCGGACCAAAAAGGTACGAAAGATAGGAAATTACCAAATTAACTGTTAAATATACAAAGTTTTTTTATTTAAAAAAAAAAACCCAGTGTAAATCCCGTGGGTCTCTGAAGAGATAAAGAAAGAACAGGAAATGACCCCTCAGGCATGTCATACAATGTGACTAATATGAGGTTGTACATGGGGGCTGGCAAACTCATCGTGTCAAATAAGTTGCAACATGAAGCACCTCTGTGACAGCATGTCAATGCTTGATGTTCCATCTTCCTGCAAGGGGACTAGCTACAATGATTGTCCCATGCTCCGTTAGGTGCACAAAGGACAACGGAGATGATTAAGACTTTTATATATAAACAAATTCAGGGCAATAAAATAACAGCGGGATATACAAAAAGCATTGTTTTTTACCTGAAATCAAATCTCACCTTCAATAGATACAACAAGGTTTCAGCAATCTCCAACTTCAGACGAGGTGTGCTGTCGGTCGACATGCGCCTGAGAGATTATAAAACAGAAGGCAAAAATTCATAGCCAGGTCAGTCGCTTGAACAATTATTTACATGTCAAAATGGATTTCAGGTGAGATCAATTTTCTATCAATCAATTTGATATTTATAGTATTTTTAAATAATCTAACTTTTACATGCCATCGTCATCATCATCATCATCATCGTCATCACCGTCACCCTTCAGCTTCCCAAGGAGCACAGGCCGTCAACAAAATCATGCCAAACCTTCCTTTCCTGTGCCATCCCTTCAAGATTTGTCCACGTCTTCTCTATCCTGTTCATGCCTGTCTCTAGTTCCCTTCTCCATGTGTTCTTTGGTCTCCCTCAATGCCTCTTACTCTGGGCATACCAGAACAGGGACTGCCTTGTTAACACTTTGAGTACCAAGGCTTTTCAGTAGCAATTACCTTCAAGTACCAAGGGTTTTTAGGAAAAGATTTCCCATTTGGGGTGATGAAATTTAAAAAATCACTGAGACCGAATGAGTCAACAGATTGACATGAAACTTTCACGATGATATGAGAAGTGGATAAGGTGTCGCCAGGTGACCTAGTTTTGTGTTCAGGTCATGTGATCATGGCAGCTATTTTGAATATTAATGAGGCAATAGACAAATATTGGCATGCACTATTGAAAAATGTATAAAAAATATTATAATCAACTCACAAGTCATTAGACTTTCCAAGATATAATATTATTGTACATTCTTTCTAAAAAAGCATGTATTATTTGCTCTTAAAATGATATTGGGGTTAAAAAGCTATTTGAAATGGACAAAATTTCCAGGGTCTGTAATGGCAAAATAGAAATTTTCATGAAGTACTGACATGATTTCATGCAAAAAGAATTTTTTTAAATACATACTTATCAATTTGCTTTAGCTGGGTGTGATACTCTCACATAAAATATGGTCACAGATGCGATTATTGTTGCTTTTTTCTCTGGCCTTGGAGGCCTATTTCTTTCCTGGTGGCAGCATTGTCCTCACACTTATAAAAAATTGAAAAGCAGGGCACAACGCAGAGTGGTTTTTCACACCCAATACAAAAGAATCTTTTCTGGACTCTCAGTCGAGCAGAATTACAAACAGTGCATCTTGGTCACTGTCATTTGTCTTCATACTGCTGTCAGTAACATTGTTTGCGTGGACTGTGCTGAACAAATTCTATAATGCCATGTACAAGCAACCATGTTTCCCGACTTAGCAAAAACAGATGAACGGCCACACTTCATGTTATGTTTTGTTTTTCTCAAAATTACAGGAAACCCTCTTCTACTGTCTGTAACAGTCTAACCCTAATCATAACGCTCACATAGGGGTCATCAAAGCCATACAAGTACCACTGAAACTAATCAGCTGCTTCTCTGCCACACCCCCTCCTAGTAGCAGGTCTTTTTCTACACCCTTGTTTTTCTCACAATGGCCCCGAAAATTGCTATCAACACCTCTGACAGCTTCACGAATGCTGGAACTAGGGCTGTTGCTGCCTGTTTTGGTAATTTCAGGCTGCCCTGCATCAAAACTAGACCAACTGTTGTCACTTTTAAAGGTCAGCTGAGAGCCAGAATCCAAATCAGTGCAACATTCACTAGTTTGACTCATTTTTAAAGAAATTTCCACCTAAAGATTAATCAAAATACGTGAAAAAATGTTCCGGACGCCACTGACCATTTCTCAATAAAATTGAGTTACTTACCTTGACATGCGGTATGTTCAGACACATGCTGTGATAACATTTTATGCTGATACTATACTTACGCCAAAAGGCAACATTGGTACTCTACGGAAAATAAGGCTTGTCGCCAACTGGCGCCCGTGGTACTCAAAGTGTTAATGCTATCAACAAGTTTCCTCAATGTTTGTGTGTCCCATCCAACATCAGCATCGACCTGTCACCTCATGTTCCACTAGCACTTGGCTGGTTCTTGTCATTAGTTCCATATTAGTGATCTTGTCATACCATTTCAATCCTTTTAATCTATGCACGCACCTATTTATCAAAGTCTGTAACTTCTGTTTTTAATTTTTTTTTCTCCATGTTTCAGAGCCATACAGTAGAACTGCCTTTACATTTGAGATGAAGATTCTAATTTTAATGTTGGACATGATTTCTTTTCATTTTCCTGTAATTTTCAATAAATGAAAGTTCGTCTTGTGCATGTACGTACGTATACGTAAGTATGTGTGTGTGTGCGCGCATGCAAACACACACTCACTACACACACCCACACAGAGTTAACAACCAATATAAAGTATTAAAAATGACAGCATGAAAATTTAAGTGAGTTAATATGATGATAATGAGACATTTAGAATGAAAATATAAGCATCCAGTTACCATGAATATATAATATGATAATCATAACAGCTAGTTAACATGAAAATAATAATGTGAAGTTAAAATATAGATATTAACAGCAAGTCATCATGAGAAATACCAGCACTGTATAGTGATGCAACAAGAAAATATTAATACAGTAGTACTCCAATTATTAAAAATTAATTTATGACAATATGCAGTTTGGATAATCAAAATTTCAGACAACAGATTAAGGAAAATCAAACACACTTATCCAAACAAAAATGAATTTATTAATTAGATAGTAACCAAGGAGTTACAGACTTTAATGGGTGGGTGCTTGTGCGGAATAGAGGAATCGAAGTGGTGTGATAGGATCGCTGATGTGGAACTGATGACAAGAGCCAGACAAGTGCTGGTGGAACAAGAGATGAGAAGAGGATGATGGAGATAAATAGGACACACAGTGAGGAAACCTGCTGGTAGCATTACCAAGAAGTCCTTGTTCTGGAATCCCCAGGGGAAGAGAGAGAGAGAGAGAGAGAGAGAGAGAGAGAGAGAGAGAGAGAGAGAGAGAGAGAGAGAGAGAGAGAGAGAGAGAGAGAGAGGGAGGGAGGGAGAGGGAGAGAGAGAGAGAGAGAGAGAGAGAGAGAGAGAGAGAGAGAGAGAGAGAGAGAGAGAGAGAGAGAGAGAGAGGGGAAGACCAAAGAACACATTGAGAAGAGCACTGGAGAACGAACGAATGAACAAACTTTATTTTTAAAGGGTTGAGAATTGGGCATGCCGGCCCGTCTGACATTCTGCCCTTCCTTTCGCTCACCTTTCATACTGAATTCATTTATTCTCACATGCATTTTACATATCAATTTCAAGAAATTCAACGTTGTAAAGTAAAATAAATAGCACCCTCATATTAATATTAACTACTTATAATCATGACATAAAATATGTTGAAAAGTACAAACATCGTCACTAGAACATACAGTTGATATTATAAGAAAAGATGCATGAAGTAATAAAGAAGACATGAAAAAACCAGCTGAAGCAAGGGGCTAGGAAAGCTTGGCATAAATTTGTTGAAGGCCTATGCTCCGTGTGTTACCGGGGCCCGAAAGGGGAGCAAAGAATAGTAACACTGTTCCCTGCCAAGCATGTCGAAGAAAGCGACTAAGGAGGGTTGGGCATGGGGCCGGTTACCCCATCCCGTTAAAAAATGTAAACCACAAAAAACTTCAACAAACATGGACAAGTCAATTAAAGAAAATAAAACACAGCCATTCAAGACAGGGGAAGGTCCTCTCGCAGGGAGGCGTATGATGCAACACAGAGAAAGCCGAAAGGAGTCTGTGTTGCTGACTAACCTTCTTTCTTCTAGGAGAACTTCCAGATTTGGCACCTGGAATGTTCGGACATTAAACAAACAAGGGAAAGTGGCACAAGTAGCAGCAGAGATGAGGGAATATAAAATCGAGGTTCTGGGACTGTGTGAAACAAAGTGGAAGGGGGTAGACAGGAAGAAACTTATCACAGGTGAATTGGTGCTGTCCTCAGGACATGAAGACGAAAGTTCACACCACAGTGAAGGGGTAGCTCTTATAATCTATGCTCCTTGGGGAGGTGATAGGTGATGAATGAATGAATGAATGAAAGAGACTTTATTGAACCTTAGAAGTTTCTCAAATAAATGAGTACTGAAACTGGCTTTCCAACTAATCTTTTGTGCATTAATCATTTTATACTGCTTTTTCTACTTTGCTGTTGTCAACCTTTCTCATAGTTTTATCTGCACAGCTTCCATCTTCACATTCTAACAAAGAAACAAACTGAAAATTGACTCACAATTATTTTTAATGTCAGAAACTGTGGCAGCCCTGACATCATATCATTTCTTCCTCGTTTCCCCCCCTTTTCAACAGATTACAGTATTTCCATTTTGCTGGCCACTGTCAGAACAATGCATTTTCATTTATTCAACAACATAAATTTTGTAACGCCCATGAAAATTAGAATTAGTGGAGGAATGCTTATGTCATAACCCATGCCTGCATTTCATGGTTTTGGTGATTCGGTTAATTGACAATTCGGATGATCAGGGTTCAGATAATAGGAGTTCTACTGTTGTGATGAAAAGTGGAAAGCATTTTAAAATATTGAATGTACAGGTCAAATACGGAAAAACTCTCTAAGTTTATAAATGACATACCAGAAATCTGACACAAATTTCAGGAAGACATCACGGCAAAACTTGAGTTCTTCAGCCAGTAGATCACTGTCATTCCTCAGATGTGGGATTATGTAGCTTAGGTGAGAGAGAATCCTGCAACACACCTGCTGATCTTGCACCAGATCTCTAGCTGTCTGCCTGTACAGATGGAAGGGTTTAAAGTACATTTTTTCTTCTTTTTTTTTTACAATTCTGACAACACAGATATAAAATGGATCTAAAAGCACTGCATGTAAAATATTGGAGAAAGGAGAGAGGCCAAAATGGACATAGAGGAGATGGAGATGGGCTGTGCTTGTATAACAGAACCTGAAGAGTTCAGGTTACTGTAGACGGAAAGAAGAGATGGAAGGAAGCAGAAAGAGATGGTCTGATGAAGTAGCTCCCATAAAACTGGCCCAATGTCTTGTTCGCCAACCTTCCTGCCTAAAAATGTCACTGAACATTTGCAAAAACAGTGATCACAAGAAGAAAGAAAGAATGAAGTCTGTAAAAATGCATAATGGAACAATAATGGCTGAAGCTACCTGTGATCATCATCAGTTGCCATCTTCACATCGAGGGAAGGATTCAGTGGATCACCAACATCTTCTGTCTTGATGGTACACACTGATAGACTATTTCCTGTACATTTCTTTATGTTATCATCCCACTTATAGCACTGCCTTCTTCTCGCATGTTTGCCTTCCATTATGGTCTTCAGCAAGGTGTTACGTCTTTTTATATGACCTAAATATTTTAGCTGTCCAGCTTTATTCTCCTTCATTAATTCTCTTTTCATTCCTAGGTTTTCTAAGACTTTTTTATTTGCTTTCTTCTCTTTCCATAAGAGGCACCCCATTCTTCTATATATTCACATTTCAAGGGCATCCTTTCTTTCTTCTGACTGCTTGCTCATTGTCCATGTTTCTACACCATAGAGTAATGAAGAGTATACTGTTGTTGTTGTTGTTTAACTAGGGCTGCTGAGCTTCTCGCTCTTTTGCAGCCAATACCACATTGAAGACTCCTTGGTATTATCTACACTGTAGATCTAGGCTTTTCATGTGGCTTTTCTGCCATTCCGAAACAAGCTGAGTTGAAGTCATGAGCTCCAGTTTCTCCAGCTTAGCTTCCATTTAAAGGATTGTCACATCTGGTCCCAAGCTAGGAGTAAGAAGCACGTGGTATACTGTGCATTTCCCACATCCAAGGGGGATCGCCAAACATGCAGAGCTAAAATACTGAGCTCTGGTTCTGGGCTCTTAAGGGATTGCCACATCCTGCACAGAGCCACTTCTCAGCTCCCCCTGCCTATCACTGGGTCCATAGTGAGATCCTCCTGCATGTAGTCAACCAGGTCAAAGACAAAGAATTATGCCTGGGGCTCATGTGACTTCTCCAATCTTAGTGTGCAATGCTGGGTTCTCACGTTTCTGTTACAGTATTTTATTGAAGTCGTCTGCTATGGTTGGCAGTGTGCTATTTCTAGGGTCACAGCATTTAATATAATTTGATGTTAAGAATTCACGGACTACTGAACGCTATGTACACGATCGATTTATGACGTGTTAGCGTTGATAGGTCACGCACCGTGACTTAGATACGAGACCCTTTTTACGTTGACCGTCAAGCTGTGAAGACGCGTCCTATATCCATCCAGTGTTGGGCATTGTATTGCCACATATATGTATATTTACTTTGAAGTAGGGACTCAGGGTCAGTCCCAAGTTATGTGAATCAGATAAGATAATAAGGTTAGTATATAACCGACTTCAAGGAAAGATTATTAACCAGTCCATAATATTATATTCGTCAGACTCATACGCTTACTGTCGGCTGTTGGAATCCCCAACCGCGCGTGCATATAGCTATGCTGTTCTGTCTATACTAATTCATTTACTGGACACGGACTGAGAATATTATATGGATTCAAATGTACTCAATTGCAGATGTATGCTTGTAATGAATAATACTTGTGATGTGTTATCGTCAATAAATGTCGGACTTGTGGACTCGAATACTTGGACTTATCAAGTCAATATTATTCCATTGTTCACCAGTTCTAATCAGTACCCAGCATTCGCATAATAGACAATAGAAGCACGTTGATTCAAAGAATGAGTGAGAATTAAGGAATTAATAGACATGGCCAGACTTTGCAATAGTATTTATTAATTACAAGTTGGGCGTTGACATATAAAGGACAATGATAATGCAACCATTAACAAATTGATCCTGCAACAAACTAAAACAACCCCAGCAACAACGACCAACGCATTTAACAGTTTCACCACAGGGGGGAATCCCTGGAAGTGTGTGGATGATTTCAAGAGTCAATGAGAGTGTAATTAGCTTCACAGAGGTTCACTTCCACATATGTATATTGTAGCATTGTGCACAGCTGGTGATCATATGAAGATTACCCCAGACATGCCTCCATGCATATGAAGAATATATATAATAGCCATTGACTCTCAGTTTTAATTTGTGAGTGAATGGTTTCAATGTTATTATTTGTCTCATGTTATTGAAAAAAATGTTATCAATGATAGTTTTATATCATTGTAGAGGTTAAGCACTTACTTGAAAGCTCTGAGAATACTTTTGATGTCCTTGAGTGATACTTCATGGTCATATGTCAGAAAATGCTTGGAGATAGTCAACAGCTGCAGTAACAGAATGAGTGGTATGAGATAAATATTATACTATTTAAAAACCAATACATTAGCTATGAGACTGCTAAGTTTTTCTCTGGATGAAATGAAAACAATAGTTCCTCACCACATGTAAAGTTTCTTTACTTGAATTACCCTTATTAATGTTGAGGTTTCTGAAAGAAGTTAAAAACTTTCATAAATGGTGGTTGTGCAGAAAAGAAGGATTCAAATGGTTTGACAAGATCACTGTCACGAAATGGATTTAGGACTAGAGACTGTCTACATATAGTGACAAGACACTAGTGAGAAGGAAGACTCGAAAATTAGATTTTGAAGAAAATGATAGTGCATATGTGAAAGTGAAACTATTGGCCCCGAGGTTGAGAACCTAGATTGGACTCTTTCCTCGCCATTTCGGACGTTTCTGCTGGCTATAGTTTCGAACCACCTCTAACTACCCTATGGGGATAAGGTTCAATTAAGATTCACAAACACCAAGATACAGACAACATATAGCTACTGTACTAAATGAAATGACTGATGCCAGCTACAATTTATACAAGTTTATTATACACCTATAAACAAACAAACATATGCATGTCCCATACATAAAGTGCGAGGATGCACACCTGAAAACAACAATCAAGCACAGTTAAAAATGCATCAACCCCAACCCTTCTCCCTCAAAAAGGCAACCTGTATGGGGACAGAGGTTAGGATTAAACAAAATAAACCACACTGCCCTAGGTGGGGTCTCAGATGTCAATTCTCCACTTCAACAACTATTCTAAATTAAATGTTAAGTGCACAGTCAGCTGGAACAACTACAAAGTGTCTACACCAACTCTGCGCAGACTCTGTTTCTACACAGGCTATCCTGAAATCTCTTGCACACTGCTACACAATTAACTCATCTAAAAAACGTCAGCAGCTGTCATCTGCTATACTTGGGACAACACTGCGACGACTTCTGTGGAGAGTATGGTCACCCTCTCTCTCTCCACCATTCTGGAACTGATGACTAAGGTTTAAAAAGAACCCCACTGGATTCTGGAAATTGGAATAGGTAGCTGGTTTCTCCAAACACCTCTGGAGTTACCTGCCCTCTCCCTCCTATGGGTTCAGGCCTTCGGCGTTATTATGGCCGGGACGAAGCGAAATAATTACGACAACGCTGGCAGCATGCCAAATTTGTGTGTGTAACAGAACGAGCTTCAGCGCTCATGGATTTATCCACAAATCCTAGTTCCACTAGAGGAATGTCTTCCCCTGCCTGGAAAAACGGGTTTTTCTCTTTTCTTCGTCCTTCTCTGGCAAGATCTCAAACCCTGCTCTGTGTGAGATTGCCAACTTTGTTTGCCGGGAGAAAGTTATCGCAAACTTCCGCTCTACTCCCTCAAAAAAAAGCCGCGATACCTGCTGTTTAGACAGAAACAAATACAACAGCTAAACACAGTAATAATACATTTCTAATAACATATAACTCCCTGACTAACCCTTAAGTCTTTAACACTTAACTCCCCTACTCTCTTCCCGTTCTGCACTACCATCCCAATTAATCATGCCAACAAAGTCCGCTCCCCCACTGTTCCCTTCTCTACCTGAGCCCACAGTAAACATTACCCGGTAATACAACGCACAGACCCTCTAGCCTAGGGTTCTGCCTGGCTGGTTACAATCACAACAGTATTCTACGGAGGCCTATCTACCTGTCCAAAATACTTTGGCCCACTTCTTGCTGACACTGAATGCAGTAAAATGCTTAACACAAAATAACTAGACCTCTCTAGGAATTCCTAAAATTCCCGTCAATAATCACTTTCAAAAATGTAATACAAAATACTTTCCTTTAAAAGAAATAATTCATCTCCGTCTTCTTACTCAGAACCACAATACATAATTAATAACGTATAACCCTGTTAGATGCTAGCATATACATACTGCTTAAAAGTTATACATAAACCCAGGTTATCAAATACATCTCGATAGTTACCAACACGTGTTTACCATTCTTTACCACCATGTGCTTCTGCATAAGTATACATTAATGACAGCACCCACGTGCTTCACTCTCTCTCTCCCATCTAAACATAGTATCAAATAAATATACAGTAATGAACGCACCCACGTGCTCCAATTAATACCTCTATCACTCTCGTGCTTACAGATAGATGGGTAACTATATAATATAAATAACTTGTAGCATTACATTCTCAATAAAATCACAAATACACAGACTCCCGCTATTCTGTACATTTACCTACGACAGAGATGCGGGTTTCTCTCCTGACCCACTTTGCAATAAATACAAAGCACGTCCGTGGCATCTCAACTTTTTAACCATACCGCTATTCCTGAATTAAGGAATTATTATGAACCTCTAAAGTTTCTCAAGTCTATCACTAAGATAATATTTGATGGCTCTGGCGATAAGAATTAACATTAAACTTAAACTTCCCAAGAAACTTTACTGATCGGCCTAGGCTTAGACAAAAATTAAATAAAGTTACCACGAAAATTCTGCTTACCAAATTTCGAATTTTCCCACTGAAAGGCAATCGATAATTTGAATCAGGAACGCGGCTTGGCAATTAATTTTTAGAGACCGAACTTATGAAATTCGGGCGTATTTATTATCACGACCCCACGCGCCAACTTCATGACGTCATATGCGCGGCGTGGTTCTAAGCCAATGGGAGCTCTGCATTTCAACTGCAGTTAGCTC
Source organism: Oreohelix idahoensis (assembly GCA_024509875.1). NCBI lineage: Eukaryota > Metazoa > Mollusca > Gastropoda > Stylommatophora > Oreohelicidae > Oreohelix > Oreohelix idahoensis. The sequence continues at coordinate 382,112 of JAMPIV010016391.1, forward strand.
TCAGCCAATCAGAACCTTAGATCATTCTAATGCAACGTGCATGGGTTTTAGACAAAGAAACGGGATTAAGCCCTACCCTCTAGTAGCAAATGAAGCAACAATGTCGGAATTATATATATATATAAAATCCCGAAAATGCGTCTAGCCGCATGCCATATCTTTAAAAAGACTAAAACTGGTGCCAATCTGATCTAGGCTTTAAAGTCCTTCGTCTAGAATAATAATGCAACAGTTCCCTACATACCAACACTAAACAAGACTACTAGTCATAGAGAAAGAACATAGATGTAGATGAGATGAAACTCCACTGTAATCTCTCTGAAAAACGTAAATAAATAGAAGGAGAAGAAACATGGGGAAGGATTTTTCTGTAATCCCTCCTAGAAATAGTGAACAAAATGCAAGGAGAAAAAGACATGGGCCATTTGAAAGACAGAATCTCAGTACTTTCGTCACAATCACCAAGGTGGAGCTGATGACAACAACCAAACAAGTGCTAGTGGAACAAAAGATGAGAAGCAGAAACTGGTGATGGATAGTATACACTCTGGGGAAACTTGCTGATGGCATTACGATCTGGAATCCCCAGGATAAAAGAGGCAGATGGAGACAGAAAAACACACAGAGAAGAGAATTGGAGATAGAAAATGAAAGGAATGAAGTAAGACATGTGAATACTTTGACCTGATGGCACCGGACAGGAGGACTTGGTCTAAGTTTGCTGAAGGCCTGTGCTCCTTGGGAAGCTGATTGGTAACAATGATGATGATGATGACATGTAACAGTTATAGGTTATTGACAAATGTTAGATTTATAATTATCTTAACTTTGTTTTAAACAAAACAAACAAAATAGGAAGGGAGGGAGAAAAGGAGGGAAGGAGGGAAAAGGGAAGGAAGGGGGAGAGGAAGGAAGGAAGGAAGGAAGGAAGGAAGGAAGGAAGGAAGGAAGGAAGGAAGGAAGGAAGGAAGGAAGGAAGGAAGGAAGGAAGGAAGGAAGGAAGGAAGGGGGAGGGGGGAGGAGGAAGGGAGGGAGGGAGGGAGGAAGGGAGGAAGGAAGGATTTCCTTAATCTGGTTTCATCTTAAATTTACTAATTACCTCAATTATAAATTCTCCTAGATCATATTGTTGACAATAAAATTAATACTTAACTTCCACAGAAGAAAATCAGAGTGAGTTAAATTCTCTCACCAAATGCACATGCAAAGCTTGACTGGGATCATAGAATTCAGAGCTGACAAGTTGCAGGAGCCTGGAGTTCACGATATCACTGTCAATCTCAGCCCTGATTATCATCTTGTCCTCAGTGCTGCTCATCTGGCGAAGGTCATAAGCTGTCAGCCTGCACAGCACTTCAGTACAAAGTACACGTGTCTGCTCGAGCTCGGTCAGATTTTCTTTCCTGAGAAAATCACTGATATCTGATAGAAGAAACATAATTATTTTGTCAGTAAACAGGCATACCTCGGAGACATTGCGGGTTCAGTTCCAGACCACTGCAGTAAAGTGAATATTGCCATAAAGCGGGTCACACCCATTTTTTGGCTTCCCAGTGCATATAAAAGCCTAAAATCATGTTTACACTATGTGTATTAAGTGCGCAATAGCATTAGGTCTAAAATAAAAACAATGTACTGTAAAATTTAAAATACTTTATTGCTAAAAAAATGTCAAGCTTCATCTCTGAGCCTTCAGCGAATCGTAATCTTTTTGCCAAAATTTATCGGAAGAAGAAGGCACGTTCTAATAAATAAACATGAATAATTGGAAGAAAAAAAAGTGGAATATCTGCGAAACGCAATAAAGCGAGGCACAATAAAGTGAGGTATGCCTGTACAGATAATCTTGTTGTGCCGACACCTATAGTGTAAAGCTGGACAGTCCTCTCCAGGGCGATAATTTGGGCACAGTATTATGGAGATCAAATCAGAGGCACATCTCCAATCCAACCTGCAAGTCTGGAAGGAAGAGCTGGAGAAGAGAGGGATGGTCATAAGCAGCTCTAAAACAAAATCCATGGTGATATCACGAGAAGAAAGAAGACATCAGATTAAGCTGGGAGAACAGGTCCTGGAGCAGGTCGACCACTTTAAATACCTCGGAGCTATTATAGACCGAAAGGGAGGCATCAAAGAAGAGTTGGCCACTCGAAAAGCAGCAGCTGGGAGACTTTTTCAGGCCATAAATCGAGGATTCCTCAGCAAGAGAGAGGTTGGTAAGAAAACGAAAATGGCTGTATACCGCTCCACCTATGTCCCAGTCTTGACATATGGATGCAAGTCATGGGCAATGACTACAACCCATAAAAGCCAGATCCAAACCTCAGAAATGAGGTATCTGAGGAACGAACGAACGAACGAACTTTATTTTCGAAGGGTAAAGAATTGGGCGCGCAGGCCCGTCTAACATTCTGCCCTTCCACTCTCATTAATCTTGCATACTATATCCTTTCATTCCCACATGATGCTTTAAACATTAATTTAAAGGCATGCAACATTATGAAGTTACCATAACAGCATTCATTTACAGTATGCAATCATAATAAAAAAAATGAGTAGGGTTTTTTTTTTTTTTTTTGAAACAAACAAGCTAGTAAATGGGGGAAAAAAGTAATAATAAAATAAAATAAATAAAACAATAAATAAAAATAAATAAATTCTGTATACCAACACTCACTCATGCGGTCAATCCGTCTACAATTAATCTGTATTTTTAGTATGCGGGTACATTCTCACGACTCACATTTCTAAAGTACAGTATTATGTGGGTACATTCACACATACATTACATTATATAATAATATTTTAAAGTGAATATAATAATGATATTACATGGATATAAAACAAAATATTCACACACAAAAATTAGCGGAAGAGGAAAAGAAATGTTGACCTATGGATGAGATGTTGACAGGCAAATACTGTTTCTATGGGGGTAGATAATCAGTGTTGAGGAAGTGTTTGAAAAGTGCTTTGTTAAAAGAATATTGTGTAGGTAGGCTTTTTAGGTGGTGTGGAAGGCTGTTCCATAAGTAGGCACCAGAGTAGGCTAGGAAGGAAGGTGGTTGAAGTAACAAGAAGAGACATGGTACGCAACCAGACGATACGTCAAGGCCTTAAATCCTACCCCCTGCAGACCCAAGTAGAACAGTCCCAATTAAGATGGTTTGGCCATATCTGCAGAATGGGAGAAGATCGGATACCACGACAAGCATGGGAAACAAAGAGCCAAGGATCCAGACCCCGAGGACGACCCAGAGTCCGCTGGGAGGACAACATTAGACAATCTTTGAAGGACCGAGGACTAGAATGGAACCAGGCCAGGAGGAAGACAGCCGATAGGATAGTCTGGCGCTCTCTCTTCCAAACCTCTACACCTCACGGTAGAAGGGGAACGACTAAGTAAGTAAGTATTATGGAGATCAAGCTGTTGCCCATGCAGCATGTTCCCCCTCTCCATGCAGCTGGTAGGTCCAAAGGAGCAGCAGTAAATGTAAGACCCTGTCATGCTCGCTCAATTTTCTATGACCTTCAAGAAGGCACTCAGTAGCCCACAGCATGGTGATACTGTTACAGAGAACTAGGAGCACCTGCGGAATACCATTCATAGTACTGCGCTTGCTACCTTTGGTAAGAAGACAGTGAAGTCAAATGACTGATTTGATGCTTCATCAGATGTGATGGCACCTGTCATTGAAGCTAAGCATTGCTGCAATTGAATACAAATGTTCACCAAGTGCTAGAACTCTACAGATCCTGAAGGCTATGAGAAGCAAAGTAAAACAAACTGCCCGACATTGTGCAAATGAGTATTGGCTCCAGCTCAGCGAGAGCATCCAGACCGCAGCGCAAACAGGCAACACTAGACAAATGCACAATGGTATAAAGAAAGTCCTTGGTCCCCAAAAAAGTAAGATGGCACCACTAAAAACTATCAGGGGAGAAACTAACTGATAAGGGCAAACAGATGGAGTGGTGGGTCGAACACTACTCTGAGCTTTACTCTAGAGAAAATACCATCACGCCTACAGCCCTTGATGCTGTCAAATGTCTGCCAACTATGGAGGAGCTGGATGCTGAACCAACATTGGAAGAACTCAGCAAGGCCACTGATAGCTTAGCCTCTGGCAAAGCACGAGGCAGGGATTCGTCCCAATTTAATCAAATGCTGTAAGAGCACACTATTACATTCCTTGCATAAAGTGCTGTGCCAGTGCTGGGATGAGGCAACTATCCCTCAAGACATGTGAGATGCAATGATTGTAACATTATATAAAAATAAAAGGAACAGAAGTGATTGCAATAACTACAGAAGCATCTCTCTTCTCTCTTCTTAGTATTGTTAGTAAGGTTTTTGTCAGTCATCTTAATGCAACTAAACAAGTTAACTGAACACATATATCCAGAGATGCTGTATGGATTCCAAGCTGGTAGATCAATAATAGACATGATCTTTTCTATCAACCAGCTTCAGGAAAAATCAAGAGAGCAGAAAAGGACTTTATACATTACCTTTATAGACCTCACAAAGGCATTTGACCTGGTTAGCAGGGATGGACTCTTCAAAATCCTCCTGAAAATAGGCGGCCCTATTAAATTACTGGAAATGATAAAATCATTCCATGAAGACATGAAGGGAACAGTCCAATATGCCGGAAGCACATCACAGCCATTTGACATATGCAGTGGCATTAAACAAGATATGTGTTAGTCGCTGATGCTACTGCAATCGTCACTCAAAGTCAAAAGAGCTTCAGAGCTAGATGAATCGCTTTACCCAAGCATGCAAGGACTTGGCCTCACAATAAGTCTAAAGAAAACAAATGTGCTGGGTCAGGATGTGGATGTTGCACCAGTTATCACTATCAATAACTATGAATTGGCAGTGGTGCACTATTTCACATACCTGGGGCCTACCATCAACAGCAAACTCTTTCTGGACACAGAAATTGACAGCCGCATTGGCAAAGCTGTGGCCACCTATGCCCGCCTCACAATGCGTATATGGGGAAATTCCCAACAAAGACCAAAGCTGCGGTATATAACGCCTGTGTCTCCAGCACACTTCTATATGGCAGCGAGACATGGACAACCTATGCTAAGCAACAAAGAAGGCTCAATACCTTCCATCATTGGTGTCTACGCCACATCCTCGGTATTTTGTGGAAGGACAAAGTGACAAACGTTGAGGTGTTGTCAAATGCTGGCCTTCAAAGCATATATACACTGCTTAGACAGCGAAACTACGCTGGCTTGTCATGTCAGCTGCATGGAAGATGGTCACATCCTGAAAGATATCTTCTACGGACAACTGGCAGATGGTTAAAGAACAGATGGGTGACCTCAGCTGAGGTTCAAAGATGTGTGCAAGAGAGACATAAGGGTGCTGAACATAAATCTAGCAACCTGGGAGGATGAAGCTGCTGATCGGAGAGAGTTGTAATCTTCTTCAATGATCTGAAGAAAGACATGAGCGGTTCTTTAATTATCAGCAATATAATTTAGAATTTTTGACTCAATCTGCACAGATGACAACATCCAAGACTGTTCAAACTGCACTTTAACAGTACAGGAATGGGTTAATCAATACCAGGAATAAAAAACACTGGACAGAAATTTAGACACCGGTGCAAGAAAAAAAACCATGCATTAGCTACATAGAGATATTTAATAAATAATCTAGATAAACTGTTAGAATGAAGCTAAATTAGGTGTCAGTACCAGCCTTGAACAAAGAGAACAAGCCAGAACAGCCTTTGCCAAGCCAAGCAACATCTGGAAATCTGCCCAGTATAGAAAGCAATGGCAAACTACTGAATGAAAAAATTGCCTAGAAAAATCATCATCAGCTGCCATCTCCACAACGAAGGTTGGCTGTAAAGGATCTCCAACGTCTTCTGTCTCTTGTCTTGGTGGTGCACTCTGATAGGCTCTTCCCTGTCCATCTCTTGATGTTATCTTCCCACTTATAGCGCTGTCTTCCCCTTGCACGTTTGCCTTCACCTCTCCCTTCTATTATGGTCTTCTGCAAGGTGTTATGCCTTTTTATGTGGCCAAAGTATTTTAGCTGCCGAACTTTGATCTCCCTCATTAGTTCTCTTTTCATACCTAGATTTTCTAGGACCTCCTTATTTGTTTTCTTCTCTTTCCATGAGATACGCCCCATTCTTCTATATATATTCTAGAAAAATCACAAACAGCCAATAAAAGCTGGGGTTGATTGCCACGTCCTGTAAAGGATAAGCAACTAACTTATAGAACAAAAACACTAAGTTAAAAATATATGAGAGCTGTATAATTTCTGTACTTCTGTACAGTGCAGAATGCTGGAGATTAACAGAAAAGGAAATGTCCAAAATGTCCTCTTTCCACACAACCTGCCTAAGGAAAACTCTTAGAATTTTCTGGCCGAACACCATCACCAACCAATGACTGCTAACTCTAAGCCACCAAGAGGACATGCGCACCATCATAGCGGGTAGACACTGGAAGTGGGTTGGCCACATCCTCAGAAGAGACCCTGACACCATCACCAGAACTGCCATGCTATGTCCATAGCAGAAGAAGGAAAGCGAAAGCAAGGAGGGCCAAAAGCCACTTGACGGAGAACTGTGGAGGTGGAGATGCCAAGCATGAACCAGAGCTGGGGCACCACACGAAGGATAGCTGTCGACCGAGCAAAGTGAAGACAGACTGTTGCTGCCCTACAAGACACCACTAGGCATGATGGTCACTGATTGCTTTGTCAGTCAGTGACCAAGGACCAAAGAAAGAAGAAATAAGTATTTAATATATGCCTACAACAGTAGATCTTTTTTTTTCAGGGCATGGGGAAGACAAAGAGGCAGATGGACAGACAATCTCACAGAAATCATACAACAGGCTCACAGCACCCAATGCAACACATAAGGCTCAATTATGCCAATTTCAACTCACCACCAAGCCACACAGCATTAGTGGAACAAGAAAGTAAAGTAATTAGCCAGTTCAAATTAATAGGTATGTGAGAGGCATTCGTAAGACAGAAGGATGATTTACTAGACACAGTACGGGACCCAAAGACGAAGCAACAGAGAATGCAGTCAGCGACCCATAGATTGACTGCTTGCGTCAGGGTCAGTGAACCAGAGCTGACCAAGACCCTACTCCACCTCCAAGTGGTGGTCCTGGAAACAGGCTGCATCACTGCAGTCTGGCTGAGAGAGTAGGGATTGAAGAGGGAAGGCAAACCCGGTCCCAAAAAATGCCGTGCTGAAGTCGGATGTGTCGGCCGAAAGGCGCAGATATCGCAGCTTTACTGTAAACAGACACAATGCAACCAACATCCTTTTCAGGACGAACGAGGAAGACGAAGAAGACACAGTACTACGGTCTTTGTCTTGTGTTGTTTGGCCTATACTGGTGAAATGGAAAGTCACGAAGGTGACCACATTTATAATTAGTCTGCGTCATTTCCAGATGCTACATTCCCCAGTTGTGTGCAGTATCATGATCATGACAACCGTAAGCAAGGTACTTCTTTTGGAGAACTAAGATGACCTTAGTCACGATTCACTACCACAGCAAGATGGTGGCACCGCGTGGATGGTTCCTGGTTTGATTCCATGGACAGCCTATCGCTTATGATACTTTTCTATTGTCTAGTGTTCTTTCTCTCATTCTCATGAATGCCTGCCATATAGGTATTGATGTTCATTATTTACAAGCTCTGGCACACACATTGAGGAAACCTGTTGATAGGATTACAAGGCAGTCATTGTTCTCCAATTCCCAAGGAAAGAGAGGCAGACGTAGACCAAAAAACACATAGAGAAGAGAACTGGAGACAGAAGTGAAAATGATGAGGAAAACATGGAAACAACTTGAGATGATGGCACATGACAGGAGGACTTGGCATGTGTTTGTTGAAGGCCTATGCTCCTTGGGAAGCTAAAGGGTATTGATTGATTGATTGACAAGCTTTAAACAGCTGATGATCAGGTTTCAGAGCTAGGAGACACCAAAGAGGAAAGTAGATAGTGTTAAATTAATTATATAGGAGGCTGACCGTAGCAATATATCTGGCTCAGAAATGAAAAACTACTTCTCCCCATAACACTTCATGAACAGACGCTATTGTAAAATAGAAAAAAGAAAAAATAAGAAACATGACTCACCCTGATTAGTCACGGTGCCGTCTTCTGTGTCATTTAGGCAATCACCACCATCAAAATCCATATCATGATTGTTGTTGTGGATTGAGCGAGAAGACCCCGCCATCTCAAACATTTCAAAGTCCAAGTCCACATCTTCTCTGCTTGTGCTTGGGGCTCCTCTCCTGTCAGTGGATGAATTATGGCGGCCGAAAGGTCCCCTCGAAACATCTGTCTTGGAATCTTTGCTCTTGTTCAACTGGCAAAAATAATGTTATCATTATATATATATCTTGTGCTATGGACAAACAAATACAATTTACAGCATAGTTTTGTAATCACTTTTTTTAAAACCTTTATTATCACATCATTGAGCGTTCGATTGACAGAGTGGTATAGAGCGTTCAATTGACAGTGGTATTGAGCGTTTGATTGACAGAGTGGTATTGAACGTTCAATTGACAGAGTGGTATTGAGCGTTCGATTGACAGAGTGGTATTGAGCGTTCGATTGACAGAGTGGTTAGAGCAGGAAGGGAACTGGTCACCCCCACTTCTCGATACTGGACCTAGTATGGTGAAGTCTGTAACTCTTCACTCCCCTACGGCAGTATCTGCTATGGGACTACCTTTACCTTTTATCACATCATCATTGTCATCATCCTCCTCCTCAAAGGGCAAGATGCATAGAGGCTCTCTCTTCTTTTAATTCATCATCATAACCTTTCAGTTCCCCAAGAAGCATAGGCCTTTAACGAACTTATGCCCAGTTTTCCTGTCCCGTGCCATCAGCTCAAGGTCTTTCCATGACTTCTTCAACCCCTTCATGCCTGTCTCCAGTTCTCTTCTCCATGTGTTCCTTGGTCTCCTTCTACTTCTTTTACCCTGGGGGTTCCAGAACAAGGACTGTCTGGTAATGCCATCAACAGGTTTCCTCGGTATGTGTCCTATCTATCTCTAGTATCTTCTTCTCATCTCTTGTTCCACTGGCACTTGTCTGGTTCTTGTCATCAGTTCCACATTAGTGATCTTGTTATCACTTCCATATTAGTGATCTTGACATCAGTTCCACATTAGTGATCTTGTCATCAGTTGCACATTAGTGATCTTGTCATATCATTTAAATCCTTCTATTCTACGCAAGCACCCTTTTTTGAAAGTCTGTAGTTTTTGTTTGTTGTTTTTTTATTATCCATGTTTCAGGGCCATACAATAGGACTGATGTGCCATTTGAAATGAATATTCTTATTTGTTTTCTTCGTTCAATTAACTCCACTAAATACTGCTTGCTGTTCTGTTCAGTTTTGACTCCTAAGTTTACAAACCATTTTTTTTTTTTTTGCTAAGCCTTCCTGTACTTCTCCTGCTCTCTGTCAATTTCAACAAAGAAATTTAAAGAACAATTCCATCAAATCAAAGAATAAGGTAGTCACAGCATTGAATAATTATACCTTAGTCACAGCAAAATCAAACAGAAAGTAACAGAGGTGAAAGAAATCAATAAACAAGTTATCAGCTAACTTATTTTCTGGGAAAAGATACTCAGAACGGCCCATTCTTATATTCCCATAGTCAGTTATGACCGAAGGGGCTATTATTATTCTTCTCTTCTTCTTTGATCCATAGCCGCCAACCGTCAAAGCAGTCAGCGGCCATCACGCCTAGCTATTATTATTATTACGCCCATTCTTGTATCAAAATTTTAATATTTATTTTTCCCTGATGAAGGCCTGGTTATAAATAAAAATGAAAAATTCTTAAAATTCTGTGTTGAATGTTCCATAGTTACCCAATTTTGTTACCAATGCCTCAAACAAACAGTACACTACAGAATAGTTTGTAATCATACTCACTGACATTTGCTGAGCAAGACTGAGTACCTATGGGTTTGCCCTAAATGCAATGATATCAATAACAATCACTTATCTCAATTTCCATTCTAACAAGCATTTCTCTAAACTTCTTCAATTTTGTTTGACCAAAGATTAAAATGTTCAATACAATTATGTTTTGGACTCCTAAAGGAAAGCGAAAGAGAGGCTGACCAAAAACAACTTGGGGGAGAACTGTGAAGGATGAGATGAAAAGAATGAACACAGAGCTGAAGCAATGCATAAAGGATGTCCGCTGACCGAGCAAAGTGGAAGCAGTGTGTTCCTGCTCTACAAGACGCCACCAGGCGTGATGGCCACTGACTACTTTGACAGTCGGCATCTAAGGATCAAAGAAGAAGCGAAGCAAGGTTAAAATGTGAAGTTTCTGTTATCTTCCTTGTTCTGTGCTTTTAAATAGATATAACTTTCCAGATTTATTTTTCAAGATTTTATGACTGATATTCTTTTTAAAGAGTTATAAATACTGCCTAAAGGTAACGGCTGTAGGGAAGTGAAGTGTTAGAGATTGCACTATACTAGGTGCAGCTTTATGAAGTAAGGTGACTATTAACATCCTCGCAGCCTTCATCATTCCTAATGCAAGAGCTGTCAGGTGTCCATTTACAGCTGGGTAGACTACATCATGATGATACCAGTTTTGAACCTTCTGGCGCACACTTCCTTCGGCAGGCATGCTAGGTCTTAGCTGCCTTTAGGGAAGTACCCAGGTTTTATTTTTATATAGATTCTTATGTATCCTGTCTAGCCCTCACTGTCTCCTTTCCCTGATGAAGGACTTTTAGCCGCAACGTTGGCTATTTTCTTTGTCTTTTGTCCTCGTAAGACTTTTTTTCTATTTTTTTTTTTCATACCCATCCATTGTACTTCATGTCTTACCGTAGTTCCCGTCATCTTCTTCAGTTTTGATCCAGAACTCAGTAACTCTGAGAGAGGCAAATGTTCTAACCACTCTTTCAAATGGATGCTCCAATATGAGTAGTAGCCCCTTCAGTCATGACTGACTATGAGAATGTGACTTTGAGATGATAGCCCTCAGCTGCCTTTTTTTTCTCCTGGTGTACCTTTCAGCAGGTTCATTTCTCTTCTGCTTGTTGTGAGAGCTTCTTTTCCTCAGTCTGAGGTGGCGCTGTAGAGAGCATCACCACTTGATGCGATCGGCAGCTTCATCCTCCCAAGTTGCTGGATTTATCTCCAGTGCCTTCATGTATCTCCTGCACACATCTCTGAACCTCAGCTGCGGTTGCCCAACTGTTCTTCTGCTATCTGCCAGTTGTCCATAGAAGACATCTTTAGGGGTGCGACCATCTTCCATGCGGCGAACATGGCCAAGCCAGCGTAATCTGTGCTGTCTAAGCGGCATATACAATCTTTGAAGGCCAGCACAAAAACTGCCTATAACTAAATACATACACGCATATACATAGAAACTTTTATGCTTTCATGTAGCACAGCTTCTAATCTATGATTTCAAGCCTTACTAAGACTATGCCAACCACAGAACAAAAGTTAACACAAAATCAATCAAATAAGATACCTACCTTCCCACCTGCCATATCCAAAAGCATATCAACAAAATTTATAGGCAAACAGCTTCGGACAAACTCTGCAACCAGGAACATCCTGGCATTTGTTTCTTCCTCCCATGTTAGCATTGCGCCAAGTAAGGCTAGGTCAGATGAAAGACTTGCAGGGACTTCTTTCTGCACTTGTGACACAAGAACTGCTGCCATTTTCTCAAGCACTCTCCTTAGAACACACTGAATATTTGAAATGACTGTGTTCTCTTCCCATAGGTGGTAGAGTAGTCTTGATAGAAGACAACTGAACCATGAAAGAAACTCTGAAGTCTGTAAAGCAAAACCACATTATATATACTTTCATACACTCCACACAGTAACGCTTTTTTTTTAAAATCTGAAGTTACATTTGAGATTTTTCTCATTATTGGCTCACATGCTCTGCAATTCAAATTTTGGGGGGGGGGGGGAGAAGAGGAGAAGGGATGTTTGAAGGAGAATTTAAACATTTGTTCAAAAGTGCATATCATCATTTTCCTTTGAGCTCCTTAAGAAGGAGCCACCACTGTAGCTGATCCCCTTGCAAGAAGACTGCACCAAGCCTTCACATAATTTTGCAGTGATGGTTTCTATGACAATTTTTTTTACTTGATAATGATGCCAGCCCCCCCCCCATCAAATTAGTTGCCTTGTACGTCATGCCCAAGGGTGCAGCGGTCCTATTCTTTGTCTCTTCAGATACCCCAGGGAACTACGTGGGGCAAAAGTGCATATACTTGGATAAAATGACAAAACAGACTAGACGTTTTTTACTAGGCCCATAGTCTTATGATTCTACGGTTCCAGATTAAAAACTTTTTTTCTACAAAGAAGGTTGACAGAAGTTCATTCATTCATTAATCCTTAACTCCCCAAGGAGCATAGGCTTTCAACAAATGCATGGAAAGTCTTAGGGTCTTTCCATATCTGCTTCAACCCTTTCATTTCTGTCACCCGCTCTCTTCTTCATGTACATTTCAGTCTCTCTCAACCTGGGGATTCCAGAATAAGGACTGCCTTGTAATACTGTCAATAGATTTCCTCAGTGTGTATCCTATCCATCACCAGCATCTTCTTCTCATCCACTTGCACCTGTTTGGTTTTTGCCATCAGTTCTACATTGGTGATCCTGACATATCATTTCAATCCTTCTATTCTAGCAAGCACACATTTATGAAAGTCTGTAACTTCTTGGGTTTTTTTTTTAAATTATGTTGTTCTCCATGTTTTGGAGCCATGCAGCCTGGGCATGCGAGATGCAGATTCTTAATTTTGTTTTGGATTTAATTTCCTATGATATCTATTTATCTCCTACTGCAAAGAAAGTTTATCTTGTCTTTTATTTTCTTATTTTGATATCTCTGTCTGCTCCTCTAACTTCATCTATATTGTTGCCAAGATGTATGTATGATTCTACATCTTGCATTGTTTCCTCAAATGTGAACTTGCTATCATTTGCTAGAATCTTTCTTGTTGTCTGTGTATTCTCAGACCCAACTGTCATGGTCTCATCATGTAATTTCATTTTGTCTTGCATCTGGTTATGGAGACAGGACAGCCAGGCCTAAACCATCCAGCTGCTTTGTCAGACTTCTGAATTCCATTTCTGCTGGTTGATATAATTGATTTCATAACCCAGTCTAGGGAGCCGCGCTGGTGTAATGGTTACCACACTGCGCTGGCGATCAGGTGATCCAGGTTTGAGCCCTGGCAAGGACATTTGAGGTAGTGTCGCCGACCGGGACTTGGACTAGAATAATTCGAGCCCTGGCGAACACATTTGAAGAAGTGTCGTCGACCAGGGACTGGAATAACCTGAACTACTCCTGAGCCGACCCAGCTCTAATGGGTAACTCCGAAATCGGTGAGTATCTGCCTGAATGGTGAGAGGACACCTGTCATTGTACAGGGAAAAATGGGATACTTAAGTAAAATCAGTCTCAGCTTAGACATATTAACCGGAGATTTTGCCTCGAGTAATAGTGGGCATACGATAAAAAAAATAAAATAAAAAATAACCCAGTCTATAGCCATTAAGAAGAAAACTGTGACAAGAGGCAACCCTGCTGCACTCTGGTGTCCTTCATGAAGAATTCTGCATTTTATGTCTTCAATGTTTTCTTTATTTGGTTTGATGGTTATGTATTTCTTAGATCTTCAATAGTTTTCATCATAAGGCTTTATTGTACACACTGACACATTACTTCTTGTTGACGGTTTCATGCTTTCTTTTCACACATGATGTTGTCATCCACTTGCATTTCTGCTCTCATTCACTCCACTGTAGTTTATCTTGACTTCTGATTCACAGAAAAGTCTCAGTAATTTCTTTTGCTATTTCTCTTACTATCTCAGTATGTGATGTACCTTCTTTTTACTCACTTATCTTTGGATCTTAGCAAATGTTTGTCAGTTAGTCTAATAAGACTGTCGAGCTGTTTTGTAGATGCTTACCTGTTGGTCCAGATTAGCTGACAGAGTAAACAAGTGTTTCACAAGAAACTCCAAAACCACGGAAATATGTGGATTGCCCTGCTGGGAACCTTTCTTCTGCTGTTGTATCTGTAACCAATCTTCCCTTCCCTTAAAGGCTCGGCTCTTGGATTGGTGGTCAAAAGTAGACTTGAGATATATGGTTTCTAAAACTGAAGAATGTGCGCTGCTGTTTCTCAAGATAGGATAATTCATGTCAATCCTTATCACAGATGGGTTTTGAAGAGTCAGGGCATACAAGATCTCTGCTAATCTCAAAGGTGGCAAGGAAATCTTGCCCTGATTCCCACTTTCTGTATCCACAACTGGAAGCAACCAGGTGATAAGTGACTGTCTAAGAGGAAATGTGGGACGTGTTTTTCTCATACTTTTGTCAAAGGGTGCCCCAACAATACTTGGAATATGATTCTCTGGCAGCCCTTGCGTGATGATTAAAGATGCCAGTAACTGATCTGCTGCATGGCTTGGGTGGCTGAAGGTGGGAAGAAATAAATTCCAGATCTCTCTGGTGGGCGACACGAGGCCTGAATTTATCATACAAGCCATGGCATAAAACCCGTGTTCCTGATATCCTTCGACTTCTGCTTGTCTGGAATTTATAGTGCTGATGAGTAAACAGAAAATAAATACTGATTTTACAGAATAATAAAAAAATAAAGACAATTCTCATCTTACATAATACAAAGAAAAAAGACTTTAAACCCTGACATTAATCATTCATTACATGTCAGCCCTTCAAGCAGCCTAAGCCATCAACATACATCATCAGAATTCTCCTGTCGTGTGCCATCAGATCAAGGTCTTTCCATGTGTTCCTCAACATTTTCATTTGTCTCCTGTTCTCTTCTCCGTATGTACTTTGGCTTACCTCTTCTTCTCTTACCCTGCAGATTCCCCAATATGGACTGCCTTGTAATGCTATCAACAGGTTTCCTCAATGTGTGTCTTATCCACCACAAGCATTTTCTTCTCGTCTCTTGTTCCACTGGCACTTGTCTGGTTCTTGTCATCAGTTCCACATTGGTGACCTTGTCTTACCTTTTCATTTTTCTTTTCTCGCAAGCACCCATTTATGAAAGTCCATAACTTCATCCTTGTTATTTTTATTGTTCTCCATGTTTCAGAGCCATACAATAGTACTCACTTGACATTTGAGATGAAACTATTTCTGCTGTCACCTGTGCATGTTTCCCCTGTTCATTCAATGTACTAAACATTCCAGGTGAAAAATATGGAGATTTTCCCACAAAGAAACAAAGATGAGTCAGCAACCTAGACTCTACCAGGACCTTCTTCTGTCTTGGATGGCTGAGTTCTATTTTCTTTAGTTAACTTATCCATATTGTTAATGCATGGAGGCATATCTGGAGTCATTCTTATATGACCACCAGCTATGCACAATGCTACAATATATGTACGTGGAAGTGAAATTATGTCTGTGAGGCTAATTACATCCTCAATGACTCTTGATATCATCCACACACTTCCCAGGATTCCCCCTGTGGTGAAACTTGTTGAGAACCCAGCATTGCACACAAAGCTTGGAGAAGTCACTTGAGCCCCAGGCGTACTTCTTTGGCTTTGACTTGGTTGGCTGCATGCAGAAGGATCTCACTGTGGACCCAGTGATAGGCAGGGAAAGCTGAGAAGTGGCTCTGTGCAGGACGTGACAATTCCTTGGGACAGCCCAGAACCAGAGTACAGTGTTTAAGCTCTGCATAATTAGAGAGCCCCCTTGGATAGTGGAGAATGCACAGTATGCCATGCACTTCTTACTCCTAGCTTGGGACCAGATGTGATGATCCTTTAAATGCAAGCCAAGTTGGAGAAACTGGAGCTCATGACTTCAACTCAACATGTTTTGGAATCCCAGAAAAGCCACAGGAAAAGCCTAGATCTACAGCGTAGATAATACCAAGGAGTCTTCAACTTGGTATTGGCTGGTAAAGAGCGAGAAGCTCAGCAGCCCTAGTTAAACAACAACAACCCATACTGTTATGGATAAACCGACTTTACAATCTTTGTATAATAATCAGATAATAGAAAGTAAATCCTGACTTTACAAAATACAGTGAAAAGAGAAGTAAAGCCTGACTCACACAATAAACAGTTAACAGAACATCCAACTTCACACAATAATTAGCCAACAAAAATTTAGAACTGACTTGACATAATACACAGTAAACTGAAAGTAATTTCTAGTTTAACATACATATAAAAAAAGCTAAATCCTGAAATTGTAAACAGACAGTAAATCATGACCGCAGTAATAAATTCATCATACAAAGCAAACAGTAAATACATCTTTAGACACAGCTTGCAGACTTCACTTAGACTGAAGAAGTGTACTACCTGACACAGTGTGACCATACTGTAGTCATCATGCCAACAACTTGTTTCTTGAGGCCATCAAAATACTGAACAGCTCTGATCAATGCAGACAGAACTTCAAAAAGATACCGGAAAAGCTGGCCCCTGAAAAAAACATATTTAAAAGTTACTACTAAAAAAAATTTGTTTTTGGGTTCTCCCATAGCAGATACTGCTGTAGGGGTGTGATTTGTTACAGACTTCACTATACTAGGTCTCTGCTTTATGAGGTGGGGGTGACCAGTTCCCTTCCTCACTGCCTCTGCCTTCACTAACTCAAGAGCAGAGTCAGGTACCTGTTTACAGGTGGTTAGACTGGAGCATGACACTACTAGGTTTCAATACCAGAATCTGGCAACTTTGCCGCGACAAGCAAACAATCTAACTGATCAGAAAATTAAAAACAATTTAAAATGTGAAACAATATGATGTTTATTTCATTCCTACCAGTATACAGTTATATTTCAATACTCCTTTTCCCTCATATCTTTTTTTTTTCGTTTCTTGAGGAGCACAAAGCCACGTTACAGGAAGAAGCTGTGACAACTTGCCCAATCTTCTCTTCATTTTTATTATTATTTACGTGACATCATTTTTTCTCATCCTCAATGCATGATCGCAAAGTCCCGGGAATTGTCACTTGCGGAAAATCTCCTAGCGTTCGGTATTTTCTCCTCGCTATTTTTAGATACGACGTCATTGTTGACCAATGACCTCGGTAGCTAGAAACCCGTTTTAATTTAGGACTGCTTAAACTTGGGGAGAACCAGTTTAGGCCACTTAGGAAAACATCACGTGACTTTTAACATTATTGATTGGAGCGTCTAAACGAGGCTAAGGTCACATGATGCACGCTACGGATCACGTGTCCAAGCGGAAATGTCCCGCTAAAAGTGCGCCAACACGGGCATTCTTCACTTGCCCAGGAACCCTTGAGACCGCTAGGTCTAACTCAGATATCGGCGAATTCTCGCATTAAAAGCACTGAAGCCATATGTCTAAATTGCGGGTTAGCGTCCATCTTTGAGTAGTTAAGTGAAATCTCGCTAGAATATAATGTGATGAAATGTGTAGTACCTTGCAAAATCGACGCAAGATTGGTATGTTTACTTTATTCATATTTTTGTTTTACGATCACATCCAGCCACATGTGATCGGGTGTATTTATGATCCCACGGGATATGTACAACATGTTCATAATAATGTATAACGGGAATATATATATAGCTATTAATTTCCATATTATTTGATTATTTTTGACCCGACGTTTAGACTAGCGGAAATTAATATTAATGATAATGTTGACAGACCGTGACATATATTCATTATAAATTATATGACGATGCGACCAGACATGAAGTGTGTGATAATGTTGTCAGACAATTCTAAAACACGGATGTCCAATTATTTGTTAAATTCATCATAATGACATGACGATTAGGCTAGAGGCACAGAACTAGAATACTGTTGCCGACATTTCTATGATAAATTTGGTGGGTTTAACTGACATTTATAATAATTCATCGGGTTAAGTTGACGATAAATCAGTCTAAAGAATTATAATACTGCCACTGGGGCAGAGAAATATAATAAAGGACAGACAGGAGAAACTTGAATTCAAGATTAGACTCTAGACATATGATGTTAGAGACTAAAATCTGAGATGACTGGCAGAGGGACGGCTTAGGGAAAGACTGCTTTCTAAAGCTAGTAAATTAATGAAGCCGTCGTATTTGTCTTCAGTCTATGGTGGAGCCTTGCACGACAGTCCAATCTCAGAGCAGAATACGGAGTCGAGCACAGAGAAGGCAAATCCGAACCATTCAAGACCTACCTGGGGCAATGTCAGGAGACCGGAGAACTAACCTCACTTCACTACCAGCCAGGGGCTGAAAAGCTAAGTTCCACGAAAAAGGGAACTCACCAAATCAATGCCATATATGTTTGTCATCCATGATGAAAAACACTTGAATTGTGAGACACATAATACATACAGCAGACACTAATTCCATCGACAATACTATCATCCACCATCTATTCATTTGATTGCAATAAACCAATTGGGTGTATATACTGTACCCCATGCTTTGTTCCTTCTGTTAGATGTTACATATTGTCTGATGTTTATCTTCCTTTATAAGGGAGGGGGGGCTCGTAAAATCTAATATAAACCCAGTAATTGAGGATAATAATAATAATAGATAACTGAGAAGGGGACGATGGTAGCGAGAGACCAAATATCTCCTTACAACCTTTTCCAGACCTGTCTAGTTAGGAGAATTTACCCTCTTTGTCTCCCTTCAGTGGTGGAAAACCCAGCAGGAATTCCTTGAGCCAAATCTTCCACATCAGATCTATTATTTCCTCTAAATAATTCTCTTATCCTTTCAACGCTACGTGACACTGGGGTCTCGGTCCGGGATTTGAACTTATGTATTTTATCATACCTCTGGGATAGTATCATTCATTCAGTCATTACAGTATACCATTTTAACACATGTATTTTCACACAGTGAGCTCTAGAAAGACAGAAAACATTTTTTCTAGAATTTCAGGCATTGATTGGTGAATCCCTTTATATATGTTGTGTTTAATTAAGTTTGTATTTCATTGAATTACAGACCTTAAGTCTCCATAACTGTAGTAATTTCATTCTACAGCAGTCTGATAAATATTTAGTATTTACTTGTTCTTAGAAATACTATTGGAAGGTAGCACTAGCTTACTCAGTGTGGACTATAACAGCAAAAGATGGCTGAAATAGTTAAGCTTAAGGCAGCACTAGGGGAGGCCGGTCGAGATCTAGGTTATAGTGGGGTGGACCTTGCAAATTATGTCAGTGTCGAGACTGATAAGTATTACGCTCGAGAAACAGCGAAAGCTGAAAGAGAAGAGCGAATAAAGTTAGCAGAAATAGATGAGAGGATAAAAGCTGTAGACGCTAGGGAAAGAAGCGAGAGAGATGAACGCGAGCATGCACTGAAGATGAAGCAGTTAGAGATGCAGGGACAGGCTCAAAGAGTTGAACCGGTAGCCGGTGCGACAGCATCTACCTCCTCAGGCAACCTATCGCCACGGTCAGATAATATGCCCTCCTTGCAAATGGGGAGCATAGGACCTTTGCCATCCTCACACATGTCAACTTTGGGACCCTTGACGTTTCCATTTGAAGCTTTCTCGGAACAAGCCGACTCGATCGATAGGTATTTGGACAAATTTGAGAAGTTTGCCACCACGTTTGGTTTGGAGAAGAGCAAGTGGAACCTGAAACTGTCGCAAGGGCTTAGAGGAACCGCTTATGACGTGTATAGCAAGCTTCCTCCAGGTTTACAGGATGACTATGACTCTCTGAAAAAGGCACTCCTGATATGTTATGAGCTACATGCTGACGCCTATAGGAAGAGGTTCCGTAACTCTAGTTGGGAAGTCGGAGAGAACTTTGCTCAATTTGCTGCTAGACTGGATTCATACGTGGAAAAGTGGGGTGCCCTAGGGAATTTTTCTCATGATTGGGAAGGTCTGAAGGAGATGGTCGTTATTGAACAACTGAAGGACACCATGACTTCCGACATGAGAAGATTTCTGACAGAGAATGGGGCCAGCACTTTAGAATCCATCGTCCAGTTGGCGGAACGTTATCAAGCAGCGCTAACAGAGAATGACCCATCCCGGTGGAACCAACCAGAAGAATTATCGAGGCCGACACCTCAGACACACTTGGACCCCCAAATGAATCTACCTTACCACAACTTCAAAAAGCATGACAAGCCAGACTACAAGACTACTCAGAGATCAGCTTTCCAGCCTCAGAGGCGGGGAGAAAAGTGGTGTAAGACGTGCAAAATGAGCAACCACAATACTGCCGAGTGCAGAAGGAAAAACCCTCCACATCATGTTGCATGTTTGCAGGTGAGGGCTGTTGACAGGAAGGAACTGACAGTGAGTCAGAATAGCCTCCATCACCCACCGATACAGGAGACAGTGACCGTGAATGGCAAACAAGTCATCGGGATGTATGACACAGGTTTGTCTTATGACGCGGTCGTTTCTTCATCTCTGGTGCACCCCGAACAACTCACCACAGAAACAGTGGATATCCAGGGGCCACTCAAGGGAGCATTACCCTTAAATTTGCCCATAGCGAAGATTCAAGTCAGTTGTCGCTATGTGGAAGGGGAGATCAATGCTGCAGTTTTAGAGGATCCTTTCTACCCCCCTGATGTTAGGGCGTAGATATGTCTTTTTAGGAGAACCAGTAAAGCCTGTGGTTATGGCTGCCGTCCAGACCAGGTCTGACTCCAAACGCATAGAGAGGGACTCTAAGTTAGAAATTCATCCGAATAAGATGAAAAGGGCTCAAGCAGCTGATAGCACATTGGGGCCTTGCTTTGGCAAATTGAAAAACTCACATAACCCTCGAAGAAAGGGTGACTTTTATATGGAACATGGACTCTTGCACAGGAAAGCTGGCAGAGGGCTAAAAAAGTCATGGACAGATTGTGGTGCCATCCATATATAGAAATAAAGTTATGGAATGGGGGCACGGTGCTACTTTGAGTGAACACCTGGGTAATGGTGCCACAAATCAAAGGATAGCCACCCGTTATTATTGGCCCGGCATCACAGAAGACATAGCTCGATATGTGAAGTCCTGTTCAGAGTGTAATCAGGTAACCTCAACACATAGGGTAGACCAGTTACAGGACCTAGGGAAGCATTGCTGCAGACGTAGGCATCCAAAGAAAACCAGGAAGAAAACCAGAATACTTACCTGGGAAGAACAATGTAGGGGCAGATTTTTTGAGCAGACATCCGGACGCAACCGAGGAGATATGAGAAACTGAAAAAGAAGAGGAAGACAGGACCAGAGGAGTTGGACGGAACGTCAAACTTGAGGAGGGGCTTGTGTGACAACTTGCCCAATCTTCTCTTCATTTTTATTATTATTTACGTGACATCATTTTTTCTCATCCTCAATGCATGATCGCAAAGTCCCGGGAATTGTCACTTGCGGAAAATCTCCTAGCGTTCGGTATTTTCTCCTCGCTATTTTTAGATACGACGTCATTGTTGACCAATGACCTCGGTAGCTAGAAACCCGTTTTAATTTAGGACTGCTTAAACTTGGGGAGAACCAGTTTAGGCCACTTAGGAAAACATCACGTGACTTTTAACATTATTGATTGGAGCGTCTAAACGAGGCTAAGGTCACATGATGCACGCTACGGATCACGTGTCCAAGCGGAAATGTCCCGCTAAAAGTGCGCCAACACGGGCATTCTTCACTTGCCCAGGAACCCTTGAGACCGCTAGGTCTAACCCAGATATCGGCGAATTCTCGCATTAAAAGCACTGAAGCCACGTGTCTAAATTGCGGGTTAGCGTCCATCTTTGAGTAGGTAAGTAAAATCTCGCTAGAATATAATGTGATTGTAAAGACGTTATTTCTTACTACACCTGTAGTACACCACTGTAAAGTATCAGTCTGTCTGCTCTGTAAGGAAGAGTGGTGTGTTGTTGAGATCAGGCATGCTCCAGTCTACCCAGCTGTAAATGGGTAACTCACCCTAGTCCTGAGTTAGGGAAGGCAAAGGCTCCAGGGGGAAGCAGGCCCTGAACTTGGTCACTTCAGCCGACGCAGGATGGTGTATGTATGAAGTAGAAGTGTAGAGTGTGATTACCGCGAATGGTGTGCTGTTCGTGTGCTGACCAATATACCCACTCACACTTGTCTACAAGGCACCAATGCAGACTGCTGGAATCTTAGTTTACTCAATTTATTCAGACGTACACACTGGGACATACGAGTACATCATGGTTCGTTGACATATCAATTTGTAGGTATACATAGCAGATCTGAAGTCATGACACATTCAGAAATAATGGCAGTACATCAAAGTTCAATGTCATGATACATTATGGCCGCATTCCCCTATCTGACTAAACGCGTCAGTGAAGGAATCGATAAATAACTAAAGTTACTTGACGTCCATAGTTTGTAGTATAGATTATGAAACCACGAAGGGGGGTTTCTAGCAGGATTGAGATCTCTCTGTCACTGTCCGATAATAAGATAAATAATCTGTTCTCTTGGCAGTGATCAAAACATATGATGACCGAAATCCAACATGGCTACCTCCCTGAGTTGTCGTTCACTCATGCATAGGGAGGAGAATATAAGCCAGAGTTAATTTGTAATGGGTATATAAAGGATTTCATAAATGTTTCCATACAGCTCTACGGTGATCAGGTTAATTTCACGTAGCCATAACCGCTGCAGGAAAATCTGTCATCTTCGTCGATACCAAACACGACACTAGCATAACGAAGCACCAAAAGTCAAGCTAGGCCTAACCGACGAGAGATCATCAAAATAGGAGCTGGGTTTACCTGGAGTCCGAATCATCTATATACTGACATAAGGAGAGTCTCGAACACAAACTATCGTAGAGACACCATCTCCTTCAGAAGAAATACCACTTCGTAAGACATTTTTTTCCTGACGAAAGGACCAGCTCTAGAAAAACGTACCCCGCCATTTGTAAGCAGTACATCGGAACTCATCACGACTTGTCAAGACAACTCATACTTCCGCTAGACCGGAATACAAGAATCTAGTCCCTCCTACCCATCCAAAATATACAATATAGGACTGATTCTACTTGTACTAATAATATGTAATACATATGAATTCAGGCCATAAACACAATAAGCAAATTAATATATTTTCTGGCCCTAAAAAATAAGTACAAACGCAAGCGCACTATCCTTGCGCCGGATCAATATCCAGAACGATTACTCCTATAATCAAAAGTGTGAATCAAACATGGATTATCTCGCTTTTACCATAGACAGCATTTTCATACACAAATGAATGCATGTCTATATTTTCCCATATCAAATAGCCATATCAATTTTTGTAAAATGTGCGTCAAAATATGCACGCAACAGATTACCACACCCCTCGGGAAAAAAAAAAATGGTACATTTTTTTTTTTTTTGAAATACATCTAGGAGCAACATACAATAGGCTCACAACGCACCAATAACAATGCGCAGATGATAAGCATAAGTTTTATGACCTTAGAGAAAGTACTTCTCTAAGTATAAATATTTCCAGAGAGGTGTCACCAACGCATACTACAATATTAGCAATGACACAATTTCCACATTAGTTTATACGTAAATTTCATCTAAGATATCTTAACATCATGATCATCAAAGACGAAAACCATTGAAAAATCAGCGGTGAATACATATCAATGAACCGCTAAGTAGTGTTACAATCAATATATGATATATTACATATGTGTACACATTTCAACATAGAAACAACTGTATCAAAGTTGTATAACAGTTATGAATCATGTGGGCATCTAGACAAAATATCTGCCATCACATTTTCTGACCCACGGATAGCTCGCACCGAAAAATGAAATGGCTGTAGAGCAATCGCGTATCGCGTTGATCTCGCGCTCTTCAGATTTTTACTCTGAATAGCCGTAAGAGCCTTCTGGTCAGTTTCCACAATGAAATGCGCGCCCAGAAGAAATCTTTGCAGTTTAAGGATTGACCAAACCATAGCCAATAATTCACGGTCTAGGACCGAGTAATTCTTCTCTGCGGCATTTAATTTCCGAGAAATATACATCACCGGATGCAGAGTTCCAGAGTACTCTTGCATTAGTGCAGCTCCAATCCCGGTGGATGAAGCGTCACTACGAAGAATAAATGTCTTATCCTTAGAAGGCAATACTAGGATAGGTGAAGTAGAAAACATAGTTTTAACCTTATCCAAAGAGGATTGACATTCTTGAGTCCAATGGACTACATTAGGAGACCCTTTCTTTAGCAAGGAAGAAAGAGGTGACATAATGGAGGACAGATTCGGGATGAATCGTCCATAAAATTGTATTAGACCTAAGAGACTTCGTACTTGCTTTTTAGTCTTAGGAATAGAAATGTTAAGTATCTTACTTGTATTATGGTCTTCTGTTTTTAGGAACCCATGACCAACACGGTGTCCTAAGAAAGATATTTCGCTAAAACCAATACATGCTTTCGATGGTTTCGCTGTCAGGTTATGCTCGCGTAAGATAGACAATAGTTCATTTATACCATTATAGTGATCGTTCCAAGTATCACTGAAAAGACAGATGTCATCAAGATACGCAATGACATCTGAGCGATGAGATAGGATTCGACGCATCATGCGTACAAATGTAGCAGGGGCGTTCATAAGACCGAAAGGCATGAAATTCCATTGGAATAGACCCCTAGGCGTCGAAAAAGCAGTAAACGGTTTGGCGTGTTCGGATAGTGGAACTTGCCAATATCCCTTAGACAAATCGAGTTTAGTAAAGAAGTGAGAATTCGATAGTCTCGTAAGTAGCTCTTCTAGTAAAGGCATAGGCTCAGCATCGAATTTAGTCACTTGATTCAATTTGCGATAATCCACGCAAAGACGTATGTTATTGTCTTTTTTCCGTACTATAACCATCGGCGAAGAATATGCTGATGTGGATGGTTCTATAATTTTTAACTCTATCATCTCATCTAACTCTTTCTCTACCTGTGCTTGAAAATGTATCGGAATAGGATACGGTCTGACTCTTATAGGACTATGGTCAGTAAGAATAATGTCATGTTGAATGACATCAGTTTGACCAGGAATGTCAGTAAGGACATCCTGAAATTGTTCTAACATAGTAGAAACTTGTTTCTGCTCTCCTGGAGATAATTCTGGAGAAATTGCAACATCTTTCCATGATTCATTAGAGTGAAGAGGAATCATTGGAAAAGGTAAATTTACATCCGAGAAACTCGTTTCCTCATCCTGTATTACTGACAGAGATGAGTACTGTCCATGTTGGACTGGAAAATCGTCCGTTGCCTGGAAAACAGGTTGTAAATAATCAGGACGTTCATGGAATTCCGTGAGCATGTTGATGTGGAAGGTTTTACGCTTCCCGTCAATATCGACGATATAGTCAACATCGGAAACCTTTGATATTATATCGTACGGACCTTTCCAAGAAATGAGAAGTCTATTTTCCCTACAAGGTAGCAAGACAAATGCTTTGTCACCTGGACAAAGTTGACGCAAACATCTCTTTTTATTGGCAAATTCCCTTGCCTTCTGTTTCGCAAATTCAGAAGAAGCAGTTGCCAATTTGCATGCTTCAATAATCTTGTGTCTAAGTGCGATGACATATTCATAAGAGGATTTTGTGTCATCGACAATATTATCAGCAGTTATAAGATCATGAAGTAAGGACATAGGACCTCGCGGTTTCGCGCCAAAGACAAGTTCAAAGGGAGAAAATCCTGTATGTTCGTTGGCGACCTCTCTATATGCAAAGAGAGCCGCGGGTAAAACCCTATCCCAATCCTGAGGATGATCTTCTGTTATCTTACCTAGTAGGTTTTTCAGAGTTCTATTCAAACGTTCCACCATCCCATTGGACATAGGATGATAAATACTACTCAGCGATCTCTCTATCTTCAGAGTCGACATTACTTGAGACATGGTATCCGATATGAGTTGGGTACCATGGTCGGATAATATTTCTGCTGGAAACCCCAGACGAGAAAATATTAACCAAAGAGCATCTGCGATATCAGCAGTAGTTATGCTCTTTAGAGGAACAGCCTCCGGCCAACGTGTGCACATATCAACACACGTCAAAATAAATTGGTGTCCTCTAGCAGACTTTATCTTAAATGGACCAATGATGTCTATCGCCATTTTTTGAAATGGCCGAATGGGAATGTCTGCAGCCTGAATAGGTGCATCATGGCGTGGACCTCTGGATTTAATCTCTTGACATACTTTACAAGATCGACAATAGATTCGTATGTCCTTATTCACAGCAGGCCAAAAGAAAGATTGAAGAACTCTAGCTTTAGTACGGGAAAAACCCATATGTCCAGCACACTGCGAATCATGAGCGTGCTGTAAGATTTTAACTCTCATATTTTTAGGCACAAGGATTTGAGAATGAATGGACTTAGCGGAGTCTTGTACCATACGTACAAGTACGCCATTCTTCATCGTAATCCAAGATTTACGATTTGTATCCTTATTCGGATCACCTTTTGTTGCCAGAGTAAAGAATTTCTTTAGAGTAGGATCATCTTCCTGCTGTTTGATAAAGGAATCGTGGGAAATCTCCAAGGGATCATCTTGGATCTGCGCATCATCATCTTCAGAATGTGAAGATTGTGGCATATTGAGAGCTTGAGCCCTAGTGATTACTGCATTAGCAGATTGCATATTAACATTTTCCCAATTAGAAATTTGCTGTGGAGTGCATTCTTTCACTCCATGAATGCGACCGATGATAAGATCAGCGATCGGATTCGGCAAGAGACATGCTTGCACCTCTCCTGTAAAGAAAGGCGTAGCAATATTGATAATGGCAGTGGAGTACTTCTCCAATGTGCCACCAAATGTTACACATTTGACTATATTGCCTGTAGCTCGAGAAGGATTTACGAGTGATTGCCTCACTCCAATGGTAGTGCACCCCGAGTCGAAAAGAATTGATACCGGAGTACCATCTATTAGGCCCCTATTAAAGACAAGAGCACCCCTTCCATTATGCGCGATTGACGCATGGAGAGCGGGAAGTGGGTGACCGCAGCTTAAAGTAGAAACTGTGGTTGGATCGAATAATGTTTTGCATTGCGAACACTCAGATGCTCTAGCAAAATCAAAAGCGGAATTTGCTACACTGTTGGAGTCTTTTTTATCATTATTCTGATTATCGGTGTCGTGGAACTCCTGTTGTGCAGAGTTTGCCTGGTAATACGATTTACCATGTCTTTTGTGTTGTGATCTACCTCGGTTATAATTGTCTCTATAATTATTATTGCCTCTGTTATAACCCCTATTTGGGTTTGAATCATAATATTCATGATCATAATCATCATGCTCATTATATTGAGTATCCCTGTAATATTGTTTCTTTTGTCTCCATGAAGCACTTGGGTAGTTCCTATAGCTACTCCCTTTCCGAGAATTTCTAACATTATGGGCACCCCTCGCGTGTCGAGGACTATCAGCCCGATTCCAGTTCTTCGAAGAAGAACTCTGATTTGAGCGGTTATCTTGGTTTTGATACTTATCCCAATTAACCTTTTTATCAAATTTATTTTTAGCTCCTTGGAATTTGTGTGAGTAATTCTGATTATATTCTGTTGCCGAAGCAACTGGCATACTCTCTTTAATGTTAGAGTTACTAAGAATCATGTCAGGGTGTGCCGTGGCATACTGGTCACAATATTCTTCCATTTGCTTTATTGTACTAGGTTTACGCTCATGTAAGAACTCTAGGAATGATTTATTTACAGAAGACATGACCTTGTCTCTTAGCAATAAATCTGTAAGACCATCAAATGTTTTCTCTGTTTTGGATAATTCAATCCATCGTGAAAGTGTAATTCGTGCTTTTGAGATGAAATCTGAGAATTCTACACCTACCTCAGGTCTCATTGTTTTAAACAAAAGACGGTAACCTTCCTCAGACAGCTGATATCTCTTTATCAAAGCTGCCCTAACAGCATCATAATTGTCTTTGTCGGCCTCTTCAACGAAATATAACTTACTCAGAGACTCCCCTTTTAGATTTTCAGACAACTGATTCACATACTGTGATTTGTCAACATTATGAGATCGACAAGCCCGTTCAAATCTAGAAAGCCAAAATGTTATGTCATCACTGGTAGGGTTAAACGCTGGTACTTTGACCTTGTACACAAAGGGTTTACCATTACCACCAGATGCCTGATTAACATTACTCATACATGTCAATTTTAATTTCTCTAATTCAAACTCATGTTCTCTTATTGCTTTTCTCTCTTCAGCTTCTCTATCTAATCTTTTCTGTTCTGCAGCCGCTTCTAATTTTTTCTGTTCTGCAGCAGCAGCAACTTCTAGTTTTTTCTGTTCTGCAGCAGCAGCAACTTCTAGTTTTTTCTGTTCTGCAGCAGCTTCTAATTTTTTCTGTTCTGCAGCAACTTCTAATTTTCTCTGCTCTGCAGCAGCAGCAACTTCTAATTTTTTCTGCTCTGCATCAGCTTCTAATTTCTTCTGTTCTGCCTCAAATCTCCTTTCCTCCACTTGCATCTGCAATTTCTTAAGTTCAGCAGCAGTATCAGCTTCTTTTTCTAATCTTTTTTCTTCAGCTAAGGCTTTCCTTTCTTCTGCAGCAGCTTTTTTTTTCTTCTATTTGAAGTTTTCTCTCCTCAGCCGCAGCTTTTTTTCTCCTCAGCAGCAGCTTTTCTTTCTTCAACAGCAGCAGCAATTTTTTTCTCTTCTGCAGCTAATGCTTTGTCATATTGAGCAACAGCCCATTGTTCTAAGTCTTTTCCAGTCTTATCAAGAGATTTTCCTTGTATAATGAAATAATCTAATGTAGACATATTGTCTTCTTAAATCAGAAACCTGAAAAAGTAAATAAATTACCCTCTTTCAAGTTAATGGGAGACAAGTCTATACCTTAGACCTAGTCTTAGTCCAAACTTGTATGGTTTATAATAACCAATGATAACTTGAGTACCTGTGGACAACAATAATTGTATCTCAAATACTGTGGGGACAAGCCTTACAAAGGTCTTGTATACCTCACTGTAATCAAAGATCACTTGAGTACCTGTGGAAAAAAATATTTCCTTTTACCAATCACTTTGGGAGACAAGCCTTACAAAGGTCTTGTATATTTTGTTTTATAACAATAACAATCAGAGAGTACTGATCTGTACTATACTATCAGTGTATACCACTATACCTCATATGTCAACTAAAGACATTACAAATGACAAACAAGAAAAGACAATCTGAAAACATTTGCAGAGATCAAATTAAATTAAATAGAAGAAATGAAAAAAAAATGATCACAGAAACCGTGATGATAACTGCAATAATAAAATGACAAGACAAATAACGCCACAGTGTATAAACATAAGGGTGTAAAAAACTGAAATGAAAGAAAAGATGAGACCTACAATTATACAAACAAATCAAACAAAACTAAGGGACACAAAATTATTAACAAAAACAACGAAGAAAAGAACACCTCATCACAACTAACAGAAATAGCAGCAAATTGTTGCTAACAAATTTCCAATTAAGAAAATGTGTACCTATCGAATACTAGTACCAGACCAATGTAACTCGGCATACCTTGTACTAGTCACACAGAACATAAACTAATTTAATACATAACAAATAACATGTAAGCATAAATAGCATATAGCATACAATATCATTTATGTCATGAATGGAATGTGTTGCAGGTATAGTGTTGTAAAGCAGGCACAGTTTATTTAAATAATAATAACTTGCCACTTTATTCAGTAATAGATTTAATTCTAAACTATTACACTGTCAATTTTTTCTCTTTTGAGCATATGAAGATCCCACGATGAACTATGCACTTTATGTTCCACAACACTGTGATTCTTCTGTACGTTGAGAAATGTCAACAATATTGCTCCAGATATTTTCTACACTTGATACCACTGTCCTGTGTAATACTGTCTGTACAGCGAAAAAAACTGTCAACAAGCGCTGACCTAGATACAGCATCCTATCGGTAATACAGGTCAAGCTGACATCGACTGTATAGCTGTCCTACTGGTGTTGATGTGTTCAAACAAATGTTCTTTCAGCTGTAAACTGTGATTCTCAACACAAAACTGCGTAAGCTGGACCCAGGAATCTGGCTCGCCACTGTAAAGACGTTATTTCTTACTACACCTGTAGTACACCACTGTAAAGTATCAGTCTGTCTGCTCTGTAAGGAAGAGTGGTGTGTTGTTGAGATCAGGCATGCTCCAGTCTACCCAGCTGTAAATGGGTAACTCACCCTAGTCCTGAGTTAGGGAAGGCAAAGGCTCCAGGGGGAAGCAGGCCCTGAACTTGGTCACTTCAGCCGACGCAGGATGGTGTATGTATGAAGTAGAAGTGTAGAGTGTGATTACCGCGAATGGTGTGCTGTTCGTGTGCTGACCAATATAACCACTCACACTTGTCTACAAGGCACCAATGCAGACTGCTGGAATCTTAGTTTACTCAATTTATTCAGACGTACACACTGGGACATACGAGTACATCATGGTTCGTTGACATATCAATTTGTAGGTATACATAGCAGATCTGAAGTCATGACACATTCAGAAATAATGGCAGTACATCAAAGTTCAATGTCATGATACATTATGGCCGCATTCCCCTATCTGACTAAACGCGTCAGTGAAGGAATCGATAAATAACTAAAGTTACTTGACGTCCATAGTTTGTAGTATAGATTATGAAACCACGAAGGGGGTTTTCTAGCAGGATTGAGATCTCTCTGTCACTGTCCGATAATAAGATAAATAATCTGTTCTCTTGGCAGTGATCAAAACATATGATGACCGAAATCCAACATGGCTACCTCCCTGAGTTGTCGTTCACTCATGCATAGGGAGGAGAATATAAGCCAGAGTTAATTTGTAATGGGTATATAAAGGATTTCATAAATGTTTCCATACAGCTCTATGGTGATCAGGTTAATTTCACGTAGCCATAACCGCTGCAGGAAAATCTGTCATCTTCGTCGATACCAAACACGACACTAGCATAACGAAGCACCAAAAGTCAAGCTAGGCCTAACCGACGAGAGATCATCAAAATAGGAGCTGGGTTTACCTGGAGTCCGAATCATCTATATACTGACATAAGGAGAGTCTCGAACACAAACTATCGTAGAGACACCATCTCCTTCAGAAGAAATACCACTTCGTAAGACATTTTTTTCTGACGAAAGGACCAGCTCTAGAAAAACGTACCCCGCCATTTGTAAGCAGTACATCGGAACTCATCACGACTTGTCAAGACAACTCATACTTCCGCTAGACCGGAATACAAGAATCTAGTCCCTCCTAGCCATCCAAAATATACAATATAGGACTGATTCTACTTGTACTAATAATATGTAATACATATGAATTCAGGCCATAAACACAATAAGCAAATTAATATATTTTCTGGCCCTAAAAAATAAGTACAAACGCAAGCGCACTATCCTTGCGCCGGATCAATATCCAGAACGATTACTCCTATAATCAAAAGTGTGAATCAAACATGGATTATCTCGCTTTTACCATAGACAGCATTTTCATACACAAATGAATGCATGTCTATATTTTCCCATATCAAATAGCCATATCAATTTTTGTAAAATGTGCGTCAAAATATGCACGCTACAGTGATGAAATGTGTAGTACCTTGCAAAATCGACGCAAGATTGGTATGTTTACTTTATTCATATTTTTGTTTTACGATCACATCCAGC
Organism: Oreohelix idahoensis; assembly: GCA_024509875.1. Lineage (NCBI taxonomy): Eukaryota > Metazoa > Mollusca > Gastropoda > Stylommatophora > Oreohelicidae > Oreohelix > Oreohelix idahoensis. Next base: position 413,898 of record JAMPIV010016391.1, read on the forward strand.
CACATGTGATCGGGTGTATTTATGATCCCACGGGATATGTACAACATGTTCATAATAATGTATAACGGGAATATATATATAGCTATTAATTTCCATATTATTTGATTATTTTTGACCCGACGTTTAGACTAGCGGAAATTAATATTAACGATAATGTTGACAGACCGTGACATATATTCATTATAAATTATATGACGATGCGACCAGACATGAAGTGTGTGATAATGTTGTCAGACAATTCTAAAACACGGATGTCCAATTATTTGTTAAATTCATCATAATGACATGACGATTAGGCTAGAGGCACAGAACTAGAATACTGTTGCCGACATTTCTATGATAAATTTGGTGGGTTTAACTGACATTTATAATAATTCATCGGGTTAAGTTGACGATAAATCAGTCTAAAGAATTATAATACTGCCACTGGGGCAGAGAAATATAATAAAGGACAGACAGGAGAAACTTGAATTCAAGATTAGACTCTAGACATATGATGTTAGAGACTAAAATCTGAGATGACTGGCAGAGGGACGGCTTAGGGAAAGACTGCTTTCTAAAGCTAGTAAATTAATGAAGCCGTCGTATTTGTCTTCAGTCTATGGTGGAGCCTTGCATGACAGTCCAATCTCAGAGCAGAATACGGAGTCGAGCACAGAGAAGGCAAATCCGAACCATTCAAGACCTACCTGGGGCAACGTCAGGAGACCGGAGAACTAACCTCACTTCACTACCAGCCAGGGGCTGAAAAGCTAAGTTCCACGAAAAAGGGAACTCACCAAATCAATGCCACATATGTTTGTCATCCATGATGAAAAACACTTGAATTGTGAGACACATAATACATACAGCAGACACTAATTCCATCGACAATACTATCATCCACCATCTATTCATTTGATTGCAATAAACCAATTGGGTGTATATACTGTACCCCATGCTTTGTTCCTTCTGTTAGATGTTACATATTGTCTGATGTTTATCTTCCTTTATAAGGGAGGGGGGGCTCGTAAAATATAATATAAATTAAAGAATAATAATAATAGATAACTGAGAAGGGGACGATGGTAGCGAGAGACCAAATATCTCCTTACAACCTTTTCCAGACCTGTCTAGTTAGGAGAATTTACCCTCTTTGTCTCCCTTCAGTGGTGGAAAACCCAGCAGGAATTCCTTGAGCCAAATCTTCCACATCAGATCTATTATTTCCTCTAAATAATTCTCTTATCCTTTCAACGCTACGTGACACTGGGGTCTCGGTCCGGGATTTGAACTTATGTATTTTATCATACCTCTGGGATAGTATCATTCATTCAGTCATTACAGTATACCATTTTAACACATGTATTTTCACACAGTGAGCTCTAGAAAGACAGAAAACATTTTTTCTAGAATTTCAGGCATTGATTGGTGAATCCCTTTATATATGTTGTGTTTAATTAAGTTTGTATTTCATTGAATTACAGACCTTAAGTCTCCATAACTGTAGTAATTTCATTCTACAGCAGTCTGATAAATAATTAGTATTTACTTGTTGTTAGAAATACTATTGGAAGGTAGCACTAGCTTACTCATTGTGGACTATAACAGCAAAAGATGGCTGAAATAGTTAAGCTTAAGGCAGCACTAGGGGAGGCCGGTCGAGATCTAGGTTATAGTGGGGTGGACCTTGCAAATTATGTCAGTGTTGAGACTGATAAGTATTACGCTCGAGAAACAGCGAAAGCTGAAAGAGAAAAGCGAATAAAGTTAGCAGAAATAGATGAGAGGATAAAAGCTGTAGACGCTAGGGAAAGAAGCGAGAGAGATGAACGCGAGCATGCACTGAAGATGAAGCAGTTAGAGATGCAGGGACAGGCTCAAAGAGTTGAACCGGTAGCCGGTGCGACAGCATCTACCTCCTCAGGCAACCTATCGCCACGGTCAGATAATATGCCCTCCTTGCAAATGGGGAGCATAGGACCTTTGCCATCCTCACACATGTCAACTTTGGGACCCTTGACGTTTCCATTTGAAGCTTTCTCGGAACAAGCCGACTCGATCGATAGGTATTTGGACAAATTTGAGAAGTTTGCCACCACGTTTGGTTTGGAGAAGAGCAAGTGGAACCTGAAACTGTCGCAAGGGCTTAGAGGAACCGCTTATGACGTGTATAGCAAGCTTCCTCCAGGTTTACAGGATGACTATGACTCTCTGAAAAAGGCACTCCTGATACGTTATGAGCTACATGCTGACGCCTATAGGAAGAGGTTCCGTAACTCTAGTTGGGAAGTCGGAGAGAACTTTGCTCAATTTGCTGCTAGACTGGATTCATACGTGGAAAAGTGGGGTGCCCTAGGGAATTTTTCTCATGATTGGGAAGGTCTGAAGGAGATGGTCGTTATTGAACAACTGAAGGACACCATGACTTCCGACATGAGAAGATTTCTGACAGAGAATGGGGCCAGCACTTTAGAATCCATCGTCCAGTTGGCGGAACGTTATCAGGCAGCGCTAACAGAGAATGACCCATCCCGGTGGAACCAACCAGAAGAATTATCGAGGCCGACACCTCAGACACACTTGGACCCCCAAATGAATCTACCTTACCACAACTTCAAAAAGCATGACAAGCCAGACTACAAGACTACTCAGAGATCAGCTTTCCAGCCTCAGAGGCGGGGAGAAAAGTGGTGTAAGACGTGCAAAATGAGCAACCACAATACTGCCGAGTGCAGAAGGAAAAAACCCTCCACATCATGTTGCATGTTTGCAGGTGAGGGCTGTTGACAGGAAGGAACTGACAGTGAGTCAGAATAGCCTCCATCACCCACCGATACAGGAGACAGTGACCGTGAATGGCAAACAAGTCATCGGGATGTATGACACAGGTTTGTCTTATGACGCGGTCGTTTCTTCATCTCTGGTGCACCCCGAACAACTCACCACAGAAACAGTGGATATCCAGGGGCCACTCAAGGGAGCATTACCCTTAAATTTGCCCATAGCGAAGATTCAAGTCAGTTGTCGCTATGTGGAAGGGGAGATCAATGCTGCAGTTTTAGAGGATCCTTTCTACCCCCTGATGTTAGGGCGTAGATATGTCTTTTTAGGAGAACCAGTAAAGCCTGTGGTTATGGCTGCCGTCCAGACCAGGTCTGACTCCAAACGCATAGAGAGGGACTCTAAGTTAGAAATTCATCCGAATAAGATGAAAAGGGCTCAAGCAGCTGATAGCACATTGGGGCCTTGCTTTGGCAAATTGAAAAACTCACATAACCCTCGAAGAAAGGGTGACTTTTATATGGAACATGGACTCTTGCACAGGAAAGCTGGCAGAGGGCTAAAAAGTCATGGACAGATTGTGGTGCCATCCATATATAGAAATAAAGTTATGGAATGGGGGCACGGTGCTACTTTGAGTGAACACCTGGGTAATGGTGCCACAAATCAAAGGATAGCCACCCGTTATTATTGGCCCGGCATCACAGAAGACATAGCTCGATATGTGAAGTCCTGTTCAGAGTGTAACCAGGTAACCTCAACACATAGGGTAGACCAGTTACAGGACCTAGGGAAGCATTGCTGCAGACGTAGGCATCCAAAGAAAACCAGGAAGAAAACCAGAATACTTACCTGGGAAGAACAATGTAGGGGCAGATTTTTTGAGCAGACATCCGGACGCAACCGAGGAGATATGAGAAACTGAAAAAGAAGAGGAAGACAGGACCAGAGGAGTTGGACGGAACGTCAAACTTGAGGAGGGGCTTGTGTGACAACTTGCCCAATCTTCTCTTCATTTTTTTTATTATTTACGTGACATCATTTTTTTTTCTCATCCTCAATGCATGATCGCAAAGTCCCGGGAATTGTCACTTGCGGAAAATCTCCTAGCGTTCGGTATTTTCTCCTCGCTATTTTTAGATACGACGTCATTGTTGACCAATGACCTCGGTAGCTAGAAACCCGTTTTAATTTAGGACTGCTTAAACTTGGGGAGAACCAGTTTAGGCCACTTAGGAAAACATCACGTGACTTTTAACATTATTGATTGGAGCGTCTAAACGAGGCTAAGGTCACATGATGCACGCTACGGATCACGTGTCCAAGCGGAAATGTCCCGCTAAAAGTGCGCCAACACGGGCATTCTTCACTTGCCCAGGAACCCTTGAGACCGCTAGGTCTAACCCAGATATCGGCGAATTCTCGCATTAAAAGCACTGAAGCCACGTGTCTAAATTGCGGGTTAGCGTCCATCTTTGAGTAGGTAAGTGAAATCTCGCTAGAATATAATGTGATGAAATGTGTAGTACCTTGCAAAATCGACGCAAGATTGGTATGTTTACTTTATTCATATTTTTGTTTTACGATCACATCCAGCCACATGTGATCGGGTATATTTTATGATCCCACGGGATATGTACAACATGTTCATAATAATGTATAATATGTACAACATGTTCATAATAATGTATAACGGGAATATATATATAGCTATTAATTTCCATATTATTTGATTATTTTTGACCCGACGTTTAGACTAACGGAAATTAATATTAACGATAATGTTGACAGACCGTGACATATATTCATTATAAATTATATGACGATGCGACCAGACATGAAGTGTGTGATAATGTTGTCAGACAATTCTAAAACACGGATGTCCAATTATTTGTTAAATTCATCATAATGACATGACGATTAGGCTAGAGGCACAGAACTAGAATACTGTTGCCGACATTTCTATGATAAATTTGGTGGGTTTAACTGACATTTATAATAATTCATCGGGTTAAGTTGACGATAAATCAGTCTAAAGAATTATAATACTGCCACTGGGGCAGAGAAATATAATAAAGGACAGACAGGAGAAACTTGAATTCAAGATTAGACTCTAGACATATGATGTTAGAGACTAAAATCTGAGATGACTGGCAGAGGGACGGCTTAGGGAAAGACTGCTTTCTAAAGCTAGTAAATTAATGAAGCCGTCGTATTTGTCTTCAGTCTATGGTGGAGCCTTGCACGACAGTCCAATCTCAGAGCAGAATACGGAGTCGAGCACAGAGAAGGCAAATCCGAACCATTCAAGACCTACCTGGGGCAACGTCAGGAGACCGGAGAACTAACCTCACTTCACTACCAGCCAGGGGCTGAAAAGCTAAGTTCCACGAAAAAGGGAACTCACCAAATCAATGCCACATATGTTTGTCATCCATGATGAAAAACACTTGAATTGTGAGACACATAATACATACAGCAGACACTAATTCCATCGACAATACTATCATCCACCATCTATTCATTTGATTGCAATAAACCAATTGGGTGTATATACTGTACCCCATGCTTTGTTCCTTCTGTTAGATGTTACATATTGTCTGATGTTTATCTTCTTTTATAAGGGAGGGGGGGCTCGTAAAATCTAATATAAACCCAGTAATTGAGGATAATAATAATAATAGATAACTGAGAAGGGGATGATGGTAGCGAGAGACCAAATATCTCCTTACAACCTTTTCCAGACCTGTCTAGTTAGGAGAATTTACCCTCTTTGTCTCCCTTCAGTGGTGGAAAACCCAGCAGGAATTCCTTGAGCCAAATCTTCCACATCAGATCTATTATTTTCTCTAAATAATTCTCTTATCCTTTCAACGCTACGTGACAGAAGCCACCCTGCAGGAAGCATGAGTCAAAGCCAATGCTCTTGCAGCAGCTGTTTCTGTAGTAATTTGTTTTACATTATGAGGATCCAGTGTAGAAAACGTTGTCCATCTTATTCCTCTTGGACTGCCCTCTGTTGTCTGGCGCATCATCCAGTCTATGACTGTCAAAAATAAAGTGGCTGATAAGGGGCATCCCTGTCGTACTCCTTCTACCTCAAAAGTTAGGTTGCTCTGCCCAATACTACATGTAAAGTTAGCATCAAGGTTTTTTATGATGGAAACAATGCAGCTGGGAATTCTTCTTCTTCTGCTTCTTCTTCGTACACTCGCAGACGTCCACTTGAATGTTCTCAAAGAAAGCAGACGTCAGTTTGAGGCTATTTGAATCCCCGTAAAGCTTTTCCACGAAAGGAGCTGGCGTCGGCCATATGCACTTTCTCTGTGCCACATATAAGGGGCAACTTTGAAGCAGATGTTCAGCAGTCATTTTATCAGTGCCACAGTTACACTGATCGGTAGTTCCTATCTTTAGCTTGTTGAATAGATGGTATCTCAATCTGTTGTGGCCAGTGCGGAGTCTGAAGATTACCACTTGTTCTCTTCTGTGGAGCTGGTAGTAAGCATCATTCTCTGTGTGCCCTGGATGTTCTACATTCCATTTGTTTCTGTATCTGATTCTGATAAAACTCTTTGCCTCATCAAAAGTTATGCTTGCATCAGGCTGAGGTAAATGTGAACCTTCTTTTGCCATTCTGTCAGCCTCTCAATTGCTGGTGATTTCAGTATTTTCCATAGGCTGTCCTTGTGTATGCTGTCAAAAGCCTTTTCAAAATCAACAAAGTTAATGTATACCTCACATTAGTCACCTTTTAGTCACCTTTTACAACATGAACGAAGAAGCAGAAGTCTTGTTTTTTCTTAAAATAATTTTCATAAAGCTAGAAAACAATTCATTGCCATATATTTTAAACCACCATCACCCCCCTTTTTTTACATTTCTACAATTGTTTTCTTGGATAAAACAGCTACTTCTTCCAATTACATTCATCCTATCTTCCTTCCACTCCACACTCTCCAACTGTCAAGCACTTTGTTGTACTATGACCTCTTTTTCCATCCATGTTTCCTACTATCTCAATATATTTCAGCTTTCTTCTTCTCATGACATTCCCAAAGAAAATGACTGCTGCTTACTTCTAATATAAGTAACACACTTCCTCTGTACAATGGCTACTTTCAGGACATGGTCATAACTTTTGTTGTTGTTGTTTGTTTGCGTTCCCTCTCAACCATATCTCTCTCTTACAATGCTGGTCATTAGTTTTGAGCGGTAAGTACGTTGTGTCATAGTTTACAGCTAGGCTGCGATATCTGTGCCTTTTGGCCCGACACATTCGATTTCAGCATGCAATTTTTACGGGTTTGTTTCCATGCCACCTCACACCTATATGTATGCTATACCTCATGTCCATACAATAGTGCAATGAGGTGGCTGTACTAGTAAGCAACATCGGAGCCAAGACGCAACTCTGCCCCAGGTCTGGGCGGCTCCATTTCTGGGAACACCACATACAGCCAATTGAGGCATTGTTTGACGTTCGAAATAACTTTTCTTTTTTTTTTTTCTTTCTTTTTTTGAAGCTGGTCCATAGTATTCTTTACATTGTTCCATAAAACTCCATCTCTGTGGTATTTTCCTGCTCATCTAATCGTTCATGACCCACGCCTATTATTTTTTTATGTTACAAAACACATGCATTTGTATCAAAAGAGTGGAAAATAACAGAGACATACGAAGTGTATAATACAGAACTTAGCATCTTTAACTCAAATGCCAAGGCAGTCCTATAATATGGTTCAGTAACATGGAGAACATCAAAAGTGACAACCAAGAATTTATAGATTTTCATAAATGCGTGCTTACAATAGATTTTCATAAATCCATGCTTGCATAGAACAGAAGGATTGAAATGGTAAGTAAGACAAGATCTAATGTAGAAATGATGAAATAAACCAGATAAGTGCCAAAGGTGAGAAGAGGATGGTGGTGATGGATAGAACGTGCACTGAGAAATCCTGCTGATAGTATTACAAGGCGCTCCTGCTTCTGGTATTGCCAGGGTAGGAGAGGTAGAGGGAGATCAAACAACACATGGAGAAGGGAAATGGAGATAGATGGAGAAGGGAAATGGAGATAGATGCGAAAAGGATATATATATATATTCCTTTTTTAAATATAATGTTATACTCTCTTCCTTCTTCCACTGACTAAGACTTGTTGCATAAAACGTTTTATTTTATTTTATGCTGCTTTTCCATTCTTCACCTCTGAAAAGCAACTTTCGTGTTACTTATGTGCCCAGGTATTTTTGTTTACTGACTAAGGCTGTACTTTCCTATTTTTTGTGTTGGATTATGCATTTAACAAAACAAATCAGCAGATTTAGCATTAAATAAAACTACACAACTTCATTACAAAACGTACTTTTTGCATTCTGCGAGCAGTACGACCATCACTTGTAGAGTGGTAGGGAGGCCTGCCTCACCAAAGGATTCTGGATACTTGCTTAACAAATGATGCAGAACTTGAAGCCTGGTAGTAAGTGAAAATAACAGAAGTTTGTTGTAAGTCTAGAACAATGCTTTTTAACCTTTAAGAAGCCCTACACCCCTTTACAGCATCTTCAGAAGTCTTACACCCCTTTACAGCATCTTCCCAAGCCTTGCACACTATTATCTTCTAGCTCGCAAAATATGCCATAAATATGAAAAAGAAATAAAAGTATTTTGAAAAATGTTATTTACAAAATGTAACTAGCGTACGATATTTAATTCATGCCAATGTTCTATTTTGTAGAAATACATTTAAGTTCTGCATTTCATATAATGTTTATGATGATTTGCCTTCTAAAACATCTTGCATGTCTCGCACCCCTAGAATGAAAAGATAACCTGCTGATGCAATAGAAGTAGTTTTTTAATTATTTTATTCTTCCATCTTATTTCTCTTTTATTTTATTTTGAAACAATAGTTCGGTTTTTACCCCTAATCCTGTCTTACTCCCTCCCCGCCTCTAACTTCATGCCTCTCGTAATAATTGTATGTCGTGGTGCATATGACAGCGGTACGGCGAGAGTCAAGTTAAAGGCTTGTATCGATGCAGCAGCATGGCAAGATTATTTGGCACAACAGCCGCAAGAGGCAATTAATTTCTCAATGTCAACATATGTGTAAATTACTTTATTTAAGATTAATTTTGACTACTATTATCATTATTCTTTTGTTTCGTTGATTGTAGTTAACATTAGCAAATTAGTTTTGAACCAATTATGCACCAATAACCTTGGAAGTACACAGTCAAAGATAAATTATATTTGAAGGTACGCGACCAAAAAAGGTCGAATACCACTGTCTAGAACATAAAGCATCCCATTATTTGTAAACTCAAATTTTTTGTCTGTGAATATTATACAAAAAACATACATCTGTGCCAAAACAGTGGAAAATAACACAGACACAAGAAGTGTGTAACATGAAAATTAGCATCTTCAACTCAAATGCCATTGCAGTCTTGTTATATGTCTCAGAAACATGAAGAACAAAAATAATTACAACCAAGAAGAAACAGACTTTCATAAATGGGTGCTTGCATAGAACAGAACAACTGAAATGGTACAAAACGATCCCCAATATGGAACTGATGAAAAGAACCAGATAAGTGCCAAGGGTGAAAAGAAGACAGTTGCGATGGATAGAACATACACTGAGAAATCCTGCCGATAGTATTAAAGGCAGTCCTTGTTCTGGTATTGCCAGGTAAGAGACGTAGGAGATCAAATGACATATGGAGAAGAGATAAAGAGGACATGGAAAGACTTTGAATGGATGGCACAGGACAGACAGGTGTGGCATAATTTGTTACAGACACTGTGCTCCTTAGGAAGCTGAAAGGTAATGATGATGAAGAAGAAAGGTATAAGCAAAACAAACAAAAATACCAACGTGTCACAACAACAGAGGAGGTGTGAAGGGCAACCTACAAATTAAAAGAGATATGAAAAGAATTATTAAGAGCTTCTTCCTTCCTTTAATTAACTCTTTGACGCTGGATCAATGCTCAGACTATTGGTCAGTCCCGACTGTTGTGCCAAAACAAAGGTCAGAGAATTGTTTCTAGCTTATCCAAAAATAAACTCCAAAATTCACCCGTTTAATCCAGTCCGAGTTTTAAAATGCACAAGATGACTTCAGTTACTATTTAAACAAACAATCTGAGTGTAGTTAAGCATCGTATGTATGTGTATTGACAGTGAACAGATTATGTGACAGTAATTTTAAAAAGAAGTAATCTACAGGAGAAATGAAAGGAAAATAAAACAGTGACTACAACAAAAGTCTGAAACAGCTAAGAATGCTGAGGAGAAAGAACAAATGAAAGTTGAAAGAGACTAGGAGAGACACATAAAGAGAAAATAATAACTGAAAGGAAACAAATATCGGAAAAAATAGAAAATTTAAACAAAGTAAGAAAAGAAAAGAACAAGAATGTTTAAAAACCCAAATTAGTCATACATTCATATATGCCTTTTTATCAGGTCATTTGTTTGCTGATGAGCATCAAAATGATGATTTAGTCGCTTAAGGTAAATGTCCCATTTATCCTGTTCTAGCTTAAATTCAGGGAATGCAGGAATGTCCTTTGATTGGTGTGGAATGATGTGCCAATGCACCATCTGACCTACTGCTAGTTGTTTGCTTCTGCAACAGGAGATCTAATATTTTTCTTTGGTCTTCACTTTGCTGTTTCATTTGTTCCATGAACATTTTAAGCAACAGGGTCGATTCTGATGCTTGCTCTGCCATACTGTTAAACTGCTTAGTATGGAAATCCAGTAGTAACTTGAAACTGTGAAGCTTTAATTGGCAGGAAAAATGTGAACGTAAGAATAAAATACTGCAACCTCGAAAATGTCAGTGCTACAATGTTCTTGTTACTAGAAGCTTGTGTATATATATATAGCGACAACAACGTGTCAGAGCTTTAGTAAAGATCTTAGAGATTACCCTTGGTTAAGCAATCACTTGACCACTTACGTTGCATAAGATTTCGTGAGGAAATATTCCCACAGCAGTTCGTTTCCTCGTCGCCAGTGTTGTGTTTTCCATTCACAAAATAATAAATAAGGCCTTGTATAAATAAACCACAATTTAATTACTTCAATAGAACACACATGTTGACAACCAGGATGACTATGTACACAATGAAAAAAAATGATAAGGAACGTATGTTCCTAGCTGAACTGCCATCCAGCACCATACAGTGGAAAAAAAACGTACAGCCCTTGGCTGGTCACCCAACAACATCCTGTTCGTGCAGTCATCGCACATTACCTCACAAAGCCGATATAACAGAAACGAAGCTGGTGTTCCGTTCTAAACTTTAACACAAAGCCAAACCAATAAAGGTGCACAGAATGTTGAATATTTGTTTCCTTTAATCATTAGATACATTTGTAACAAGCTGATTTTGCCAAAGGGACGCCACATGTAAGTACTAACCAGGGTATAGCTTGTAAAGTATTAGAATGGTCATTTACAATCTCCAGCAGAGATCTATTTTCTGTGGACATCCGCTGCCTCTTTGCTGGACCAGCACCAGAACTTTCACCACAGTTGCCTGACTGACTTATCTGAGACAATGGAGGAGCAAAGTCTGGAGGGACTAGTTTACTAGCTGGCATCTGAAAAAGTGGAAAAATTACAAACTGGTTATGAAAAGGAATGGGGTAAATGGACATTATTTGACTGTAGAAGTGAAAATAGATAGTGGGGACTTTACAAACTGTTTAACTTTTTTTAAGGAGGGGGGGGGGGGGGGGGGGGGTGTGTGTGTGTGTGTATTGGGAACTGATTTTAATGCGAGAAAAATGTAGACTATGTGGAGATGTGGGATCACTCCAAAAGTGGTTAGCTTTTGGACTTCATTTCTTATCTATACAAATAAATGGCCAATGTTAGAAGCAACTGAGCCAAATATTTTAAACGTTTCTTGTTCATACCTGTTTAAAAACATCAGCTGCAAAGGCGATGTAGGAAGGAGTGCTCACTTTTGATCTGAAATATATAACGCAAACTAGATAATATGAAACTTTTTTCTTATTATTGGCTCACCATCCTTCCCCTCTAATTCTTATTTAGTTACTTTCTATCTATCTCAGAATCAAACCACACATCATTCACTACACCATCCCACTACCTTACTCATCATCACCATTTCCCATTTCGCCCACCTATGGGGGCCACCACTTCAGTTGGCCCCTTGGAGGAAGCCTGCACCACAGCATTCATGTGTTCTTGAAGCAGTGTTTTCTGTAGCAATCTGGTTTACATGAGGTTGCCAGCCTGAAGCACAACATCATGTTAGTCCACTCTTATGACATACCTGAGGAAGCAGTGCTCCTCTTCTTGTCTCCCCAAAGACCCCAGGTAACTACCTGGGAATACCTCAAAGACCCCAGGTAACTACCTGGGAATACCTAAAAGACCCCAGGCAACTACCTGGGAATACCTCAAAGACCCCAGGCAACTACCTGGGAATACCTCAAAGTGGGCAGCCATGTTTGCTGTCTCTTGTAACGTCAGTTTATCGCCTATTTTAGATTTTATTTTGTTTTATTTGTCAAAAATGGCAGCAACTCTTCCCTATTGTGACAACTGTTTCATGTATACCCAATGGATGCAAGAGAGGATATAACATGTTAAAAGTAACACAAGGGAGATGCCCTGGTAAAATGTAAAAATTAGAAACCTACCCACCACAAAGCAAATATTTATAGAATGTGTGATTCGTATATACACACATTGGGATTCTCACCGGTGCTACGGAGTTCATGCACTGTGCTGAGATCCTCCTTGTGTGATCTAAGAGAGGAAATCGGAACACTGATGGAGTTTTCCGTGTGCAATGAAGATAGTCCTTAAAAAACCAAACCAAACCTCTGTCATACTACCTGCCAATGCATCAATCATCATCTACACACCCCTACTCATTAAACCCCGTGAAGCGCCAATGTCTTATCTTTTCATACTCCTCATGGACGATGTTATCAAAGCATGTAAGGAGAGAACAAGAAAGTATTCAGTGGGGTACTGGAAGATGAGACAGGTCTGTATTTCAGAGCTGGCTTTTGCTGATGATGTTGCCCTGATTGCTAAATCAGAGGCACATCTCCAATCCAACCTGCAAGTCTGGAAGGAAGAGCTGGAGAAGAGGGATGGTCATAAGCAGCTCTAAAACAAAATCCATGGTGATATCACGAGAAGAAAGAAGACATCAGATTAAGCTGGGAGAACAGGTCCTGGAGCAGGTCGACCACTTTAAATATCTCTGAGCTTTTATAGACCGAAAGGGAGGCATCAAAGAAGAGTTGGCCACTCGAAAAGCAGCAGCTGGGAGACTTTTTTAGGCCATAAATCGAGGATTCCTCAGCAAGAGAGAGGTTGGTAAGAAAACGAAGATGGCTGTATACCGCTCCACCTATGTCCCAGTCTTGACATATGGATGCGAGTCATGGGCAATGACTACAACCCACAAAAGCCAGATCCAAACCTCAGAAATGAGGTATCTGAGAAAGGTGGTTGAAGTAACAAGAAGAGACATGGTCGGCAACAAGACGATACGTCAAGGCCTAAAATCCCACCCCCTGCAGACCCAAGTAGAACAGTGCCAACTAAGATGGTTTGGCCATGTCTGCAGAATGGGAGAAGATCGGCTACCACGACAAGCATGGGAAACAAAGAGCCAGGGATCCAGACCCCCAGGATGACCCAGAGTCCTCTGGGAGGACAACATTAGACAATCTTTGAAGGACCAAGGACTAGAATGGAACCAGGCCAGGAGGAAGACAGCCGATAGGATAGTCTGGCGCTCTCTCTTCCAAACCTCTACACCTCACGGTAGAAAGGGAACGACTAAGTAAGTAAGTAAGAAGTGACAATGACAGAATAAAATCACTGCACCCTCAGCCACGTCGCACAAGGCATTAATATGTGGTTGTGCCTGGGGCTGGCAAGCTCATCACGTTTCACAAATTGCCACAGAAACAACCACCAAAAGAGCATGTGATTGCTTGGTGCAAGGGGACTAGCTGCAGTTATGACTCCATGCTCCTTAGAGTGCACAGAAAAATAATGATGACTCACTTATCTCACTCATTATACTTCACCTTATGTTATGGTGGTTCCATGCTCCTTTGAGTGCACAGAAAAATAATGACTCACTTATCTCACTCATAAAGCGAGAACAGCCTTTGCTGTTCTCAACAACATTTGGAAGTCTTCCCAGTACAGCACAAACACCAAATTAAGAATGTATGAGAGTTGTGTAATTTCTGTGCTTCTCTTTGGTGAGGAATGTTGGAGAGTAACAGAAAAGGAAATGTCGAAACTGTCCTCCTTTCACACAATCTGCCTAAGGAAAATTCTCCGAATCTTTTGGCCAAACACCATCAGCAACCAAGAACTACTTATTCGGAGTAACCAGGAGGACATGCACACCAGCATAGCTGGCCACGTCCTCAGAAGGGACCCTGATACCATCACAAGAACAGCTATGCTATGGACCCCCGAGGGAAAGCGAAAGAGAGGCCGACCAAAAACAACTTGGCGGAGAACTGTGGAAGCTGAGATGCAAAGAATGAACCACAGTTGGGGTACTGTACGAAGGATGGCCGCCGACCGAGCAAAGTGGAATCAATTTGTTGCTGCCCTACAAGACGCCACCAGGCGTGATGGCAGCTGACTGCTTTGACGGTTGGTGGTTATGGATCAAAGAAGAAGAAGACTTATCTCACTCATTATACTTCACCTTATGTTGTGGTGGTTTCATGCTCCTTAGAGTGCAATGAAAAATAATGATGACTCACTTATCTCACTTATTATACTTCACCTTTTGTTGTGGTGGTTCCATGCTCCTTAGAGTGCAATGAAAAATAATGATGACTCACTTATCTCACTTATTATACTTCACCTTTTGTTGTGGTGGTTCCATGCTCCTTAGAGTGCACAGAAAAATAATGATGACTCACTTATCTCACTCATTATACTTCACCTTATGTTGTGGTGGTTCCATGCTCCTTAGAGTGCAAAGAAAAATAATGATGACTCACTTATCTCACTTATTATACTTCACCTTTTGTTGTGGTGGTTCCATGCTCCTTAGAGTGCACAGAAAAATAATGATGACTCACTTATCTCACTTATTATACTTCACCTTTTGTTGTGGTGGTTCCATGCTCCTTAGAGTGCAAAGAAAAATAATGATGACTCACTTGTCTCACTCATTATACTTCACCTGGGACCCAAAGATGCAGCAATAGAGAATGCAGTCAGCGACCCATAGCTTGACTGCTTGCATCAGAGTCAGCGAACCAGAGCTGACTAAGACCCTACTCCACCTCCACGTGGTGGTCCTGGAAACAGTCTGCATCACTGCAGTCTGGCTGAGAGAGTAGGGATCACAGAGGGAAGGTAAACCCGGTCCCAAAAAATGCCGTGCTGAAGTCGGATGTGTCGACCGAAAGGTGCAGATATCACATCTCCGGCGTAAACAGACACAACGCAACCAACGTCCTTTTCAGGACGAACGAGGAAGAATACTTCACCTTATGTAGTGGTGGTTCAATGCTCCACTCAAAGCAAAAAGGGGAATTGATAATGATTACACTTCACTTATTCATTAAACTCACCCTCAACACGCACATGCACAAACAGCTCGCCCCTTTCCCAACCCGGCCAAAAACACTCTTGAAAAATTGCTTCAAAGTCAAACTGCATGAGACCTACCCTGAGATAAACTTGTATCTGTCCGTGATCTTGTCAATGTCAGTGACAATCATTTCATGTAGAAAAGTGACTTGTCTCTGCATGAATATTGACAAACATGTGGATATTAATTGTCAAAATGGTATTACATGATTTTGACAGAAATAACAGAATGAAGTGAAAGGTTGACTACTCGTCATAGTATTAGTGGTAGTAGCCCTCTCCAGTCATAACTGAGGATGGAGATTTCCCCCTGAGGTGATAACCCTCAGCTGATTTTTTTCTTGGTCTTCCTTTTGGCGTGTTCTTTTATCTTCTGCTTGTCATGAGAGCTTCTTTTCATCCAATCTGAGATGACGCCGTAGAGAGCATCGCTACCTGATGCAATCGGCGGCTTCATCCTCCCAAGTTGCTGTATTAATGTTCAGTGCCTTCATTTCACAGCCGGAAGTATTACTCTGTGTTACGTCACATTTTAACGATGTCGTCTGCTACAGTTGTGAGCACTTTAAATTTACGCATTAGATGCTTGAGATGTTATAGACAAAGAATGTTTTTCATGCTTCACGGTATTTTATTGAACGCGAAGTGTATAGTAACTTTATGACGTGTCAGGGTTGGTATGGTCCCGCTTGACTACGTTTTACATTTACCCTTTTGATTATAAGCTCTGAACGAGTCGGACGTATTCTGTTTACTCCCAGGATATCATTACAGTGCAGAGTATTTCTTTGAGAATTTTGGCTAGAGGGTCAGCCTTTATTATGATTAAAGTAAGAATGGTTATGGATAACCATTATTGTTGAAGTCCAGATTACGGGAGTAATTTGATCATGTTATGATCCAAGTTCGCAAGCTGGTAGGTCTCACTATCGACTGACTGTATCGCAGCAGTGCGTATATATAGCCTACCATGTTTTGACGACAATAATAGTTGATATATGTTTGGACTGGATTACACTAATTGGAGATGAATCTATAGATGACGAATATTCTTATGCATGAATTATTATATGAACAAAACTGTAACGTTAATAAACATGTTGTTTTGTGGACTCAAAAAGGAAGGAGTTTTGCTCCATTGATGACCTTCAAGGTTGGCTAATCAGTTGAGCCCTTTTGTTCATTCATCTTATATTATGCACGATTGTCCAGGACAAACAAGAAAAGACAATCTGAAAACATTTGCAGAGATCAAATTAAATTAAATAGGAGAAATGAAAAAAATGATCACAGAATCCGTGATGATAACTGCAATAAGATAACAAGACAAATAACGCCACCGTGTATAAACATAAGGGTGTAAAGAAATCAAAAATAGAAAAGATGAGACCTACAATTATACAAACAAATCAAACAAAACTAAGGAACACAAAATTATTAACAAAAACAACGAAGAAAAGAGCACCTCATCACAACTAACAGAAATAGCAGCAAATTGTTGCTAACAAATTTCCAATTAAGAAAATGTGTACCTATAGAATACTAGTACCAGACCAATGTCACTCGGCATACCTTGTACTAGTCACACAGAACATAAACTAATTTAATACATAACAAATAACATGTAAGCATAAATAGCATATAGCATACAATATAATTTATGTCATGAATGGAATGTGTTGCAGGTATAGTGTTGTAAAGCAGGCACAGTTTATTTTAACCTTTAGCACGCTGCATTCTTTGGCGAAAATTTTCGCCTCCAGCTGCATTCTTTTTCACAGCGTCCCGTTTCTATAGTGGGTGACCCTTAATGTCTATAGTTTTTGTGTTTCTTGGTCAATTGCTATCATGTTTGGAATTTATATAAATAAATGAATGGTGAATCTGATGATATAAAATTTGTTTGTGTACATATTAGATGTGATAGGAAGAGAGGAAAGGAAAGATGAAAAAAAACGAAAAAAAAATTTTAAATAATAAAAAAATATTTTTTTTTTATTTTAAAATTTTAAAAAAAAATTTAAAAAAAATAACCAGCAAACGAAGGGTCCATATCCCTTGCATCTCAATGAAAGTCATTTGACCAATAGACCAATACAAATCAAATGACGATCTTTTCGTTACACCCATCATCAGTAGCAAAGCAAAAAAAACGCTCTCGTCAGCTGTGACATTCGGCCGAAATTCTAAATCTTTCCGATATTCCTAGTCCTAACCCCTAACATTATACATACTTGAAAGGCCATTTTACTTTCGTTTCCATCTCAGCCATCAAACATATTCTGAGAACCGATATCAGCGCTTATAAAGACAAAAATCTCATCCCCACCGCATGGCGTCAGAATCCAATAAAATTAGAGCAAAAATGGCTGTGTGTTGATGCAGATTCATTTCGATTTAAAAAATTTACAAAAAATAAATGCGGATACACCCATCGCTTTTTTAAGATCGGAAACGGAAGCTAACTCTCTTGCAAATAACATTACAACTTAACATACGGGGCTGAAATCACGTGTACACAAGTCCTCATGCTAGAAACGGTGATATCCGTAAGGCGACACATGGCAGCTCCAGCGTGCAGAGCATAGGTTATCTTCGGCGACATGTGTCGCCCGCAGCGTGCTAAAGGTTAATACTAATAACTTGCCACTTTATTCAGTAATAGATTTAATTTTAAACTATTACACTGTCAATTTTTCTCTGTTGAGCATATGAAGATCCAATGATGAACTATGCACTTTATGTTCAACAACACTGTGATTCTTCTGTACGTTGAGAAATGTCAACAATACTGCTCCAGATATTTTCTACACTTGATACCACTGTCCTGTGTAATACTGTCTGTACAGCGAAAAACTGTCAACAAGCGCTGACCTAGATACAGCATCCTATCGGTAATACAGGTCAAGCTGACATCGACTGTATAGCTGTCCTACTGGTGTTGATGTGGTCAAACAAATGTTCTTTCAGCTGTAAACTGTGATTCTCAACACAAAACTGCGTAAGCTGGACCCAGGAATCTGGCTCGCCACTGTAAAGGCGTCTGTGGTCTAATGGATATGAACGCAGTTTCGTAATCCAGATATACCAGGTTCGAAACCTGCTGCAGGCGGTTTGGTGGCAGATCGCTTTGTGTGGATTTTTAACAATGGTATAAGCGCCGTACCGTTCAGAAAGCAATGGCAAACTACTGAATGAAAAAAATTGCCTAGAAAAATCACAAACAGCCAATAAAAGCTGGGGTTGATTGCCACGTCCTGTAAAGGATAAGCAACTAACTTTTTTTTTTTTTAACTCATTAACCACCATAATATTTATAATAGATCGATGGGGTTCGAAAGGAATAACCCAATGACACCCAAGATTATTAACTTTGAAAAAATCGCATTGAAGCAATGTTCAAACATAACTTAACGAAAGAACCCGCTTTAACACTCTGCTGCTTTTATGACCTTCTTCATATAAGTTCTCCAAACATGGAGGTTATTTATCTTGTTTCTCCTTATTGGTCACATTCTTGCATGTTGCATTATTTCCACAGCATTTTTTTTTAACTTGCTATTTTATTATGTTCTTGTTTCCATCCCTTTTTTTTCTGTGCCCTATCTTTACTTAAGGCATCATCATCAAGTGCCAGGTTGGATGGTATTCCAGCTTTCCTCTTCTCATTACAAGTTCAAAATGGATTTCTTCTTTCTGATACGAGTAATTAGCTTCCTGTGCGCAATGGTCTCTTTTGGGACATCCACATTACTATTGTTGCTCAAGGTATTCTTAACAGTCTTCTATAAAACCACATGTCTGTGGCCTCTAGTCAAGCCTGGCATATGCTGTCTTGGAAGGCTGCTTGTGGTGATCTCAGAAATGGGCCCTCCCAGCTCAGGTAGCGAGGCAGTGGTTGCGTGTCTAGTTGGCTACTATGCCAACCATGAATGTGGGCAGGCAGCTGCACCTCTGTGTCATCCTCGAAGGAGCATAGGAATTTAAGTCTCTGACTCACAAGCCTGGTAACTGCTGTTTCACAAGGCTGCAAGTGGCGTTCCAGGCAAACAGGCCTGCCTAGCTTGCATAGCATAGCAGGAACTTTTATCTAGAAAACATCTTTAGGGCAGGATCCTCCAAACTGTGACATTGCACACCCCACCACTGACACATGCTTGCTGAGTTGGTGCAGCCCTCTGGGCTTGCAGAAAGATCTAGTAACAATACCCCAAAAAAAGAAGGGGAAGAAAGAGTGAAAACTTGAAAACCTGGGGATTGGAGGACAAAAAACACATGCGCAAACACACACTGTGGTCTCTGTGGACTTACTTGTTTACTTACTGTCCAGGACTAACTTCCGTATAAAAGGATCAGCTTTATGTAACAACTAAACTATGTAACACTACTGAGATGGTATCAGCTAGCTCAACGTGTCAAACCACTGATACTCCTTGTGCATCCTCTATGAATCTGCTTATGTTTTCACCATTAAAGAACAGATCAGATGACAGCATGCATCATACATATCACCCTGTTTCATCAGCAGAAACATTCTTGTTTGGCTGCCTTTTGTTGCCAACACGTCCTTTACCATCAATGTGTATGTTGTCTAACATTTTGATCATTTTCTCATGTTTCACCCTGTCAAATGCCTTTAGTGTAATCTATAAAGTACAAGTATCTGTTCTCACTTCTACAGTTCTTTTCATTGTTGTTCTTATTATTTAGATAATGTTGTACCTTTTCCTTCTACAATATTCACTGTTCATCATTATTTCTGATTTTATTTTTACTTCCTACTCTACTCATGTAGAGGCAGGAGGGCTGGCTAGAGATTGAGAGTCTTTCAGGCGGGCTGTGATGAGAGCGACGTTCTGCAAAGGACATGCTACATGATGATGAAGATGACTCTACTCATGATCATTTTTAATAGTATTTTGGTCACATGACTCACAAGACTAATTCTGCAGCAATCTTCAAATTCTGTGGCTCCAGGTTCTTTGGCAGATCTATGAATAAGGCTTTTAGCAGATCATCAGGTATCTATCCTCTGTTGTATATGCCATTAACAGTTTTGTTACCACTTCTATTCCAAATTCTCCAATAGCCTTGATTACCTGTACTGCTACGTTATCTGGTTAGGTGGCCCTGCCCTTCTTCATGTGGTACATGGGCATTCTCAATTTCTGCCACAGCTGCTGGCGGTCCCTGACAGCTGTCTTGTACATTAATTCTGCTATTTCATATTCATCGAAGTGTTTATTATGTGGTCTGTCCATTTTTTCTTAATTACTTTCTGACCCACTAATGTTGCTCTCCCAATGTTAACTCATTTATATGCATGTACACAGATTTTGCATTTTTTATCTGCCACACCTCAAGTTTAGCCTAATATTTTGTGTTCTTTGTCTTGCTTCTTCCTTCTTTTATCATCTATTTCTTCTTTGCTGTCCTTTTTTACTGCTGCTATGATTTCTTTTTATGTTCGATGTATTGATTTCTTAAGCATTTCCCACTGTTCATCTATTACATGTATCTTCCATGGTGTATAATGCCTTGGGCAACGCAATTTCTTCATCCTCTTATGTATGTCTCCATTTCTCATCCCTATATGGTTTTCTTTTTTGGTCTCCCTCTGTTCTGAGTTCCGATTCTATGCCACCCTAATGTGATTATACTTGAATTATTGTCTGATTTACTGTATGCATGTTTTGGATTTGTTTGTTCATTCTTCTACCTAGTGGATTCCTTGTATTTTTTAGCATCTGTGGCTCCATCTGGGTGGTGAGCACGGACTAGAAGATGCAAGAATTCTACAAGCTCCTCCTGGGAACAAACCAGAAAGGAATTTTAGGAACTGAGACAATTCATTATCATCACTCATCTATTGTTTGTTACTATGCATGACTCTATGATGAATAATTTTGCCCAGCATCTTATATCATCAATCCATTTATTTCTTTTTTTCCAAACCCTGCCTGAAACAGAGGGTTGATGGGAAATCTCTGACAGACTGTGAGATCTTGACACATGGCAGGACAATGTCAGCTTTCATCTCTTAAATGTCATGATACTGTCATCATATGTTTCAGTGAAAATCAGACTAATCGTTAGGAAAAAAAGAAAAAGAAATGAAAGCAGGACTAATTCATATCCCAACAAATTTGTTAAGACAACATGGAAAGAAAAACTCATTTTAGAGCTTAAAAATGTAAGGTGGATAAAGATGGCTCAGAAATGATACGGTTTGAATCTATAGAAACTATTCACTAAGTTCAGTTAACAATCATTAATTAAATAAACTTTTACACAACCATTCACATAACTCAATTAAAACATCACTAATTAAACCTTTCAAATAAAAACTGACAAAACCATTCACCGAGCGCAGTTAACACAATCATAGTTTTAAAATAAAACTGACAAAACTATTCTTTTAGCTTCACTAACCGTTACTAATTAAATACACATACACATAAGCACAATATGGAAATTTTGACTTGCTCTATTTACAATAATTGGACAGGAGATATGATGTTATTTTCACATTTTGACAGTTTGTTGCAGGGGCGGCCACTAGTTCTTACAGGCGGGTCGGTAAAATTAGCCCAACGGATTGTTGAGAGCTTGATAGTCAATCGTGGAATCTGGGTTTACAGTTCATCTTCTTTAGAGCTTCGTGCCTTTGATGTTAAGTACGCGAATGTGGGTTTAAATTACCTTGAGACCATGATAATGATGATTGAATTCCCAAATGTTCATAGACTGGATAAGTCATGGCTAGAGTCCAAACAAACAATTTATTATACATTCTGTAGACATCGTACGTTGATCATGAATTACATCACAAATATAAATTAGAATCCTATGTTGAATTAGCTATCTTGCATATCAGTCCTTTGTCTCGTAATCTGAATTACTTTAGGCAGAACGACATAACTATATGCACGCGTGGTTGGAAAATCCAACGACCGACAGTGAGATTATGCGTCTGGCACTAGTATAACTAAAACGGACTGTTAATTCATCTCGACAAGGTTTAGTCAATTACTAACCTGTAACTTCATCTTTCTTCATCATAACAGTGGACTGACCCATGTCCATAAGAGAATACAATATAACCGTGTGGCCTTCCATGCCCGACACTATAAGAATATAAAGACACGTCTTCTCCGTTTGACGGTCATTTGAAAAAGGGTCCCGTCTCTTGGTCACCGTGCGTGACTACCAACGCTGAAACGTCACAGTGTTCACTAGGCTAATAATACTTTTTACATTACATTAAACGTTGTAACCCCTAAAATCGCATGCTGCTAACCTCTAGCAGACAATGCCAATTAATCTACCGTAACACAGTTGAACATATTATTTGGACTTTAAACATATATAATTCTATATATATATACTATATGTATCCTAATTATAACCCTTTAGAGGTTGAACAGGATATTTTTCATTAAAATTGTTTTTTAATTATTAAATAAACCATTCATTTAACTCAGTTAACACTTCACTAATTAATAAAACCTTTAAAATAAAACTGGCAAGACAATTCATTCAGCTCAGTTAACACATCACTAATATAATAAACCATTCATTCAGCTCAGTTAACACATCACTAATAAAATAAACAATTAATTTAACTCAGTTAACTCATCACTAATAAAATAAAGCATTCATTCAGCCCAGTTAACACATCACTAAAAAAATAAACCATAAAAATAACACAGAGAAACCACTGATTTAACTCAGTTAACACCTGACTAATGAAATAAACCATTAAAATACAACTTCAATACTTTATCCTGTGATAACTCACTTTTATTTTATCTGTGTTAAGTCTGCTCCATAAAGAAACAAGCCCATTCATCTGGCTTTCCCCAAAGTGACAAGTGTAACGGTAGTCCCATGGCAGAAACAGTTGCAGGCGGGGTTAAGTATTAGAAACCCCAGCATACTAGGTCCATATATTTATGAGGTAGGGTAACCAATACCCTTCCTCGCTGCCTTTGCCTTCCCTCACTAATGAGCAGAGTCAGGTATGGGTAGACAAGATGCTACCAGGTTTCGACCCCAAAATCTGGTAACTGTGTCAGGACAGCAAAGTGATCTAACCGCTTAGCCAACTGGACAAATATAGCAAAAGACATTTGCTAAAAAATGTCCATATTTTATAATTTTTTTTCATCGTACACCCGCTATTACTCAAGGCGAAATCTTCGGGTAATATGTCTAACCCGAGTCTGATTTTACGTGAGTATCCCTTTTTCCCCTGTACAACGACAGGTGTCCTCTCGCCATTCAGGCAGATACTCGCCGATTTTGGAGGTACCCATTAGAGCTGGGTCTGCTCAGGAGCTGTTCAGGTTATTCCAGTCCCTGGTCGACGACACTCCCTCAAATGTTCTCACCAGGGCTTGAATTATTCCAGTCCCAAGTCCCAGTCGACGACACTCTTTCAAATGTTCTCGCCAGGGCTCGAACCTGGATCACCCGATCACTAGCACAGTGTGAAAAACATTACACCAGCGTGGCTCTCGTTCATGATATGAAAGTCTAATAACACACTCCATCATCATTATCCATTTCCTCTTTGCGCCTCAAGCAGCGTCTAGCTACCACTGCAGCTGGTCCCACCATAGAAGTCAGCACAAAACACAGCTACATGTTCTTGGAGAAGTGGCTGCTGTAGCAATTTGCTTTACGTGATGAGATTCAAAGTTAGTCGCCTGTTGGCGCAGTAGTCCTACTCTTTGTGTGTCTGATAACAGACCCCCTGGGAACGACATGGAGCATATAAATTTATACTAGCAGGGGAAAAATATTTTACATGCTACTTAACAGTAAAATTTAAGACAAACACGTACTGAACAGTAACATTTCATATTTTACTACATTGTACAATTACTGCAATCACCCATTTCTTCTTTTTCTTCGGCGTTCGTCCTGAAACGGACATTTGCTACGTTGTGTCGCCGTTTACAACAAAGCTGCGGTATTTGCGCCTTTCGGCCCGACACATCCGGTTTCAGCATGGCATTTTTGGGACCAGGTTAGCCTTCCCTCTTTGATCCCTACTCTCTCAGCCAGACTGCAGTGATGCAGCCTGTTTCCAGGACCACCACTTGGAGGTGGAGTAGGGTCTTGGTCAGCTCTGGTTCGCTGACCCTGATGCAAGCATGTCGTGAAGTCTGATTCACAAAATTCATTCTAACCAAACGGTACGCCATACTTTATAAATAAAGGATGCTAGTCGAACCAATGGAAAGGCGTCCTCATTCATTTGTTTACAATAAGTATTAAGATTTCAAGATGGCCAGTCCAAATCTGTGCAAACCAGTTGGGGATGGACTTTAACTACAGCATTATGAGCAAAGTACCGCCTGGAAGAGGTTAGTAATTTAACAATAGGAATGTTGCTGTACAAGTCTGTGCAAAGATTTCCACGGGAAGTGATATAGTAATGGAGAAATCTCGAGTAGAATGCATCGAGACATCAGGCAAGTCAAAAATGTTGCTGTTTAGGCTACGCATAGCATAAAAATAAAGTATGTAAATAAAAGACAATTATCTAAATAGATGAGGACTAATCCAGAGAGTATTTTAAGTCTAGGATGAAGGAAATCGCTCCGGGAATAAGGAAGATAATTGAAATCTTAGTTTTCAATAGTTGCACATCTAGACAAATTAGGCATACATTTTGGGTACACAAACACACATTTGAGCAGCTGTTTTCTGTCGCCGGATATGACCTATATAAGACCCTGCCTCTTACAAAACGAGGCCATTCAATTTTGAAAAATACAGTGAGCACCTGAGTGTTAATGAAGATTGTCTTTGCCTTCTGTATCTGACAGCAGACCATATATAACCATTAACAGCACGACTGTGTACTTGAGGGTAAGAAAGAATGTGTGTGTGTGTGTATTTCTATTAATTAATTAGATTGTGCGTTAGGAAGTGTGTAGATGTGTTATGAAACTACTGTGTAATTTTTGGAGGCAAAACTAAGTCAGTGTATATTCAAATAAATTGAGAATCTGGTCTATAGTTTTAGAAAAGTATTTAAAGAATTATTTCTTGAAGGAATGGACCACACACCAGGAACATAAGAAAGGATGAAAGGAATTACTTTACTGTATTAATAAAGATATTACTTAGTATTTTTATACAAGACCTAATAACTGTATGGAGGCGAATCATGGACAAATGGCTCTAACTAAGGATTTGGAGAAAAATTTTATTCAGTGAACTGGATTGTGTTGTTACTGATATATTATGTCCTGTGCATCTGCTAGCCCACTGTCTGAAACTGTCTCTCACCCCCTACATCTGTGATAGTGGGATAGTGATAGACAATATAGTGGTTAATCCAATATGTTTCAGGTTATATCCTGTCATCCGAGTACACATTAAAGAGTCAGCTACTACTGAAGGAACTAGTGGTGCGAGCGCCCTTTGAGTTCAGAGGGACAGCCACCCAGTATCCACTGCCTGGAGGAATCTCAGTTGATCTTTCCTTCCATGACAGAAGAGTGACAGGCTTCATACAACAGATAAGTGGCCAAACAAGGCTACTGTCCAGAGTATCCCAGTAAAACCACACTTAAAAGACAGATATTTATAATGATGACATCTGGATGGGCAAGGTTAAAGCCATTCATTAATTGAAATTCAATAACTGTGAACTAAAATTGAGCCTAAAATATAAACAGTCAACAACCATAGTGAGTTCAACCCAGAGAGAAGAACTTTCCTACACCTTTAAAGACTTTAGCTAATTTAGAACTTTTTACCAGTGAATTTATTTATTTAAAGTTGTAATCAAATTTTGAGTCCAGTGAAAGATTTTCACAAGAAAAGAAAAGTTGTATAAAATAAATTGTAAATATTTACCAACAGATTTGCTTGAATTAATTAAGTTAAGTTACAGTTCTTGTTGGTAAATAGTTTAGTTAATACCCCTAGCAGAGCTAATAATATAAACAGAGGAGGGTCTGGAGAGGAGCATTTAGGAACTTAGGGTAATACATTATCATCTTCCCTAGGAACTTATACAGCTTGATCCTACCTTTGATGTCCATATACCCTTACTCTTTTCAGAGAAGGGGGTATTACTTATACGACCAGTCTCTTATCTGGCACTATCCTGGTATCACCTAATACAACTTTGTGTCCAGGATATCTTATCTTTCACATAATAATCTACCCTCTCGTGACAAAGCAGTCAAGCTATGGGTCGCTGACTGCATTTATCACTGTTCCAGCATCTTCGGTCCCAATCACCCATTTTATTGCCAAGGCCTATTTGCTCATCAAAGAAATTTAGTAATGTGGGAAAACCATTAATGTTACCAGGAGAAACAGAATAATACATGATGACATCAGATAAATTGATCTGGGAAAAATAACACATGACGATGATAATTTTATACAGATTACAACTCTCTGACTATGTACATTTATGTGAGCAAAAGAAAATGATAAAATGATTATGGTCTACTCTTTACGATTTTCAACTGCTGAGGGATTTTTAACATGTGCAACTTGTGTACACAGGATCTCCCATTTTTCACCCTTATCCGAGAAGGCTAGGCATCTGATCTCACTACCTATGAGATCAGGAGGGAGTATGACATCATTAGGAAAAAATTTCCATCAATTATATTCCCTATACTGGGAGCGAACCAGGTACCTTTAGAATTAGAGGCAGACGCCCTACCTCTGTGCCACTTTCGATCCACTAATTAACCATTAATCTGACTTATACTCCTTAGCCACTTCAACCCCTAACAACATTTGCTCAAATTCTAGAGGTACCGGGTTCAAATCCCAGTTGAGGGAATATAATTTATAGAAATTTTTTTCCAGAACCAGTGGTCCTAATGATGTCAAACTCCCCCCTGGTCTCCTGGGTAGCGAGATCGGATGCCTAACCTTCTCGGATAAGGGCGAAAAAATAGGAGGTCCCATGTGCAAGTTACGCACGTTAAAAATCCCACGGCAGTTGGAAATCATAAAGAGTAGGCTACCCTAGCAAACATTTAAAAATCAGAAACCTACGCACCACAAAAATATTTATAGAATGTGCGATTCCTATATACACACATTGGGATTCTCGCCGGTGCTATGGAGTTTGTACACTGTGCTGAGATCCTCCTTATGTGACCTAAGGGAAGAGATCGGAGATGTCCGTGTGCAATGAAGATAGTTCTTAAAACCAAACCAAACCTAATCTGACTCAATAATTATTATACCTGATATTTTCCAAAACTCTGGTGAAAAAACTGAAAACCCTACGAGGATAAGGTTCGCCTTGCAAACAGCTGCCATGCATCAGATCTTGAATAATACGTGCAACTATTTCCCGATCAACCTGGTTTTCATCATACAGCTTGCAAAACAGGTTTGTAAGTCCTGTACGAAGTAATCAGTAGATGTTAAGTTAAACTTGGGAAATGTTACAAATAAAAATTACAGCAACATTTTGGAATCTAAGAAAAATAACTTACAGTCGATATTATCTCAAAATTCAAACACACGAAAGCACATAAGCATGCACACACTCTCTTGCAGTACAAACTTGTCATCATAAGTTCCTCAACTATATTTTTTTTTCCACGTATGCCCTTAAGCAACGTGGAGAGAAACAATTTTTGTTCTTGCACATTGCATGTCAATAAAGAAATTATTCTGAGAAGTATCGTCATTTAATTTATGGTCAAAATACAAGAAGACTGCAAGAAAGGTAAACAATTTTAATGTAATATTATTATATTACGCATTTGTTACTGTGTTTTATTAATTAATAGCAAAGGTCTTCTTCTTTCATCCTTAGCCGCCTACTGTCAAAGAAGTCAGTGGCCATCACGCCTGGTGGCATCTTGTAGGGCAGCAACAAACTGCTTCCACTTTGCTCGGTCGGTGCCCATCCTTTGTGGGGTGTCCCAGCTCTGGTTTATTCTTTGCATCTCACCCTCTACAGTTCTCCGCCAAGTTGTTTTTGGCCAGCCTCTCTTTTGCGTGGCCAACCCAACTCCAGCGTCTAGGATTCAGTGCAGCTTACAAGAATCTTCTTCTTCTTTGATCCTTAGCCGCCGACCGTCAAAGCAGTCAGTGGCCATCACGCCTAGTGGTGTCTTGTAGGGCAACAACAAATTGATTCCACTTTGCTCGGTCGGCGGCCATCCTTTGTACAGTGCCCCAACTCTGGTTCATTCTTTGCATCTCAGCCTCTACAGTCCTCCGCCAGGTTGTTTTTGGCCAGCCTCTCTTTCGTTTTCCTTCAGGAGTCCAAAGCATAGCTGTTCTTGTGATGGCATCGGGGTCTCTTCTGAGGACATGGCCAACCCAGCTCCAGCGTCTGCCAGCTATGATGATGTGCATGTCCTCTTGCTTGCTCTGAGTAAGCAGATCTTGGTTGGTGATGGTATTCGGCCAAAAGATTCTGTGAATTTTTCTTAGGCATGTTGTGTGAAAAAAGGACAATTTCGACATTTCCTTCTCTGTAACTCTCCAGCATTCTGCACCATAGAGAAGCACAGAAAGCACACAGCTCTGATATAATCTTAATTTTGTGCTTGTGCTGTATTGACAGGACTTCCAGATGTTGTTTAGGCTAAAAAAGGCTGTTCTTGCCTTATTCATTCTGATGTTGATGTCTTTGCCTGCCCCGCCGTCTGGTGTTACTATGCATCCTAGGTATGTGAAGGTGTCTGTCTGTACCAGTTGCTGATTCCTTACTGATATGGGCTCAGGGTTGCTCACATTGAGCGTCATGACCTCTGACTTCTTTAAATTGATGTTCAAGCCCACCTGCTGGCTAAACTTATTAAGTCTATCCGTTTTTTCCTGGATGTGTTGATGTGAATGTGCTAGTAGTGCAATGTCATCTGCATATTCCAGATCTTCCAATGTAGAAAATGTAGTCCATCTTATTCCTCTTGGACTGCCCTCTGTTGTCTGGCGCATCACCCAGTCTATGACTGTTAAAAATAGAGTGGTTGATAAGGGGCATCCCTGTCGTACTCCTGTCTTCACCTCGAAGGTTAGGTTGCTCTGCCCAACACTACACGTAAAGTTGGCATAGAGGCTTTTTATGATTGACACTATGCAGCTTGGAATTCCATAAGCCCTCAGTATTTTCCATAAACTGTCCCTATGTATGTTGTCAAAAGCCTTTTCAAAATCAACGAAGTTAATGTAAAGCTGTCTTTGCCATTCTGAGCACTGCTCTATAATGTTCCTGAGAGTGAATATATGATCTACACATCTTCTGTTCTTTCTAAATCCTGCTTGTTCTTTCTTCAGTTTGTGGTCTACTGCTTTTGAAATTCTCTGTATAATTATCCTGCCTAGTATTTTGCTGGGAACTGAGAGAAGAGCGATTCCTCTCCAATTATTGCAGTCTGCAAGATCTCTCTTCTTGGGCAATTTGACAATTATTCCTTTGTTCCACTCTGATGGTGTTGTCCCCGTTTTCCACACTTGTGCAAATAGTGGTTCTAATAGTTCTGCTGCTAGCTCAGGGTCTGTCTTAAATAACTCTGCATTTAAGTTATCATGGCCAGGAGCTTTTCCGTTCTTTAACCCTTTGATTGCTGTGATGATTTCTTCTTTTCGTGGAGTGTCTGTATTTACATCTAGATCGTTTTCAGCCTCAGGAACATTCAATTGTGTCTGGTGATTCCCTGTTCAGAGTTTCTCTGAAGTGCTCTGCCCATCTTGTTTCCTGTCCCTCTGCTGTCATGATGAGATTTCCTTGCTTATCTCTTACCAATGTAATATTGTTTGCACCTCGTTTTCCGCTGATGAATTTAGTTATTTTGTACACTGTGCTTTGTTCATTTCTCAGTGCTGCCTCTTCTGCCTGTCTTGCAAGATCGTCTAGGAAATTCCTTTTGTTGGCTCGGGTTTGGCGTTTAACTTCCTTGTCCAGCTGACTGTACTGTTCGCTATATAATTGCTTTAACCTGTTTTCTTTCTTTTCATTTCCTTTCTCAGTGTTATGGTGTTTAATGTTTCTGGTGTTATCCAGTCTTGCTTCTTCCTTTCCTGGAATCCCAAGCATAATTTGCTGCTTTCCTTATATATTGTTGAAATGGTGTTGAATTTCTGGTTTACATCATCAGTCAATGTCTTTTCCTGACTTTTGGCAAATTGATATCGTTTCTTTATTACAAGAATCACAGGTCATAAAATGATCTGAAGGACATTTTAACATGATAAGCGAGGATTATAAACATGGTAAACATGATAAGCGAGGATTATAAACATGGTAAACATGATAAGCGAGGATTATAAACATGGTAAACATGATAAGCGAGGATTATAAACATGGTAAACATGATAAGCGAGGATTATAAACATGGTAAACATGATAAGCGAGGATTATAAACATGGTAAACATGATCCCTATCACCATCATTATTTTCCACTGCGCTCTTTATGAAGCATGCAGTCACCACTACTGCTGGTCAACTTGCATGAAGTTTGCACCTAGCAATGTACAATGTATATGCTCTTGCAACAATGGTTTCTGAAGATATTGGTTTTACATAACGAGGTTACCAGCCGCACGTATAGCCTCATAATAGCCGCCTTGAACGAAATACCTGAGGGAGCAGTAGTTCCTTTTTTTTTCCTTCATCTCTTCGGAGACCCGCGGGTACTACACAGGGCTATACATTCATACTTACATACATATATATACTCATGGAAAAAAGTAAGTGTGCAACACTTTATAGGGCACTGTGCGTAATTTCATGGACGAAATGAAATAAAAGTTGGCACACAATGTGGTTGAATATTGAATAAAAGACCAAGTGATCACTTTGATTTTAGTGAAAGTGTCATGAAAGAAAGATAAAAACTAAAGTCAGTGTGGCATCCCCAAGAAAAAATTAAATCTTGATTTCAGTACCGTGTATGTCCACCTATTACTCACTGTTCTGCACGACACGGGTCTTAAACCTGGAATGTTCCTGGCAGTCCATGTTGCCTGAATAAACCTGTTACGCAAGTGCATAAGGCGTATGTAACAGTCTTGTGCAGGGGTGGTAACTCGTGGTCGGCCACTTCTATGGCGATCAGCAGTGGATCCAGTTTGGTGGAAACGAGCTTGAATGCGTGATATAGTGTTCCTGTGAACATTGAAATGTTGTGATACAGCTAATATAGTCGCTCCAGCAGCTAACATCCCTATAGCTATTGCTCGCTGTTGTTGGTTCAATCTTGGCATTGTCAAAAAAGATGTTTCTGTTAGAGTCTTGGTACTTTCTATTTCAACGATTACGTTTTCACATGCTTGTGATTAGAGCTACACACTTACCTTCCTTTTATCTGATAAATTCTCCCCTACGGCACTTTTCACATGATTTATCTTGCATCGTGATTATCTCCCCATGAATAGTGCGATCCAATTGTAATTGCACGGGTAAGTGAACAACACTCACACAGAAATGTGTGCCAACTTGCATTTGAGTTCACCCAAGAACACACGCACAGTGCCCTGTTGAGTGCTGCACACTTACTTTTTTCCATGAGTATATATATATATGTTGAAGGCAAAATTTAAGTAAACCACTTCTACTTCAGCTGTTATATTATGATTAGTGTACACTGATATAACTCACTTCTCCACTTGTCTGGACTTATTTTCAACCAATACGGCCTGGTACGCAGCACGTGCCTCAGAAAAACGTTACTATAATCTGTTCCAAAAGCCTCTAATGTGTATGTGTCGCTCAACATATTCTCTATTCTGTCAATGAGTAAACTGAAGCTCAGCTTGGTACTTCCTGTGAGAAAGTTGAAGCAGAAAATACATAAAGGTAAAAACACAATTTCATTTATTTTTTAATGATACCGTATTGCCAGGTACTGTGCTTGTTCCGCACCCAACACAATTTAATTTATTTTTTAATGATACCTTATAGCCAGGTACTGTGCTTGTTCCGTACCCAACACAATTTCATTTATTTTTAATGATACCTTATAGCCAGGTACTGTGCTTGTTCCACTTACTTACTTACTTAGTCGTTCCCCTTCTACCGTGAGGTGTAGAGGTTTGGAAGAGAGAGCGCCAGACTATCCTATCGGCTGTCTTCCTCCTGGCCTGGTTCCATTCTAGTCCTCGATCCTTCAAAGATTGTCTAATGTTGTCCTCCCAGCGGACTCTGGGTCGTCCTCGGGGTCTGGATCCTTGGCTCTTTGTTTCCCATGCTTGTCGTGGTATCCGATCTTCTCCCATTCTGCAGACATGGCCAAACCATCTTAATTGGGACTGTTCTACTTGGGTCTGCAGGGGGTAGGATTTAAGGCCTTGACGTATCGTCTGGTTGCGTACCATGTCTCTTCTTGTTACTTCAACCACCTTCCTCAGATATCTCATTTCTGAGGTTTGGATCTGGCTTTTATGGGTTGTAGTCATTGCCCATGACTCGCATCCATATGTTAAGACTGGGACATAGGTGGAGCGGTATACAGCCATCTTTGTTTTCTTACCAACCTCTCTCTTGCTGAGGAATCCTCGATTTATGGCCTGAAAAAGTCTCCCAGCTGCTGCTTTTCGAGTGGCCAACTCTTCTTTGATGCCTCCCTTTTGGTCTATAATAGCTCCGAGGTATTTAAAGTGGTCGACCTGCTCCAGGACCTGTTCTCCCAGCTTAATCTGATGTCTTCTTTCTTCTCGTGATATCACCATGGATTTTGTTTTAGAGCTGCTTATGACCATCCCTCTCGTCTCCAGCTCTTCCTTCCAGACTTGCAGGTTGGATTGGAGATGTGCCTCTGATTTAGCAATCAGGGCAACATCATCAGCAAATGCCAGCTCTGAAATATAGACCTGTCTCATCTTCCAGTACCCCACTGAATACTAATTGTTCTCTCCTTACATGCCTTGATGACATCGTCCATAAGGAGTATGAAGAGGTAAGGTGATAGGATATCACCTTGTCTTACACCAGTGGTGGTCCTGAACTCTTCTGACTTATGGTTTGCTGTCCTCACATAGTTTCTGCAAGACTTGTAGAAGCTCTGTATAGCATGAATCAGAGGTGCTGGAATATTCTTCCTTGCCAAACAGTCCCAACGTTTGCTCCAAGGGACCCTGTCAAACGCCTTTTCCAGATCTATGAAACAAAGATGGATCTCACTCTTATACTCAAGGGCCTTTTCACTCAGCTGTCTGAGTGTGAAGATTAGGTCTTGAGTACTTCGGTTTGCTCGGAATCCGCACTGGACCTCATCCAATTGTGGCTCAGCTAGGCGTCGGAGTCTCTGCTCTAGGATTCTAGAGTAGATTTTTCCAGGGACACTGAGAAGGGATATGCCTCTATGGTTTCCACACTGTCGATTGTCACCCTTTTTGAAAATTGGTGTTATGATGGCGATCTCCCAATCCTTTGGTATGGTCTTGTTGCACCATGCTGCCTGTAGGACCCTTAAGAGTAACAGGTCGCCTGATGCTCCCATGTACTTAACCATTTCTGGTGTTATACCATCATGCCCTGCTGCTTTGCCCATCTTGATTTTTCTCCAGTGCTGCCTTCAGTTCTTCCATCTTTATGTCATCTTCATCACCATTGGTTTCCTCTTCTGTGCTAGTGGTTATCATTTCTGATGTTTTACCTTGCTCACCATCAAGGAGTTCTGAGAAATATTCTTTCCATCTTTCCATTACTTCCTTCGGGGCAGTAAGCAATTTGCCTTGCTTGTCCTTTATAAATTTGAGAGGGCATTGTTTTTCCTTCCTCATGTTCTTTAGGGTCTTATAGAACAATTTCTGGTTTTCTTGTGCATCTTTTTCTAGCTTTTCTCCAAATTCTTCCCAGGACTTCTGTTTTGCTGCTAGCACTTTGTTCTTTACTTCTGTTCTGAGTGTCACATATTCTCTATATTTTTCCATTTGTCCTGTTGTGTTTTTAGCTCCTAAGTATTGTTTCCATGCCATTTTCTTCTCTCTTATTTTCTCTTTGACTTCCTCTGTCCACCAAGGTGTCCTCTTTCTCTGGTTCCCAAGTCGGACTTCTCCACATGCTTCTGCAGCAGCTGTCTTTATGATATCCTTGAATTTAATCCAGAGGGTTTCCAAGTCATCAGGTTGTTCTTCTGTGTTGCTCACCAATGCAGCAATAAGCCCCTGATATCTGGTCTTAATTTCTGGCTCTCTCAGCTTGTAGGTCCTAATGCACATTTCTCCTGCTCGTTTATTTCGTTTCTTGCGTGATGTTGAGCAGTTCCTAGGCTGAGCAACTCTTTCAGTTGTTCGTTTGATTGTTAGCAGGTAGTGATCACTTCCAATCTCTGGCCCCCTCCAGACTCTTGCATCTCGGACATATTTGAATGAGCTTCTCCGAACGATGGCATAGTCGATCACTGACTTCTCATTCTTTGTTGGTTCACATCTAGTGTATGCATGTATGCGCTTATGGGGGAACTTTGTGTTTGTAATGATCAGATTCTGCTCACTGCAGAATCTAAGGAGTCGCTTTCCATTGTCATTGAGAGTATCTTCTCCATATCTTCCGATAACTCCACCCCATCTAGCATGGTCATTTCCAACTCTGGCATTAAAATCTCCGAGCATGATAACTTCATCTAGGCAATCATCCACTGTCCTTTGAAGCAGCTCGAAGAATTCCTCCTTGACCTCTGCTCTCTCATCCTCATTTGGCCCATACACTATGACCAGGTTGACTATGGTTTCTCCTTCTTTTAGTTTCACAACCATAATGCGCTCTGAGACAAAGTTCCACCCCTTGATACTATCTTTTTGATTTTGGGCCACAATGCAACCCACACCCCCTTTAGCTCTTTCGGATATGGGTACACCACTGTAGAGCAGCGTGTTGCCATTGAGATCCATGACTCCTTGTCCTTTTTTTCTTTGTTTCCGTTATAGCCAGGATTTCTAGTTTTGCTTTCCTCATCTCTTCCACCAGCTCCTCTTCCTTCCCATTTATACTTCTTGTGTTCCATGTTCCATAAGTCGTAGTCCGTAGTCCGTTCCAGTTCGTCGCCTTTAGAATCAGTCCGGTTTTCTCTCTTGTGTTACTCGTAATCATGGTTTAAAGCAAACAGGTGATTGGCCTGTTGTGCCTTTGCATGGTGGAGGGGCTGCCTCCTTACGGCCTCCATGCAGGCCGCCCTCCTCCTTTTTCATCCGGGTGCTTGTTCCACACCCAACACAATTTAATTTCTTTTTTAATGATACATTATAGCCAGGTACTGTGCTTGTTCTGACCCCCAAGACAATTTCATTTATTTTTTAATGATACCTTATAGCCAGGTACTGTGCTTGTTCCGCACTCAACACAATTTCATTTATTCTTTAATGATGCCTTATAGCCAGGTACTTTGTTTGTTCCGCACCCAACACAATTTCATTTATTTTTTAATGATGCCTTATAGCCAGGTACTTTGTTTGTTCTGCACTCAACACAATTTCATTTATTTTTTAATGATACAGTATAGCCAGGTACTGTGCTTGTTCTGCACCCAACACAATTTCATTAATTTTGTTATGATACCTTATAGCCAGGTACTGTGCTTGTTCCGCACCAAAGACCTTTTCTTCTTCTTGGATCCTTAACTGCTGACTGTCAAAGCAGTCAGTGTTCATCTCGCCTGGTGGCGTCTTGTAGGGCAGTAATAATCTGCCTCCCCTTTGCCCAGTCGGCAGCCATCCTTTGTGCAGTGCCGCAACTCTCGTTTATGCTTTGCATCTCAGTCTCCACAGTTCTCTGCCAAGATCTTATAGCTAAATTCAGTTAACTGCTAATTCATCATCATTATCATTTTCCTTTGAGGTCCCTATGGAGCATGCAACCACAACTACAGCTGGGCCTCTTGCAAGGAAGCCTGCATCAAGCATTCACATGCTCCTGAAGCTGGGGTTTTGATGGCAATTTGTTTTGCATGAAGAGGTCATCAACCCATGCACAACCTTATATTAATCACCCTATATGACATGCCTGAGAGTCATCATCATCAGCTGCCATCTCCACAACGAAGGTTAGCTGTAATGGATCTCCAACGTCTTCTGTCTCTTGTCTTGGTGGTGCACTCTGATAGACTCTAACCTGTCCATCTCTTCATGTTATCTTCCCACTTTTAGCGCTTCAACTCTCCCTTCTATTATGGTTTTCTGCAAGGTGTTATGCCTTTTTATGTGGCCAAAGTATTTTAGCTGCCGAACTTTGACCTCCCTCATTAGTTCTCTTTTCATACCTAGATTTTCTAGGACCTCCTTATTTGTTGAGTGACGTAGTCCTATTCTTTCTTCATCTCTTCAACGACCCCTCTGAACCACATGGGGCTAACTGCTAATTAAAAGCTGTATTTTCTTCCTCAGAGTTCCATACTAGAGCTGTTTACCAAAAGAAAAATCATGTTCTAGATCAGTAGCAGATTTAAAGTTTTATTATATTTACTAGCAAGATACCCATCTAAAGCCAAAATGCTGAAAGATAAAGACTAAAATATAAACATAGTCCATACTTTTAATAGCAGTTTTGCCCGCCTATAACCAAAATACTGAAAGATAACTATTTTTCATACTTTTATTAGCAGTTACGCTCACATAAAGCAAAAGTACTGAAAGATAAAGACTGAAAAATAAAAATAATTTGTGACATACCTTTATTGGCCGTTTTGATGACAAGTTTAAAGAGGGCAGACAGCTCTTGTTTTTTCTTATCTCTGTTGTTTAACGTTGTGGCTGACTGACTTTCTTTAGCTGACTGTAGAACTGTTATTTCAGTGTCAATGTATTTATTAACACCCTGCAGAGGATTATAAGAATACAGTGTTTTTTATTTAAATTCACAAGATACCCAAGTTTGTAATCACTTGGGATGGTTTGACAGACATGTACTGAAATGACTATTTTCAAAGACATAAGTGGGTATACAAAAGCTGAATGAAACCAATTCAGGATACTAAATGTTTTTATTGTATATAATGTTCCTGTGGGTTAACTCTGATACAAGTACATTAGAACTCCGATTATCCTATGTAATTCATGTCAAGGGCTGTTCGGATAATCAAAATTCCAGATAAATGGATTAATGGAGAAATTTTTTTTTAAAACACCTCCATCCATGAAAAAACATTTCATTAAGTAGTCTTTATTTAACATTACAGCAATATTATTAAACAAAAATGGATATATTTTACATATTGTTCTTGGGAGGTAATTCAGATGCAAGTACAATACAACTCTGATTATCCAAATTAAATTATAACAACACAATGGATATTCGGAGAATCAAAATTTAGGATAACAGAGAGAACACTTTCATTCATGAAACAATATTAAGTAGTCTTTATTAAACATTAGAGCTTTCTCACACAAAACTGCATGGTGGGGATGGCAACCTCATCATGTAAAACTAATTGCCGTAGAATCCACCGCTGCAAGCGCATGTGAATGCTTGGTGCAGGCTTCATGAGTACATGCTGCAGTACTGGCTACATGCTCTTTTAGGAGCACAAAAGAGTTGTTGCATGCTTCAGAGGAACAACTAGAAAAAAAGGTGATTCATCTTACGAAGATAAAAGACGTCTTACCACAGTTCCCCTCATCTTCCTAGAGCAGTGTTTCTCAACCTTTTCGTGTTCACGGCACACTTTTCAATTTTCTAAAAATTTGCGGCACACCTATCTGACCTCGCGCCTGAATAAAAAATTACAATGATAAATATTAAATTAAATACACTAATTTGTCGGTACTTTAGTATAAATAATGGGACTTCAGACGTGTCAACAGTGAGAAATGCAGTTAGCGACCCATAGCTAGACTGCTTGCATCAGGGTCAGCGAACCAGAGCTGACCCAGACCCTACTCCACCTCCAAGTGGTGGTCCTGGAAACAGGCTGCATCACTGCAGTCTGGCTGAGTGAGTAGGGATCGAAGAGGGAAGGCTAGCCCAGTCCCAAAAATGCTGTGCTGAAGTCGGAAGTGTCGGCCGAAAGGCGCAAATATCGCAGCTTCGCTGTAAACGGACACAACGCAACCAACGTCCTTTTCAGGACGAACGAAGAAGAAGAAGTATAAATAAAACTCTCAGTTCAATTTTCTTTTAATTGTTTAAAATAATTTTGAAGTATATCATTTTTAATCAAAGCAGTTAATACCTCAAATTATTATTGAATGAATTCAAGCTGTAAGATCAGTTTAATTTTACATTATCACTAAAAATATACTTCATGTAGTAAATTTACAAAATGTTTGCGGCACACTAGTGTGCCACGGCACACCGCTTGAGAAACACTGTCCTAGAGGAACAATTACAGTGCTGCTCCATGCTCCGTAAGTTGTGACAAGGAGAAAGAGGAAAACATAAAACTTGTCCTGATATCTGTATCTAGTCTATATAATGCCTGTATCAGTCTTTTTCATTGTTGTTTGCAACAACAACCACCTTCAATTTCTAATACAGTGTGGCAAAGATGGCAAATATTACTGCTGCTAACTGTGTTTGTGATGAACAGCTCATTAACATGTTCAAGAACAACAATGTTGTAACGTAACTAAGTCCACAAGTCTTTGTTGACCACTGCCGATTTTTAAAACGAAGATAACTATTTGTAGGACACATCCACAAAAATATCCTTTTTTAAACATGATACTCCACATTCAAGAACATAGTAAGACCCAATGCTTTCTGGCATTTAACAACTTTGTACACATCTTGCAAATATACGTTTGCTTGATGATTTCACACATGGTACTTTGACCATAACTTGAGTGGAATAATTTGTCAGTTCATCACATCAAATCTAAACTCCTTTATATTTATTCTTCACCCAAGGTGAATCCTGCCTCACAAGGCTGTGTGTGGTGTTCCTGGAAAACGGGGGCCTCCCAGCTCTAATGGTGTGGCAGAGATGTGTATGTCCATCGGAGATGATACCCTCTACTCTAAAATTATCTAAGGATATGAGGTATAGCATACATATGGACATGAGGTATAGCAATATATGTTCTGGTGCCCGACTGTATCAACTATGCCATTCCTCTGGACTCACCAGCTTCGTGGGGATTGCCGCATGGGCAACAGCTTGACCTCTTTACCCAACCCCAAACATCACATCTATCGAGACACTGTCTTGGGGTGCAGTCCTGTAGTCAATAATGATGTAGAACAGAACCACAGCTTTAGTCTTCAAGACGTCATGCATGTCACATGGTGCAGAATAATCTTATCACAAAGAAATTACAAAGTTATAAACAAGGTGATAGACGAAAGTATTTAAAAGAAACAACAGAAGCATCTGCTGATCAGACTAGTGTTCCATCAACAAGCAGTGAAGCAGACGCAGTAGAAGCTGTACATGTTCCATCCACAAGCAGTGCAGCAGACACAACAGAAATCGCAGAAATGAACGAATAAATATACTCATTTTGATAAATGAAGCATTCTTTATTTGTTAATGAATAAACCAACAAAATTTGCCTGTTCATCTCTTCTTTATTCTTTCTTAAATATGAATTTTAAAAGTTCTGCACGAGAATTTAGAAAATCCAGACCAACCAAATCCCCGAGCAGTCCGGATTTTCGGACTTTTACTGTATATTCATTCATAAGCATTCTTCCATAGCAGACACTATGAACCAACACGTCTTTCCAGAACATTAGTCCACAATAAAACTCTCCTATCACCAATGTAACATCACACATGTCATTCTCTGTCAATGTGCATTCCATTCTCTCCAGATGATTTTCAGTGGATGAAACTTCAATAAAATGGAAACTTATGTTTCATCCACCGAATGCATCTCTTCAGACACAGAAACAAACTGAAGAATTGACTCATTATTCTCTTGTAATGTCAGAAATTGTGCCACCTCAACACCAAATCTCTCTGCCACTTTCTTCCCAGATTTCCCTTTATTAAGTGAAAATTAATATTTTCACTTTGCCTCCAACTGTCAGAATAACATGTTCTCATTTATTTAACACTGTAAATTGTTTAGTATCCATGACTATTAGAATGGCTTTGAAAATGTGTAAACACAACACTAAACTGGCTACACTACAGCAGGGAACAGACTGGAATAACAACTTGCCAGGCTGACTCAGGTGAGTGGAGGGAAGCTTATGCCACAGTCTGTACAGGACTTTCTTTGGTTCTGGTAGTTTGGTTAATTGGCAATTAGGATAATCATGGTTTAAATAATTTTAGTTCTACTTTAATTTAAAATGGGAATCACTGATCAAAAATAGAAAAGCACAATGAAGACTTAAACAATACAGGGCATGAACTGTAAATCAATCAATCAATACCATTTAGCTCCCCAAGGAGCATAGGCCTTCAACAAATACATGCCAAGTCCTCCTGTCACATGTCATCCACTCAAGTTCTGTCCACGTTTTCCTCAATACAAAAAGCAAGAGGTGCTTTCATTGCATTGGGAAACATATGGAGAACAAGAGAAATCAAGTCCAACACATGAACTGTAAATGGTTGGAGATAAAGGAGAGCTTCTACAGAGGTGAAACAAGACCTTTTTGTGAATTCCAGTCTCACGCTGGAAACTTTTTAAATTCCTAATTCTTAAGCAAACAAAATATACAACAATGAACTTCAGTATCATTTTGTAACACACAGTGAGCCAGTAACAAAAAGGTCTAACCTTTAACACAACATCCCAAGTGACATTCCTGTTTCCTGTGCCTCGCACGGTGTTGCTATCAATGGCTTCGATCACATACTCTCTGCTAAGTAGCTGCTCCAGTTGAGTTGCATTTTTCTGGTAAAATAGGGAATAACAGATAATAAAAGTTAAAGGTAGTCCCATAGCAGTGTTAGAGACTTCACTATACTAGGTCCAGCTTCGAGAGGTGGGGGTGACTAGTTCCCTTCCTTGCTGCCTTTGCCCTCACTAACTCAAGTACCCATTAACCGCTTGGTCGACTGAAACACTCCGCCACCAAGTTTCAAACCCGGCACATTTGCCATGAGAGGCCAGCACTCTAACCACTCTGCCAATCAGATGCTCAATAACAGATAATACACACACAAAGATAGAATAAGCAACTATAGCTTTAATATCGTTTTGTCGTACAGTACAAATAGAGGTGAGAAAAAGATTTTGGCAAAGAACAGGATGCCCTGTTTAATTCTAGGAGTTTTTTTGACGAGACAAAGAAAGTATAGGACTATTGCCCCCTCGGACATCATGAGGCTGGCAACCTCATAATGTAAAACTAATTTCTACATAAACCACCCCGACAAGGGCACAGAAGCTTTGATGCATGTGTGTGTGTAACACAAACACATAAACACGCATGGACACACTAATATATATATATATACATACAAGAGCATGTGAATGCTTGGCACAGGCTTCCTATAAGGGGACCAGATGCAGTGGTGGCTCCAGGCTCCATAAGGAGCGAAAAGGAAAATGATGATGATATATATATATATATATATATATATATATACAGTGAACAGCGGAGTCAGACAGGGATGTCTGCTATCACCAACAATTTTTCTCATGCTCATAAACTGGGTTATGAGACAGAGGGAGAGAAAACTGGAATACAGTGGACATTTAACAGACAACTGGAGGATCTAGACTTTGCAGATGATTTGTGCCTTCTATCACATAGACAGCAAGATATGCAGGAGAAAATAAATAGATTAGTAACAGAAACAGCAAAGATGGGACTACACAATAAAACAAAGGAAATGAGAATAAATAATAGGCAGATGGACTCGATGAAGGTCAATGATCAAGTCATTGAAGAAGTAGAAAGCTTTACATATCTGGGCAGTAACATTGACAAAGGAGGTGGAACAGCTGGTGACGTCTGCTCAAAGATAAATAAAGCCAGATGCGCTTTTAATGCCCTTCGACCAATATAGAACTCCTCAGCTATATCCAGAGAGAACAAAATTAGAATCTTTAACTGAAATGTGAAGTCAGCCTTGCTGTATGGCTCAGAGACATGGCATGTCTCAAAGAGTATCACCTCCAAGCTACAGACATTTGTAAATAGATGTCTCCGACGGTTCCTCCGTATAAGATGCCCAGATGTAATAACAAATCTAGAGCTAAGGAAAAGATGCAGGCAACAGCCAATACAAACAGAAATTAAGGTAAGAAGGTGGGGATAGATAGGACATACACTCAGAAGAGAAAATCAAGCACAGCCAGAATTGCCCTCGACTGGAACCCACAGGGGCAAAGAAGAGTGGGGAGGCCAAAGAGAACTTGGAGAAGAACCGTTGAAGAGGAGGCTAGGGAAATGGAATGACTTGGGCACTGCTGAAAAAGACAGCCCAGAATAGAAACTGATGGCGAGCAACTGTTCCTGCCCTATGTTCCACTGGGAACGAAAAGGAATGATGATGATGATATATATAAATATAACCTTTTCTACTTACCTTTCGTTCTGTGGCCTTTGATGAGTCCAAAGCCTTCAGACAACTACATACATCATAAAGGTTGTCCATTCTAAAGGTTTAGCTGTTAGCAATGTCTGTACACTCAGCATCACACAATCATATTTTAAATGCTGAAACGAATATATAAACAAATAATATAAACAACATATGAAGCTGAAGACATACATAAGTAAAAATGACAATATTTTTGCTCTTGTTTTTTTTTTTTTAAAGCAATGTGGATTTTTTTCACGTACATATTTATCTTCAGTCCTTCCCTTCCCCCCTCCCCTTTTATTTTTACCTATGGAGTTTGTACATTTAATGGGAGCTTTGACGAGATAAAAAAGGTAAATATAATAATCACATAGCAGATACTGAAGCAGGGGAATGAAGCGTTGGAGACTTCCCTATACAAGATGTCGGTTTTATGAGGGGGGGGGAGACCAGTTCTCTTCCTCACTGTCTTTGCCTTCCCTATCTCAAGAGTAAAATAAGGTATTCATTTACAGCTGGGTAAACAACAGCATGACACTACCTGGTTATGAACCCGGTAGTTTTGCTTTGAGAAGCAAGTGCTCTTACCACTCTACAATGTTTAACAACATGGACACTAAAAAAGAAAGGCAAACGTAGTCCCATAGCAGATACTGCCATACACGAGTGAAGTATCACAGACATGAGTGAAGTGTCACAGACATGAGTGAAGTGTCACAGACGTGAGTGAAGTGTCACAGACATGAGTGAAGTGTCACAAACATGAGTGAAGTGTCACAGACATGAGTGAAGTGTCACAGACATGAGTGAAGTGTCACAGACATGAGTGAAGCGTCACAGACATGAGTGAAGCGTCACAGACATGAGTGAAGTGTCACAGACATGAGTGAAGTGTCACAGACATGAGTGAAGTGTCACAGACATGAGTGAAGTGTC
This sequence comes from Oreohelix idahoensis, assembly GCA_024509875.1. NCBI lineage: Eukaryota > Metazoa > Mollusca > Gastropoda > Stylommatophora > Oreohelicidae > Oreohelix > Oreohelix idahoensis. The sequence goes on from JAMPIV010016391.1 coordinate 457,629, forward strand.
ACAGACATGAGTGAAGTGTCACAGACACGAGTGAAGTGTCACAGACGTTATGAAGTGGGGTGACCAGTTCCCTCCCTCACTGCACTTACTGTACTACCTCAGGGGCAGGCAGAGTCAGATATCCAGTTTTACAACTGGAGCCTGCGACCTTGTTTAAGGAACTGAAAAAAGATTGAACTCTTTATATAAACTGACAAAAACTGTAAATTAGAGGAAGATAAGAGTTTATGAGAATGATGGTGTATAACAATTAACGGTTATATTTTGGAAGTTACTTTTCCCTGTTAATTTGTCACGGTGGCAGGTGCCATAGCCATTGTAGTGTTACTGATAATGGTCACTTACACTCACTTACTCTCACTTAAATACTGCATTTGTTCAAGTGATAGTTCCAATTCAATTTTCAGGTTACAAAAATTCAAAAGATTTAAGAAGAGAAGAAACTTGCTGACACTGATCAGCAGAAAGGTTAGAAGAGATAGTGACATCATTCCAACTTTCAGTTGGATGAAGTGGTACCACTGGTATAGGTAACGGTACATCTTGAAAAGAAGACTCTTCTTCTTGTATTACCGACAAAGCGGTATAATGTTGAAGAGGAAGTGGAGGATCGTCAGTTGCTTGAAATACTGACTGAAGATAGTCAGGACGAGAATGATATTCCTTTAACATATTAATGTGAAAGGTTTTACGTTTGCCCATGATATCGACAATGTAATCGACATCCGAGATTCTAGAGATTATTTTAAAAGGGCCTCTCTAGGCAATAAGTAGACGATTGTCTTTACGAGGTAATAAGACATATGCCTCGTCACCAGGAAGAAGCTGGCGAAGACGTCTATACCTATTTGCAAAAAGTCGCGCTTTTTCTTTTGCTTGCTCTGATGATGTGGTAGCTAATCTACACGCATCTATAATCCTTGTCCTCAAAGAAATCACATACTCATAAGAGGATTGAGTGTCATTTGTGATATTCTCTTCAGTGAGTAAGTCGTGAAGTAACGACATAGGACCGCGAGGTTGAACACCGAAGACGAGCTGAAACAGAGAAAATCCGGTAGCTTCATTTTGCACCTCACGATAAGCAAAGAGAGCAGCAGGTAGGACTCTATCCCAATCTTGAGGATGATCCTCAGTAATCTTACCTAGCAACTGTTTGAGTGTCCTATTCTGACGCTCAATTAAACCGTGGGACATCGCATGATAGATTGAACTAAGAGATCTATCAATATGTAACATAGCCATGACCTGGGACATAGAGTCAGATATAAACTGAACCCCATGGTCTGATAAGATCTTACGCGGAAAACCTAAGCGTGAAAAGATCAACCATTGTGCATCTGCAACACTAGCAGATGAAGTATTCTTCAGAGGTATGGCCTCAGGCCAATGAGTAAACATATCAATACAGGTGAGAATATGTGTATGTCCTCTAGCAGAAGGTTGAATAGGACCAATAATGTCAATTGCCATTTTCTCAAATGGACGAATTGGAATGTCAGCAGCTTGAATAGGAGCTGCGTGGTATGGACCACGAGCTTTAACTTCCTGACATGTCACACAAGAACGGCAGTAGATATTAACATCTCTATGAATGCCTGGCCAATAGAATGCAGATAGCACTCTAGATTTGGTTCGTGAAAAACCCATGTGGCCTGCACATTGAGAGTCGTGAGCATGGCGCAATATACGAGCTCTCACTGAAGAAGGTACTAAAATTTGAGACCGTACGGATGAATTAGTATTTTGTATCACTCTCACCAATACCCCATTCTTCAGTACAAATCTATGTCTAGATTCTGCATCTGTGTTAGTAGTATCATTATTAGCTAATTGAAAGAATTTATTCAAAGAAGCATCATTTTTTTGTAATGTTATAAAAGACTCCCATGAAATAGGAGAGTCAACATCATCATTACCATTGACCGTAGGTATATTCTGCAACATATTATTAGCTTGCGCTCAAGTAACAACTGCATTTGCAGAATGCATATGTCACTCTTCCCAATCAGCAATCTGCTGTGGAGTACACTCTTTTATACCATGTATGCGACCAATTATTAAGTCACTTATTGGATTAGGAAGGAGACATGCGTGTATCTTCCCTGAAAAAAATGGTGTATTAATTACTGTTCAAGTAATTACCACAAAAGTAACTGGAATCAGATGCCTGTGTTTTTGTCCTTGTTTTTTCATATACCAGAAAATACAACAAAAAGTCTAAATGGTAAATGACTGACACAGTCGATAAACAGAATGAGTTCCTGGGCTAACAATGGATATTGCGGTTCTGTGTAAAATGCATGAAGATGTGACTATCTCTTTTAGTTATGAAGTTTTCATAATGGTGGAAAGGCAAATAAGAAAAATTATAAATGCCTAAAAGCTGAAATTCATATATGACAAGAACCACAACCCTCAATTGAAGTGTATACAAGGGGATTGACATAAGTCTTGGGCCTGACCATGAAGGAATCACAGGAGGAAGATGAAACTTGGCACATTTAAAGTTCATCATATTAGCACTGAATGTGTGAAGTAGTTTGTTTCTTCAATGGGTTTTCCCGCTACTGTGCACGGCGCAATGTACCCTATTGACCGGATCTGCTGCTCCAAAGATTTGACAAAACAATGGAAAAGAAGGAGGCCAGAGCTGTGATAAAATTTCTGATGTTTCAGGGGAAAACACCTACAGAAATACACAGGGAGATGGAACCAGTGTTTCGTGATTCTTGTCCTTCATATACTTCGGTAAAAAACTGGTGTCAACAGTTTAAGTGCGGCCGCTCAAATGTTGCTGATCTGCCAAGATCTGGTAGACCAGCCTCAGAGTGCAACGATGAAAATGCAACAAGAATGAAGAAAATCATTGACCAGGATCGAAAAATGACAATTGTGGAGATAGCTAGTAGAGTAAAACTAAATGAAAGAACAGTTTATAGAATTTTACACAACAGACTGAACATGAGAAAAGTGTGTGCAGGTTGGTTCCGCGACTGTTGACACGTGAACAGAAGCAAACGAGGGTAAATTGCTGTCAACAGTTGCTCAAAAAGTGTCAGACAAAAAATTTTCTGGAGACCATGGTGACAGTAGATGAGACTTGGGTACACCATTATGACCCCGAATCCAAAATTGCCAGCATGCAATGGAAAACCCCGGGCTCCCCAACACCTGTCAAGCCGAGAGCGCAGACATCTGCAGGAAAAGTGATGCTGACTGTTTTTTGGGACAGCAAAGGTGTCCTTTTGAAAGATTATCTGCCTCGTGGCAACACAGTTTTTTTTTTCTTAACCAGCGACACTTGGGCTTTCAGCCCTTCGGCCCAATGACATGTCATTGCGAGGCTGGGGAACCTGAGGACTTTCCTTCCAACCCGGTCAGGAGCTTTGCTCCTTCCCATCCACAGAGGGTTTATCACAGGAGCCGTTCAGGTTATTCAGTCAAATTTCCGGTCGTAAACATTTCTTCAAACGCTGACGCCCGGGTTTGAACCATGAACACCTGGTCGCCAGTACAACGCCATAGCCATTACACCAGCGCGGCTCCCGTGGCAACACAGTTAATGGACAGGACTATGCAGATCTTCTCACCAAACTAAGAAAGGTTGTGACCAGGAAACGAGGGATAACGTTGCACTCAAATTCTTCCTTTGCTTCAAGACAACGCGCCCTCTCACAAAGCACGGCTTGTGCAGCTAGCAGCCAACGATTTGAATATTGAAATTCTTCCGCACCCACTATATTCTCCAGATTTGGCTCCATCAGACTTTTTTATATTCCCAAATCTTAAAAAACGGCTAAAAGGAAATCATTTTGACAGCGATGAAGAGGTTATACTGGCATGTGATGACTGGTTTAGTTCGAAAAATAGGGTGTTCTACTCCCAAGGTCTTTTCAAGGTCAAGCAGAGATGGCAGAAGTGTGTCAATTCAGATGGTGGCTGTATTGAAAAGGAATAAACACTATACAAAATTTCAGCTCTCTGTGACATGTCCTTCATGGTCAAGCCCAAGACTTATGTGAATCCCCTTGTAGATACTGTATGTTTGCAAAACATTCCTCCTTCCACATTCAAAACAATAGTGTCCAAACAAGAGTAAATGGAAAGCAGCTTAAAGACAGAATAGAAAGTGCATTTGTGAAGAGCTCGAGGAAGTCTTGCCGCAGTGGTTCAAACAGTTGTACGTATCAAACATACCAGTAGATGAAGATATAGTTTGATCATGTGATTCATGACTAAGCTCAAACAAGAGGGCTGGATGATATAAGCCCCTAAGGCACCAAATGGCTGCACAGAAAAGTTTTAAAATACACACAATCATGTGCACCATTATGTGTGTGGTGAAGGTGCAAAGTTGTAAAGTACTCTGGGGACTGAAGATGCAGCAAACAAGATGAATGCAGTCAGCGACTCATATATCTTCACTGCTTGCGTCAAGGTCAGCAAACCAGAGCTGACCAAGACCCTACTCCACCTCCAAGTGGTGGTCCTAGAAACAGGCTGCATCACTGCAGTCTGGCCGAGAGAGTAGGGATAGAAGATGGAAGGCAAACCCGGTCCCAAAAATGCCATTCTGAAAACGGATGTGTCGGGCCGAAAGGCGCAAATATCGCAGCTTCGCTGTAAACGGCGACAACGTAACAAATGTCCTTTTCAGGACGAAAGCAGAAGAAGAAGAAGAAGGAGTAAAGTACTCTGGATATATTTTTTTTTTTAACCTCATGGAAAATTTCTTTAGCCTAATATCTTCTTCTTCTTCTTCCGTCCTTAGCCACCAACCGTCAAAGCAGCCAGTGGCCATTACGCCTAGTGGCGTCTTAGGGCAACAGCAGATAGGTTTTCTTTCCCATTGTTTCCCATCACGCCTAATGGCGTCTTTAGGGCAACGGCAAATCAATCCATTTGCTGTTGTTTCTGTAATCGAAGTGACTGGCAAACGGGTGATCAGCCCGTTGTGTTAGCCTAATATGTTTCCCCCAATTATTATAATTTTTCCTGCTTCCCTGAAAAGCACACTCAGGATAATCCATTGTACTGTTTTCACTCATTTGAATGTCATCAGAATTAATAATGTAGGGAATTTAAGCACAAATAACACAATATTTTTACAGCAGTATTAAAATGAGGAAGACTGAAGTAAGATCAATAATGCAACTGGATATTGTTTAGGCCTAAATAGGTTTAAATGAAGAACACTGGGAAGCATGAGCGATTACGCCCAAATTTCTATCAATCCGATGGCCAATTAAGTCACCCGCATCGAAAGAGCCTTAAAAAAGAATTCAGAGATGCAGAAATAAGGGGTAAGATTTGGGATTAGCCTAGGTAACGTTTAGAAATCATTAGGGCCTATTTCAAAATAGGAAATTAGAAAAAAAGTGGATCGGATAAGACACACCATCAGGAGACAACAAAACTATGGAACTAGACAAGCCCTTGACTCGCACCAACAGGAGAAATGAAGACTGTTAAGGCCAATGAGAAACTGGCAAAGTTCGGTGAAAGTGGAAGTTAAAGTAGGCCTATCTGGAATCTACCGAGGCTGAGCTGGAAAAAAAAGGACCTAGCCTATAAGAACTGGTGGCGACCAACAGTTACAGATTCTTGTAAAACGAAAAGGAACGAATGTATACCTCATTCGCTTATGCGAACAATCACTAAAGATTGTAAATTTGGGCCTTGAGAAATAACGTACTTACCCCTCATTGTTTGCAATCAACAAACGTTTCGTATTACCCTCATATGCTTAAATTACTTTCTTGTGCATAAGAAGTACAAAAGTCGTCGTGTAAGTAATAATTCGATTTTTTATTTCTCATGTATAGCTGGGTACCTATTAATGAGAGGCTAATATTAGCTAGATTTCAAACAAGATTTTTCAAGCTCTCAACTGTACACTACTTTTTGGAATAGCTATTGATTGGGTTATGAGAAACTATATCCACAATGAACAATTAGGTATAAAATGGACAAATGGAAAATTCCTGGGGGATCTGGATTTTGCAGATGATTTAGCATTCTTAAGTTCAACACACAGACAATCCCATGAAGCAGTAAATAATCTGTGTCATCTCTCGGTTAAAATAGGTCTCCAAATAAATGCCTCTAAAACTAAAGTTATGAACTTTTCTACCGAGACCTTTGATATCATCCTGAACGGGGAAAAACTACAGAAAGTTGAAAGTTTTAATTATTTAGGCAGTAAAATGACTCAGGTCGGCGTCTGTGGCCTAATGGATATGAACGCAGTTTCATAATCCAGATATACCAGGTTCGAAACCTGCTGCAGGCGGTTTGGTAGCAGATCGCTTTGTGTGGATTTTTAACAATGGTATAAGCGCCGTACCGTTCAGAAAGCAATGGCAAACTACTGAATGAAAAAAATTGCCTAGAAAAAATCAAAAACAGCCAATAAAAGATGGGGTTGATTGCCACGTCCTGTAAAGGATAAGCAACTAACAAAATGACTCAGGATGGTGACACAACAAGAGAAATTCATACTAGAATTGCTTTGGCAGCTAGCGCCTTCAATAGATTATCTAACATTTGGAAATTACGATCACTGAATATACATACCAAGCTTCGTCTGTTTAATTCAAATGTTATCTCAGTGTTAACATACGGTTGTGAAAGTTGGAAAGTAACAAAATCATTGGAGAACAAACTGAATACATTCGAGAACAAATGTCTTAGAAAACTCATGAACATCAGTTGGAAAGAATTCAAGACTAATCGACAAATAAGAGAAGACTCTAGGCAGAAATATGTCTCCGACTATATAAGGAAAAGACGATGGTCATATATCGGTCATGTCCTACGAATGCAAAACAACAGAATACCACTGCAGGCGCTCACTTGGGTTCCTGAGGGTAAGAGGAAAAAAGGAAGACCAAAAGAAACACTTAGAAGAACAATAATAAGAGAAGGAAGAACGTTGGGATTAAATAATGTGCAAGAGCTAAGAGGAGTGGCGTCACAACGAATAACCTGGAGAGCACTGATTTCTGCCTTATGCGCCGTGTTTGGTGCTTAAAGAATTTATTATTACTATTATTATAGTGAAAATCCGGACTTCTCGAAGATTTGGTCGGTCCGGATTTTCCGGATTCTCGGGCAGTAGACCAACTTTTAAATTTCAGATTTAAGGATGAATAAAGATGAGATAAACAGGCAAATTTTGTTGCAGAATGCTTCATTTATCAGAATATTTAATCGTTCGTTTCCGCGACTGCTGCACTGCTTGTGGATGGAACACTTACAGATTCTTCTGCGTCTGCTGCACTGTTTGTCGATAGAACACTAGTTTGATCGGCAGACGCTTCTACTGTTTCCTTTAAATACTTTCGTATACTTTAATAAATGTTTCCAAACTTTTGTCTGCAGTAGCCCATGATATCTGTTCTTTTTTCAATTTATTCGTCTTCTTCACCAGATTCTTCTGAACAGTTCTCTTCTATCTTATCAGAAGTGGTAATGCTTTCAATGATATCAAGGTTCGGTGAAAGTGGCTGCAACTTCAACATCATCTTCAGTGTGTATCCACTCTTCTATGTCATCTTCATTATGTTTGCATAGAGTTTGTTCTCACGCACAAAAGCTAAGAAATTTTTTAAAGTTTGAGTTTTTAACACGTCCGGATTCTCGGGTGATCCGGATTTCTGGAATCCGGATTATTAGACTTTTACTGCAGATGCCTAACCAATTTGAAAGTTCCTGTACACACATACACACACATACACACACACACAGAATTGTTAACTCAAATGTCACGAAAGTCCTTTTGTTTGGCTCTGAAGCATGGATATTTAAAAAAAAAAAAGTTACAGACTTTCATACAACGGTGGTTGTGCAGAATAGGATTGAAAAGGTGTGACAAGACCACCAACGTGGAACAGGTGGACAGAAGGTAAAGGTAGTCCCATAGCAGATACTGCCGTAGGGGAGGGAAATGTTAGACTTCACTATACTACGTCCAACATCGAGAGGTGGGGTGATCAGTTCCCTTTCTCGCTGCCTTATTCTTCCTTAACTCAAGAGCACAGTACAAAGTCAGGTACCCATTTACAACTGGGTATACTGGAGTGTGCTAATAACGTGAATCGAACGAGATAAAAATCATGATTTTTTTTTTTTAAATGACGAAATACATCCCGTTCAATCTCTGATGGGTTATAATTAGGATATATCGTCTTCTTCTTCTTCTTCGTTCGTCGTTCGCCCTCAGACTTCCACATCAACGAATCAAATAAAGGTAGTAGTCAGCTCAAGGTCCCTGTCACATAATTTTGGGGTCGATATCTTGTCCTCTCCGATCGTATTCAGTTACATTTGTTGTGCGTACTGATTACGTGAAATTTCCGTGGTCGGCACATTTCTTTCTCTTCTATCAAGCAGATATTTGGTATTTTCAAATCACCTTACATTCCTTTCAGTAATAGTTATCATGTTTGTTTGCCCGCTTGACCTTGTTAAGAAAAGGCGGATGATGCAACCTCAACCGACAATCCGTTGGTAGACATTCTCGTATACCATAAGTTGGGCGCCTGTTTCACACGGAAAACGGCCAGCAAAGGTTGAGTATCGCTGATAAGGCTAATGTGACGTCTTAGCCCAGATGGTAATACGATGAATTGTTGTTTGCACAAGGACGAGGCGATAATTATCAGGTTGCCACACCTGAGCGGAAATGTTGTAATAGTTCCGGGCAGATGTAAGAAGTTGTATGTAATTATTGAGGAGAATATTCGAATGTCACGATTACCATATATGGAAGATGTGACCTTTACAATCACAGACAGAATTCTTATGAGGAATTTTTTTGTATAACTTGACCCTTTTGCAGTTTATAACACTGTGAAAATTCACCTCGTCGAGAAAACTACCAGACCTGCCAGAGTTAAGAATAGAATCAGAATACATTTATCGGAAAGGACTTCTTTGAGCCTCGTGAAGACTTAAAAGCCCAGGAAAACTCTACTATTATTAGCAAGGAGAATCGGAATCTGAGGAATCTGAAACATGGAGTCAAAGTGGGAACGTATTGTAAAGTTACAACACCTCAGAACACGTGTAAGAGGCATCTTCAACAAGTTGCCTTAACTATATCTCTGAGCCAGAAGTCTGTGATCCCAAAGTCAATTTGGGGTAAGTTGTATATCTATAATTCTATGTTTTGCATTATTAACACGCAAAATAAAATGTATATATTGACATGTGAACATTAATATGTGAAAATTGCTAAGTGGATGTCCAAGTCATTTGAAGCTGGCAACCTCAGCATATAGAATGATGATTTCATGAACCACCACTGCAAGGGCTGGTGACTGCTTTATGCGAGTTTCTTATAGAGAACTAAAAGCAGAGGTAGTCCCAAGTTCCATATGGAGCAGGAAGTGAATGATGAAAGAAATGATGTACATAATGATTATATTATTAACATTTTCAACCAGTGTAGATGTAAATGAAAACACATTCAATCTATGTGATGGGGCCGGAAAGACGGCCCATTCATGTTCAAGGCATTTTTATCGCCCACATATTTTCGATGTGCGCGCAGCATTCTGGGATGTAAAAAGTCTTCATGAAAATATATTACTTAGGCCATAATAACGCCTAAAAATTAGTTTTGGTGCATAGTTGTGGAGTAGAATTGTGTTTTTGCTCTAGAAATAGTTGTGTACCTTCTAAAGCAAATATCGCGAGTGTTATGTATGCGGCCAAATCAATACGCCTAGCGCGCAGTAAATTGAGTGATTCGACCTGGGCTTATAAAAGAGATAGCGACCGGCAAGCAGGCCTACTTTGCCACAGCCGCCCAGAGAGAACAGACGAAGTTAGACACACAGAGCCAAGCTGTAAATACCTTGAGCACGTGAGTTAATTTAAATTAGAATTAGTTTTCTATAATTCTGAAATTATATCGATGTGGCTATTTTAATGTTTAGTGAAATAAATAGATAGATGTGTTCCCAAAGGAAATGTCTTTTTAGGGCATTATGATTTAGTCTCGAAATGATAGATGAGTGAAAATAATGTTTGATAGGTTTTATTAGGCATGCTAAGTCCAGATTGCGGCTGTAAGAGCGATTATTTCAGTCATCAGACCGGGCAAGAAAGGCGAAGATAGTATGAAAGTATTTTGTACATGAAACTGGACAGAAATGTTATCAGGAACTGCAATTTAGATAATATTAACTAGTTGGGAAGATGGCAACCGGGAGGACCACGTGTTGATGACCGTGCGTAAAAGAAGACGCCAAGGAGTCTGCATTTAACACTCTTAGTTATCACTTAATGTTACGCAGTTTTATATCGCGTGAATCGACACGTGGGTGAAAGTATGTTAAATGTAATTTTCCCCAGTAATAGAAGAGAGAGTTTTCGTGGTAAATTTCCTTTATGTGATGACTAGTTCTAGTTGTTAAGTCAAGAGTAATTATATTTTATTCTTTATGTAAGAGCATTTAAGTGTATTTCACGATAGCCTACTTATCAATATCCTACTGTTTATCTTTAGTGGTTACTTTGAAGTGAGGATAGTCATTTAGATTTCTGGTGAGATTAGATCTACTATTTGGTGCGTAAGGCACGTTGAGACAGGTGTTTCTCTGTTTGCTCCTGGTGGAGCATGGAAACACCAATGCGGCTGGAGTCCATTACAGGCCCACAATAAGCATTTTGATGCTATTGCTGTGGTTGTTTCGGTGACGGTAACGATGTGTTTCATGTGATGAGTTCCCAATCTCATCAGGGGTCGTATACGACACGCTTGTTACCAGGCGCACCAGTCGTCACTTACGACATGTTCAGAATGCAGTAATGAATATTGAGATGGACCAGTTGCGAGGTGGTGGTTTATGCCCATTAAGTAGAGTATTTGTCGTACATATAGAAGAATATTATTTTATGTCCAGTTGATTATTATTTAATTATTGTAATGTGAAGGATGGTTTGTGAGAGCACGTGGGCTCACTTGAAGATATATATTTCTCTTCTCCGCTCCTGAGGGAGCATGGGGCTACCAGTAGTGGTTTCGGTAGCAATCTGTGTTACATGGTGAGATTGCCAGCCTCATGCACAACACCATACTAGTCTTATCGACGACATGCATGAGTATGTGTGTGTGACAGTTGAGTGTGCCCTTGCAGTAGTGGTTTCGGTAGCAATCTGTGTTACATGGTGAGGTTGCCAGCCTCATGCACAACACCTTACTAGTCGCATTGGGTGACACGCATGAGTGCGTGCGTGTGTGATAGTTGAGGGTGTTAGGTAGTACACGTGGAAGGACTGTTTGGCAGGTGAGAGTATCATTATTTAACTATGATTTTAACCAGTCGTTGCTTTGTTTGCGTCTTCAGATTAGCAATCGGGCACATGCTGGGTGTTTTGTTTTGTTTGCTGGTTTATTTGTTTAATGTTTGCTTTGTGTACTTGTAGTCACTGACAGGGTTGTAGAAATAAATACAGCCCCTGCCTCAGAATCAAGAGTTTTTATTGTTGTTCGGGTCGGTGCGAGTGTGAAAAGAGAGTGATCACACATCACAATATAATCATCATCATCATCTCGCCCACCCTATCACACTATATTGCTAATTTTTTCAACCAATGTAAAGTTAAACATAAATCTATTCAATTTAAATGTAAAGAATGTTTTCGCTCACTGGGATTAAGATTAATTCTCATCGAGGGTAAAGTTCTGAGATAGATGGGATGGTGGAATAGGAAAAGGGGGACACATAAGTATGTGTCGGGAAACTCAATACTCAGGAGGGTATTTGTTTCTCTTCTTTGTAATACTAGTCGGTGGTACCAACTGAGGGTACTCTGGAACAAGTGAGGGTATAAGTGGCCTGGAGTCAAAGCTAGACACCATCATCAGATGGGTCTTAGAGACGCAGGACCAGCTTGGTAGTTACTCTCATACACTTCTTGAACGTGCTACAACTTTCAAACTTGACCAGTGACGAATGCGATCCAGTCATCTATCTGCAAAGAACCAAACATCAGCTGGAGCAGAACCTCATTGGCAGCTAAGTAGAAACATAAAAGCTGCCAAGTGAACTCTTAACAATACTCCATAACATCACTCGATGATGATTATTATTTGTTAAAGAATTATTCAATTTTTTAAACTGTTAACTATAATTGATTATTAAATTTGTTACTTGTATAAAGACAAATCTAAAGTTGATTTACTCATTTTGAATGTACTACATCCGTATGTCTCAGAAAATTTCTTAAATACACTTAAACACTTATTATACAATAATAATAAAAGGAATTTCACTGAATTAACTCAGCTGGGGGCTTGAACGAGCTAACGAATTATAAGAAAACCCTATCCTTAACAAAAGTTGATGGCAGATACTAGAGTTAATATTTGCTCAGCCTCATGCAGCACTTTTCTCGCTTTTATGAATATTTGGTTGAAACTACCTTGAGGTAGAAGCATCATTATCCTTCTGCATACAGCTCTGCCAAGAGTAATCTTGTGCAAAGGTAGACACCTTTGAAGACCCACATTAGTTACTCTTGAGTTTTGGCCACTGTTGGACCACTACTTCAGAGCTAAGGAGAGGCAACCCGTAACAGTCCCTGACATCTTCTTCCTCGTTTGCCCTCAGACTTCCACATCAATGACGCTAATAAAGGCAATAATCAGCTCGAGGTCCCTAATATCTATAAATAGTGTTTGAGAGAGAAATAGATTGTTGCAATATGCTACAACGTTCACTGTTGTATATTGGGCAGGACTACAGCAGATGTTCGACTGTCATGGGGTTGATACACAGGTGCAGAGATCTATTGTACCAATTCCGTACAAGTGGTATAGAATATAGATGGTACCTCAATCTGTTGTCCGGTTCGTAGCCAGAAAATGATGTCCTGGTCTCGCCTAGACAGTTGATTACAGTGTCACAGGATTTCTCCCCTTGCTCTGTGGTGATGGACCAACAGTTACCAAAATCCAGAGTATGTACTGAGGGTTTTCAAAGGCATCTACCTCTAGCTCAATATTAATCTAGGCAGAGATGTGAATTGAAAAATGGTGTTTCAATTCTAGGGAGCATCAAAGGAATTTAAGAAATCAAGTACTATGGCTGATAAGATCCTTCTGTAAGGAGTAAGAATTTTGCTCGTTTTGATGAGCCCCCAACTGATTTAACTCTGTGAAATATTACTTTAATAGCTCTGTTAAATGTATTTAAAATGACTGAGACATACGGGCGCAGTTCACTCAAAATTACTAAATCATCTATAAATTTGTATATATATACAGATAACAAACTTAATAATCAATTATTGCTAGCAATGTAAAATAAATAAGGGGGGTAATATATTAAACATTCCTTTAAAAACTCATCACAGGTGATGGTTTAACTGTTTAAGGAATTTCGTTATTAGAGTTCACTTGGCAGCTTTAAGTGGGTACTTAGCTGCCAGTAAGATGTCGGTTGGTTTCTGCTCCAGCCGATGCTTGTTCTTTGCAGATTGTAGACTGGTTCTTCTCGTCACTGTTCAAATCTGGTGGCAGCAACACGTCCTTCATAGTATCGTGGGGTAATTGCGAAGATGGTCCAGTGTCTGGACCCGTCTGATGTTGGTGTCTATATTTGACTGAAGGCCACTTATACCACACACTTGTTCCACAGACTAGTAGCACCAATTGGTACCACTGACTAATATCATGAAATAAGAGAGAATCAAATACCTTCCTGAGAAGTTGGTTTCCTGACAGGAAAATCAGGTCCCCCCCCCCTCCCCGCCCCTTTTCATTGCACCATCCAATCTGCCTCAGAACTTTACCCTCTCTGAGTATTAATGTTAATCCAAGTGATCAGAAAACACCCATTGCACTTATATAAAACATGTTTACATATACATATGCACTGGTTGCAAAGATTAATATAATAATTTTGTATATAGGGACCAAAGACGCAGCAAGAATGATGAATGCAGTCAGCGACTCATAGCTTGACTGCTTGCGTCAGCAAACCAGAGCTGACCAAGACCCTACTCCACCTCCAAATGGTGGTCCTGTAAATAGGCTGCATCACTGCAGTCTGGCTGAGAGAGTAGGGATCAAAGTGGGAAGGCAAACCCGGTCCCAAAAAATGCTGTGCTGAAGTCAAATGTGTCGGCCGAAAGGTGCAAATATCGAAGCTTTGCTGTAAACGGACACAATGCAACCTATGTTCTTTTCAGGACAAACGAGGAAGAAAAAGAAGAAGATAATTATGCACATCACGTCTGTCATCATCCACTCCCTGCTCCATAGGAAACTTGGGACTATCTCTACTTTTGGTTCTCAATGAGAAACCTGCATGAAGCAGTCACCGGCTCTAGCAGTAGTGGTTCATGAAACCATCATTCTATATGCTTAGGTTGCCAGCCTCGTATGAACGTGGACATCCACTATCAGTTTTCACATGTTAATAATGCAAAATATAGAATTATAAAACATACAACTCACCCCAAATATCTTTGGGCATACAGACTTCTGGTTTAGTGAAATAGTTTTGTCAACTTGGTTAAGATGCCTGTTACATGTGGTCTGAGGTATTATTTTGTATTATAATCCCACTGTCCACAGCGGGCTGATCATCCGCTTGCCAGTCACTCAGATTACGGAAACAACAATTAATTTTGTTGTTGTACCAATAAACGCCATTAGGTGTAACGGAACAACAGTTAATTTCTTGTTGCCCTAAGACGCCACTAGGCGTATTGGCCACGGACTGCTTTGTCAGTTCTCGGCTAAGGATGGAAGAAGAAAGAAGAATCCCACTGTGACTTAATGTTCAGGTTCTTAGGTTTCTGGGCTTTCCTTATTAATAAAGGTAGAG